>CM034310.1:22811428-23411428 GCA_019925795.1 Dendrobium chrysotoxum | reverse complement strand
TCCTAAGAAGACTATAAGAAGCATTTTGATATCAAACTTATGAGTCATACAATGAAGCATTGAGAGAGAAATTGAACATAGGCTTATAAAAATGATTTGGAGAATCATTTAGCTTATTGCTAGAAAGATCTATTATGAAAGTATTTTTGTGTTAAAATAATTAATGAAAAATAATTCAGAATAAAGAATGGATCTTTATATGATTTTCTTTGATCTTAAAAAGGAATTTGATCAAATACCACTGACATTAATTTGTTACGCATAAAGGAAAAGGTGTATGTCAACGGCATGTCGAAGCTATTACCGATATGTATGTTGAAGCACTAACTATTATTACCAGTAGTTATGGAATAATCAAAGAGTACTTACATCAAGATCAAAATTGAGTCAATTTTAATTGATCAAGAAGAAGATGCTTATAAAAGATATTCACAATAAGGTGTCTTTGTGTATTCTTTTTTGTAGATTATAAGTATATCAACGATACAACTACTATATCCCCTGCTTACAAGACAAGGAGATCCTATATCCCCTGCGTTGTTTATTATTGCTGCGGAATTTTTATCTAGGGGGCTTTCTCATTTATTTGAAATGTATCCCTCTCTTTACTTTAAAACGGTTGGGGGTTTTCCCATCTCCCACTTGTGTTTTGCTGATGATTTTATTATTTTCACTAATGCGGCTGCTAATAATATTCGTAAAATCTTGGGTTTTTTTAATAATTTTGAGTTGTGTAGTGGTCTTTCCTTTAGTAAGCAAAAAAGTTGTTTCATTACCTCTAAATGGATTTCTAATGATCGGATTGTAACCATTAAAGATATTACTGGCTATAAGCATGCTTATTTGCCTTTGAATTATCTGGGTGTTCCCCTTTTCAAAGGTAGGAAGGTTTCTTTTTTATTTGATGATCTTATCACTAATGTGCACAATAAGTTATTGTCTTGGGATTCTAATTTTCTTAGTTTTGGGGGTAGGCTTACTCTTATTAAAAGTGTTTTGTGTTCCTTACCTGTTTATATTTTTCAAACTATATCCCCTACTAAAAGTGTTTGTAATACTCTTCACAAGATTTTTAACAAATTTTTTTGGAGAGGTACTTCTGCTTCTTCTAAAATCCTTTGGGCTAGTTGGGATAATTGTTGTGGTGTTTTGGCTGAAGGAGGTTTGGGGTGTAAAAATATGAGAGAATTGGCCAAGGGTTTCTCGTTCAAACTTTGGTATAATTTTCGTGCTAATATTAATCTGTGGGCTAAGTTCATGAATGCTAAGTACTGTGGTGTTATGCATCCTACGAATTGTGTTGTTAAGATTGGTGATTCGAGAATTTGGAAGAGGATTTGCAAGGTGAAATGGGAGGTTGAGCCTTTCATTTCCTGGGGTTTGGGTGAAGGTAAGGTTCATTTCTGGCAAGATAGGTGGATTTCTCAACAGTCGATTGATTCTATGTTAAATACATCTTCTAATGCTGTGGTTAAAGTTAATTTTTTCTTTAAAGATTCGGCTTGGGATTATGATAAGCTTCAAAATGAGGTTCCTGACAGCATTCTTTCTAAAATTTTAAACTTACCTATTAACCTTAATTCTAAGGATCTGATTTTGTGTGATTTGTCTCAGGATGGTGGTTTTCACCTCAATAAGGTTTGGCATTCCTATAGATCGAGAGGTAATGTTGATAATATCTATTCTCAGTTGTGGTATAAAAGCATTCCTTCGACTGTCTCGGTTTTTATCTGGCGTATTCTGCATAAATTTGTTTCGTCTAATGATATACTTTCCAAGAGAGGTTTTAGTTTAGCCTCCAAGTGCCAGTGTTGTTATCATATGGAGACTATGCATCATATTTTTATATCTGGCCCTGTTGCTGTTAAAACTTGGGTTTATTTTGATGATTTATTCAAACTGAATTATTATAATGTCCATTTGTCTCTGAAGGATACTCTCTCGGCTTGTTTTATTAATTCCAAGGGGCATATTCGTATCGTTATTCCTATGCTTATTTTATGGTTTCTTTGGTTGGAAAGGAATAACTCTGTGTTCAACAAATGTGCGGATGAATCATCTTAATGTCATTCAGAAGGTGAAAGATAAAGTCCTTTCCCTTGTCACTGCTAAGCTTCTCTCTTATAAAAATTTTAAGAACTATCTTTTTGTGGGGAAAGATCTTGGTATTAATCTGAGTATGGGCAGTTCTGAGTCTCATGCGTCTACTGTTTTCTGGAACAAACCTCCGTTTAAGTGTTTTAAATTAAATGTTGATGGGCTTATAAACCAATTTGGTGGTGGGTGTGGTGGTATTATTAGAGATGATAAAGATAGTTTGATTGTGGCTTTTGCTGGCCCTGTGCAGAATGCTAATTTTAATATGGCGGTTACTAAGGCTATCTTGTACGGGCTCAAACTTAGTATGAATCGTTGTTTACCTAATGTGTTTATTGAGGTCAATTCTAGCTATGATTTTCAACTTTTGTTTGGCCACAAAGATTTCTATATCAACCCTCAGTTGTTTTATATTATTAGAGAGATTAACCTGTTGCTTGGGAGCTTAAAGTGTTCCTTTCATCATATTCATAAGGATGGTAATGCGTGTGCTTCCTGGCTGGCTAACTGGGGCTGTTCTCTTAATAGCTTTTCTGATATTTCGGGATCTGCTATTCATTTTAAACTTCGGGGGTTAATGCAGCTTGATGAATTGGGGATCCCTTATATTACCTCTTAGCTGGTTGTTTGATTTTGCTGTGTTGGCTGGTTTTTGGTTGGTTCTCGGTTGCTGGGGGTTGTTGTTTTTCTTGTATTTTTATCTTTGTTTGCTTTTGCTGTGTTGGCTGGGCTTTTGGTTGGGTCTCGGGTGCTGGGGGTTGTTTGGTTGCTGTCCAGGCATGTTGTTGTGTTTAGCGGGGATGGCTGGTTAGTCTGTTCCATTGGCTAGTGTTGGTTCTCGCTAGTTCCTTTGCTCTGGGGTTGCCTGGTTGCATTTGTGGCTGGTGCCTGAATGGTTTTATTGTTAGGCTTTCCTTCTTTGCGTTCAGCTCTGGTTGTTTGGTTATGGGTGTTGTTTCTTCCTTTTTTGGTTTGTTTGGCTTGTTTGGAGGCTTCTTCCTTTCGGTTTTTTGGGTTTATGGCTGGAGTTGGAGTCTCTTTTTTCTATTGAGTCACTGTTATGCTACTTTAATTGTTTTGTTGTCTAGTTTGGTTGTTTTGCAGGCCTCATCCATCAGCCTTTCAGCTCACTGCTGGAGGTCAATTTCTGGGTGGATTTTTTGGACGGATTATATCCTTGGGTCCACTGCTCTGGTTTGTTTGGTCAAGGGTGTTAGTTCTTCTCGTATTCTGGTTTATTTGGAGCTTTCTCTTTTCTGTTATTCTGATGTTCCTGGCTGGTTTTGGAATCCCTTTTTCCTTTTGAATCTCTGTTTTGTTATTTTAAAAGCTTTGTTGTCTAGTTTGAATGTATTGCAGGTTTCTCCTTTCAGCTTGTTCGGTTCGTATGATCGCTGCTGGTGGTGGAATTTCTGTGTGCTGCTTAGGCTTAGTATTCCTTTTTGGGTGCCTTCTCTGATGCACCGTAGAATATTACTAGGATTTTTTGTGATTTTGATTAGTAGGGAATTGGAGCTCTTAGGTTTTTATTTTGCTTTAAATTTTGTTGCTCTTATGAGCAGTAGTGGGCTCTAGTTCTCTCTAAGGACTTTGTACTTTTTTCTGATATTAACACGGAGGCCCCTTCCACGGGGTTTTAATTAAAAAAAAAAAAACGATACAACTACTAAAATAAAGGAAAAATAATAACAATTGAGAAAATGCTAAGATGATGGACTTAAATTTAATAGAATAAATGTTGAGCATATAAAATATAATTTTAGTGAGCAGAGTGGAATTAACAATTATTAATCAATGAATTAAGAAGATAATATGATATCTAAGTGTGATAGGTTTAAGTATTATATATCAATCATAAAAAGAATGAGAATATAAATGAGGATATAACTTAAGTTGGATGGCAATGTAAAATATTTCAAGAGTATCATGCTATAAGAAGAGATCATGGGAACAAGTAAATATTATAAAACCACAATTAGAATGGAGGCGTGGCAAAAAAAGAAAGAATAGATTAAGGGATGACTATACTGGAGGAACTAATGGAGTGACATCTATTGTAGGTAATTGAAAATACTCTTGGGTTGTCATTTTGATATATACAATGAAGCATAAAAAATACATCAATTATACAAGTAGATAATATTAGTATTATAAGAGTATTATGAAGGAGGAAGGGAAGGCCAAAGATAACCTAGATAGGAGTTATTCAAAATAATTTGTAAAGAAAATGTTCAACCTCTCAAGCAACATTCAGCACGAATGAATGAAAATAAAGATTCATAAAATCAACCCTAAATAATTAGGAATAAACTAATAATGATGATGATCAAGTTCATTTCTAATCATTGAGTTCCTTGAATGTGATTATAATTTCATTTGAGCCCTCCCTGATCTTCTAACGATTTATTTGAAATGTCATCATTCATCTTCACAGGTTCAAGGTTGCCCTCAAGGTCTCGATCAAAGACAGAATAGAAGTGCCTATAAAGTCTCCATTCTTGCAACATCCTAATGTTATCAATAATTACACATGCTCTCAAGATGATATGATTGCACAATGTTCAAGGTGTTGAACACCATCCCAGGCACCTGCCCAAGAAAAATGAGGTGCTACTAGGAAATAAATAACAATAACAAATTATTTTTTCAAATATGATAAATATTTTTTAAGAGTGTGACCTGATTATCATCAGAATTAAAAAAAAATTATGAAGTTTCAAGTTCAATTATACTCCAAGTTCACAATATTTAGGAAATTGATTATCTTAAACAAGTATATTAAACTATAATAATTTGCAGCATGTATAGCCAAGGATAATCCAATCCTCAGTATTATTCATTCCACTTCAACATCCATTCATATTCTGATTTCTATTATTGGATTTCCAGCCCACCATCTTTTCTTCTGTCACCTAATGCTCATATTCATCTTTAAGATTTACAACTCAAGTTGTACATTTTTTTTTTCCTAATTTGTTGTTAAGTGCACATTCTTGTTTTCATACTCTTGACACTATGCTTACATCACCTCATGTTAATTTTTCATGATGTTAATTTATCAGCTTTCGCATTTGAAGTATTATTACCCATCAGTCCACTTCAATCAAGGTGGATGCTTGCCTTATAGCCTAGAGCCGTAAAGAGAGATGCTCGTCTAAGCAAGCCTTAGTAATGCACCCACTTGGGAAGTGTGTAAAGTATTATGGCCTTGCCTTAACCGAGCACAATGCAAGCATCTGGCTTACCATTAACATCACTTTAATACCAGTGTAGGCATTCCCTTCCATCCGAACTGGGCACTCTTAAACGTGTTCCCATCATTCCTTTTTGTCAAGGTGTAATTACTACTATGAAGTAAAAACAAGATTATTGTGAGAATGGCACTTGCATTAAAAGATGTGGCACACTGCAAACATACCAAAGGAAAACAGCAAAGAGTTAAACAAAACTAAGATGAAATTCACAGTATCAAATCATAAAAGCATTTGGATCACTTATGTATTTACCACTTGAAATTAGTTTAGTGCTTATGCTCTCGTGGTTGTTCAATGAAAACAATGATGATTCAACAGACATCAAGATCAAAGATCCAAAGGTGAAAAGTGAAAACCTAAGGGACAAATCATTATTAGGTTCAAACTTCCCACCTAGAAGCAATTAACACTTATAAAACTATGCTCGTCAGAATAATAGTAATTTAATTTCCTAATACCTAACAACTTATGGCTATTCATTTTAAAATGTCATATAATATGACAGTAAAGGAAATAAATATTTAAAAATTACTTAAATTAAGTACTTACAAACTTGGTTTAAAAAGGAAATCATGCATATGATGAGATTAACAGAAATTTGACAAGAAAATTAGAAGTTGTATGAGGAAAGACATGAAAAAGGGCAACCGTAAGTAAGAAGATGTCAAGAACATAAATTGTGCAAAAAGACTTGAATGTAGTACTCAATGGGAAGGAACAGAGGAAATGACAGTAAAATTTGAAAGTTCAAAAATAGAAACCCTAACTAGTCCCTATAACAAATATTATAAATAAAGCATTAATAAACTTTTTATTCATACCTTACTTTAACTTGAGGTTTAGGTGCCTCTATTTAAGCCAAATAGCAAAAAACTGCATAAGAAAATGCAAGTCTAAGAAGATGGAGGCCATAATGGTAAAATAAATCGCACAAGCTTTCCCTTTCCCATCAAGCATTCATTCGTATAAAGGATAGCAGGGCTTTTCATACAAAACAAATGCAAGTTTAGATGTGACGAACAAAAGCTAATAGAAATCCTAGTCCCCCAAACAGGGTAATATGTTCTCCTTTCAGTTAAGGGGCTAGCTCTTTACCACTTAAACTGAGTCCATGAAGCCTATAACATTTAGCAGTGACCTATTAAAACTTCGGACAATCCAGGCTCCTGCACTCATTGGGGACTAGTCCGATTGACAGCCTTGATTCTAAATGGCCGCTGATGCCAAGGAAAAAACCAAATCAACAACAAACAGTCAACTACCCCGCACTCTAAAAGAGACAATCATAATGAATATATATATATATATATATATATATATATATATATATATATATATATATATATATTATCGGTGTCAAAATCGGGTTTTAGGTCGGGTTCGGGTCGAACCCGGAATGACCCGCGGTCAAACGGGTCGACCCTAACCCGATCCGGCTAGGAAAATGGGTTAGAAATTCGGACCCGAACCCGACCCGACCCAGGCGAGAGCGCGGGCAGAGCGGGCGAGCCCGGGCAGGCACGTTGGCGAGCATGGACAGGCGCGGGAGAGCGCGGACGGGCGAGGGAGCGCGCGGACGCAGGCGAGATCAAACGCAGGGCAGGGCGGGCAGGGCGCAGGCAGAGGGTTTTAAACGGGTTCTTGGGTTGACCCGGCAACCCGACGGGTCAACCCGAACCCGACCCGTTTTGAACTCGAGTCGGGTCTAACCTGAAATTTTCGGGTCGGGTTCGAGTCAGGTTTTCGTGTCGTGTCAAATATTGACACCCCTAATATATATATATATATATATATATATATATATATATATATATATATATATATATGAACATGCCATAAAGTCAGAGAATCTTAAGCAAATAGGTTAAATAGAAAAGGAAAACTCGGGACTTTTTAATAAGATATTCATGAAATTTCACGACAACCCTAAATTGCCTTAAATTCCCCATTGTACGGAACCAAATAAGCAATTATTGATAATATGAGGAACTTGTGCAAATAGGGGAAGAATGGTGATACAAGTTATGAAAACTAAAAGAAATAGAAGTACGCAATCACAATGGAAAGAACTTACAATAGCTCTCTCAGCAACCAAATGACGAGGTAGTTGACTTAACATCAAATCAGCATTACCAGTTTGCTTGTACTTCTCCCGCGCCTCTTTAATGTCAGCTCTTTGTTTGAAAATTTTTAAATCAAGAAAAACAAGTTTTAAAATTGAAAATACAGTTCATTTAAGACAACCTCCTTAATAGTTTACTGATGAAATTAGGACTATAGACAAGCCATAAGGATATCCCCGTCCCTTGGATCAAGTATCAAATCTACAGCAGTCTTCCACTCTCCACGAAGGAGAGCAGCTCCAATTGAATGAGTTGGCACTGAACCACTCCCAAACCGCTGAAATAATTCCAAGTTGAACAAAATAACCACGCTCAATCAGTCAATTTGTAAAATAAAATTTCAAAGAAGAGGATGAACATATTTAATATACAATATTTTTCTTGCTACAAAAAAGATACCACCTGCAGACCATAATAATTGATAAAACCACTCCTTCCTAAACCATCAGCAGCTGCGTTTATAGTGTCTACTGAAGCTGCAACAACACCTCTACAACAGGAAAGTTAAGTGGAAGTGAAATCAATAATAAAAAATATATAAAAAAAAATACAGCTTATTTCACAAATAGCACATACAAATAACTTTAAGTACCTCAAAGTAATTGTAAACCTATTTCCTAGTAGCTGACCGAGAAGAAGTCCTTTCTTCAAAAAACTGAACAAAACCAGTAGTGTCATATCGACTAGCAGCAGCGGCTATAAGGTGGCATTTCTTGCACTTCAACACTCAAAAACAAAGAATATGCTGCGAATGAAAGCAAAATATATAAAGAATGGTTTGTACTCACCAAAAGTCTCCAACTTTAATGCCAAACAATCTGCAATTGAGAGCAGCTAACCTTTTTGGATGCAGCTTAAATACAGTCACCTAATAAGAAGCGATAGAATTCAAATGCATGTACCTTGAAAGTTGTTGAATCTTGCGGTGCAACACATAGTCAAATCCTACTTTTCTGATGGCGATTAAAAAATGGAAAACTCCTTTGAGTTTAGAACCTTTTTCTTCCAGAGATCAATCCATTTCGTTATACGTATGGTTAATGGATCAAGGAGCCTTAAAATTTCAATTCAAGCATTTTTCTCATATCCAAAGATGCTAAAATCAACCCCAAAGAAAACTGATTAATTCAGTTACATCACAAGGATCATGATTTAAAAATTCATAGCATATATGGCTTCTGAAAACCTGTACTTTATGCAAAATAAAAACCCATTGGAAGGCAAAAGTATCCTCGTCAAAATATTTACACAATGTCACAACTGAATATAACCTAGAGCTAAAACCATGAATCCAAGACAACTTTAGCATAAATTTTAAGGAAGTGAGTTCCCCTAAAAAAACCTGACTAATACGCATGATTGCCTTCATTATGATTCATTACTGGCCAGGATTCCAAAGCTTCTCATTTATGGGTTCCATGCACCATTATATATATATATATATATATATATATATATATATATATATATAGTTTTCAGCAAAAAAAGTCATACATCTTGCATAAATCACTAACTTTATCCAAATTAAGAAAAAAATCAAAAATCAGCACACCTATTGACATTTTATTCACCATCTGTCCTTGATCATATATGCCTTTTTCTTGTCTATGGATAGGGGCAGAACCAGCCTTTCAACTTATGGGGGGGCAAATTTTTCTTATAGGCTAATATAAAAAAAATAAAATAAGGACATAATTTAAAGTGAAATCTTGTATTTCATTATGATAGGAAAATTGAAAATCATTATAATTTTATTAATCTATTTTGTATTTTTTGATAATATTGGATAACATCTTTATTGGGAATCAAATCAAACACATCTTTTTCAATGTAAGGCACAAGGCAATCATTGAGCCAATCATCACCCATCCTACTACGCAATCGATGTTTGATAATTTTCATGGCTGAAAATGCTCTCTCCACTGTAGCAGTAGCAACTGGTAAAGTTAATGCTAAGGTAATAAGTCTGTAAACTAGAGGATACACGCCATTCTTCTTGAACTTAACAATCTGCTTTGCAAGATCAGCAATGCTTCTTAGAGAAGAGAACTCTTCACTGGTCCGCATATCAATAATGTACGTTGATAATTGACTTTTAAGAGCAACAACCTCAATTATAGAAAAATCACTTGGATATAACTCTGCTAGACTTATCAATTTCCTCTCATCATAAGCACAAAAAGAATCACTTGGGTTTAAGCATGACACATAAAGAAGTAACTCAGTACTTGATTCAGAAAAGCGATTATTTAGCTCTTGAAGTTGCATGTCAACTACAGTATAAAATAGATCAACACGATAATGATGTAGATTTGTTTTATCTTCACCTCTTTGCACTGATCGACGACGAGTTTTGTATGTTTCATTCATGTTTGGAACAACAACTTCAAAAACACCACAAAAACGTGACACTTCATCTAGTAAAGCATTCCATCCATTCTCCCTTAGTAGTTGCAGTCGTTGTTTAGAAATTTGAACCAATTTCATCGCATTTTCAATGTCTTGATCTTTCCTTTGTAATGATTGTGATAACTCATTCGTAATGCCCAATATATTAATCATCAGATGCATTGTAAAAATAAAATCAAAAGACTCAATTATATCAATCAGAACACCCGCTTCAACCGATTGCTGATCATGAACCCCTTCTTCTTTAATAATCTCTAGCACCTCGATCACAGAAGCATACATACGCATAAGACTAATCAAAGAGTGAAAATGTGAACTCCAATGAGTATCATTAGATTTCTGCAAATTTGTCTCTTGATTCAAACCTTTGCCACTTATGAGATTGCCATTTTTAAGATGAAGTACTTTATCATGCTGAATACTTTTAAGAGCATCCAATCTCTTACAAGAAGCCCCGATAGTATTAATAATTCTAGAAGTGAACTCAAAAAGATGTTTTACTTGACAATGATTCTTTGCCACTGCCACCAAACATAATTGAAGTTGATGAGCGAAACAGTGAATATAAAATGCTTGAGGATTATCTTTTAGAATTAGGGCCTTCAAACCATGAAATTCTCCTCGCATATTGGATGCCCCATCATAACCTTGACCACGCATCCTTTGTATGCTCAACGAGTGTTTGGCTAGAATGTCTTCAATGGCTGCCTTTAGTGTAACTGCATTAGTGGATGTGACATGTTTGATGCCTATAAATCTTTCGATCACTTAGCCCAACTTATCTACATATCTCACTGCAATAGCACCTTGTTCTTTCGTAGAAATATCACGAGATTCATCAACTATAAGTGAGAAATATGAGTTACCAATATCTTTCATGATATATGTTAAAGTTTGAACTGATGCAGCAAAACATATTTTTTTCTGGACTTTTAGTGAAGTTAACTTCAGATTTGAGTTGGCATATGCAGATGTCACTGTCTTAATTTCCTCATTATGATCAGCTAGAAAGTCAAATAGTTCTAAATAATTTTCTCGATTCTCTGAATTGGAAGACTCATCATGCCCATGAAATGATAATCCCTGACGTAACAAAAATCTCACACAATCAATGGCTGCAGTCAACATGATCCTATATTGTTTTTTGTTCTTATCATCTTTGCTTAGCCATAAAGCTAGAAGACTGTGTTCTTGATTCTTCATCAAATCTTCACATTTTTGTCTAGCCTTATTATGTATACTATTGTGATCTCTAATGTGGCATAATAATTTCTCTTTCTTCTTCCATTTTTTGAAACCTTCTCCAATAAATGAATCCCCACCACCTTGACCTTTAATAATCTGCTCTTGAGGTTTAAATAGATAGCAGTAAAGACAAAAAGCAGCGTCTTTCTGCACACTGTACTCTAACCAATCAGAGTATTCATCAAACCATTTCGGATTGAACCTACGTGCAATATTTCCATATAAAGTTTGGGGAAATTGATGACTTCTAGGTTGATGGGGTCCCTTCAATAGATAGGATCTCCGAATCTTATCTCTATCATTTACATCATAACTCCAAATAGGAAGTCGGAGTCCTGGATCTGCTGAGAGATTGTTAATATCAAATTCTATTCGCTCTTTCCTCTTTAAATAACGCTCCATTTATTTAACCCTAGAATGAAATTTAATTACCAAAAAAGAGCAACTTTGAGACACTGTATCAAAAATGAATCAGGAAAAATATATGCAATACTCAGTTTAGCCTATGCTATGGAGAGAATATCAAAAATAAATGCAATACTTAATGAAGTTATCAACAATTTGTTCGCTAGTTGTGATGTATGCTTGATGGATATTTAATAATCCTATCTGGCACAAAGAAAACTCTGAAAAATAAGCATTTCATTGCTTTCTTTTCTATGTTTATCATTCCATATTCCTCAAATATTGTAACACTTCATTGCAAATTTTCACATAATGATTATTAGCTTAATAAAAATACAATTTTATGCTTTGAACAGTATATGAAAACTTTAAGCTTCTGCTCCAACAAAAATCTTTTAACAGAAACAAATAGGTTGATAAATAAATACTAAAAGAAGGATAGATTTTATTTTGATAAAATACAACATAAGACAAAAGATAACTCATGAACTCTAAATTAATTTAGAAACTCTCCCAAAACAGATTGAAAGCAGCTCCCTTTAGAAACTCTACAGAATAGATTTGAGTTATCCTCAATGAAATCTGAAAGGAACAAGGAAGATTATATCTAAATATATAAGGGAATTCAATTACAATATTTATTAAGGCTACAATAAACAGCAGTTTTGCCCATCTTTCTACTACCTTAACATCATAAAATCTAAGAAATCTAAAAGAAAAGGGCAAACTGAAAAATAAGCTATTGCTCAACATCACAACATGGAAGGTGGAGTGGAGATTAACAAAAAAAAGCATGCCATATAACCATATTCTTTCTCCAAATACAGAGAAAACAAAAAAAAAAATTGCAGATTTGCAGAGAGCCGGAAGCAAGCGGAAGAACCGAACAAGTCATGAAGAAGAGTAGAATACTTATCGGAGATGGCAGAGCCCAGCCGATTCAAGCGTTAAGAATGAAAATAAATTAGAGAGCCGGAGATGGCAGAGCCCAGCCAGAGGAGATCGCGTTCGGAGCTTTTCGGAGGCGAACTGGCGAAGGCTTTAGGCGGAAATATCAGTTATTAGGGCAAATTTTAACCTATTGAGGGACAAATTCCTTAATAGCCCTTATACTTATAAAAATTTTACATTTTTTGAGGGGGGGCAATTGCCCCCCTTGCCGCTACAGTGATTCCGCCCCTGTCTATGGATTGATATTATGCCCACCACCTTAATAATTTTCAATGGTTCCAGAAACAGTCAACGTCATAGTTCTCAATAATCCATGATCAACAACATCTATGCTTCAACCATAAAGTTAAAATTTTGCTATACGTGATCCAGTCCACATATACCTCACCGATTTGACCTGTAAGTGAAAAAGTTAAGCTCTCATCCCAATAAACAAATTCAATGTGATATATTTTCATTTGAACTTTCTCGTCATGGCTATTATAAATTATAAGTGAAAGTAATAAATGGCAAGAATGAAATTGAATTTAATAGCTCTACTGAAACCAAACAATAAAATGGAAATAAGAACACAATGAAAATAGGTACCCTTTGAGTTGTTATGGCGCGTTTATCTTTAGTGCCAGCAAATCCAAACGAGCGTTGCTTCCCATGACAATCAACACAAAAAACTAATCAATGATTATTATTTTGCATTCTATAATCAACGGTTCAAAGACATCCTTGCCAAAAAATTATATTCAATACAAAGACAACAAACAAAATGGCATGGGCACAATCAATCTGTTACCTGGATACCTAGCATCTTCCCTATGACCCCCAAAGCCTCGTGGGTGTCTTTATTCTCCTTGTAAAGATTAAACCTAAACAAAGATGAGCAAAGATCAAATAGGCCATTTGTTGCAGCATCACTAGAAAATCTTAAAGTGAAGCAGGTAGAGATATGAAGCAATCATGCATGGATCAAATGGATAGACAATTAATATTGAAAGAAAAGACTACACTTTTCCAAATATTCTCGTACACATGATGACAAACCTTCTTAGGAAATAGTTTAATTTAACCAAATCTACTCCCCCAAAGTTTGTAAAACAAGGTGATGCAAAACTGAAACGAACTATTACTGGTTATCCGTCTAAAAAGCAAGAGAGAAATCTTTATTTATTCAAAGAATTCGAAGGCCTCCAACAATAATAATCAATCTTAGTTCCTAAAAACAATCAGAAAAAGATTTAGAGGGGAACTTCATTCAATCAAATTGATAAGTTCTGAAAAAGTTATTAGTTTAAGAGAGTAAAGACTCAAAAATAAACAATAAATTAATATACTGCTCCCACCAATTGAGTGTTTTATCTTTTGGGAAAAATGGGGATAAATCAAGTGTTATCTTCAATATACAAGCTGCACACTTATTCAAGGCGTAGCATAAAAATTTCTTAACTTTACAGTGTGTTAAATAAACTGTACCAAAGGAGGTGTGGGGGAGAAAACTGAACCGCTTGCTAAACCATGCAACACTTAATAGGCCAAAGCACTGCTATTAAAATAACTAATCACTCTGAAGACTGGTTTTTTGGTTGGAGAAAAAATGAATAAGTGAAAAAGAATGTAGGGAAAATGGAAAGTAAGGCATTCAATCTGCAGTGAAATTGGAGCTAAGTGAAGTTCTACAAGTTTGGAATCCTCAAAGCCTCTTCCTTCCAAACTGTGCATTTACTTTGCATTGCATAAAACGCTCCATTCCATTCTCAGAATTCAACAAAATCAGAACCAAGTCAAAGAAAATTTTACCTTAGGAACTTGCCTCGCTCCTCAGGCCAATTATCTGCACCCCTGCTATCAAAGGGAATGTCATTTTTCCTTCCTGAATTCTCCATATCTTTCCTCTTCCTCCCTCCCCTACCCTTTACACCTTTACCAGAAGAGAATCTAATCCTAATGCATTTGGAATTTCCATCCTCTCCATCCACTGTATCTGTTACAAGGAATTTGAAATTTGTCTTGAAGAAATTATGAACCTCCTGAAATGCCCCAAAGAAAACAAAAACACTGCCTTCAATTCATCTAAAAATATCAAATAAGGGCTCATTTGGTTGCATAAAGTTGAAAAATATGTTTTGAAAAATGGTGAAACTATCAATCATTTGATTTGATGTAATTAGAAACCAACATGATCCACAAATCTCCTCAAAACTCTCTCAAACGTATAACTCCATTTTCATGCAAAATGAGTGAAATCAAATTCTCATTTTCTTAAATATGTTTTTATTTACCAATTACAAGCAACCAAATCAGCAAAGAAAGAAGAACAAATGAAGGCACAACATCAAGAACTAACTGTACGGTGGGACTTATCAGAGTCTGGAGTAAGAACAATGGGGGGCAACTCATCACCCACAGTGGCTGCAACCTTTTCAAGGAATTCCTTCAACAGTTTAGCATTAGCTTCGCCAGCAAGGGTTTGAAATAATTCAATCTCATCTGTGAAGCACTTTTGATCCGAAGAAGCTTTCTTTTCCTCCTCTTCAGAGCACTAATACAAAAGTCTCAATTACATAAAAAATCAAATTATTTTGATATGCGCAAAGGCTATAAAGAGTTTATTTAGATAACAACTTTTTGAATTCGGCAGACTTGATAGGGCTGTTGGAAAAGCATTATGAGTTTAGGTGCATTCGTTACGCAAATGAAAAGAGTTAGCTTAATAATAACTCGAAACATCCATATGTGTATGTATATATATATATATATATATATATATATATATATATATATATATATATATATAAATTATTGCATTTTAGGGACTTTATACAATGAATACTATAGACATCTTTTTCACACAATAGGGACCATACATAAATAAAATAAAATTTGTGCAATTAAAAGAAATTTATTTGACTTGTTGTCAGTGGCGATTTTTTTTTTTGGGGGGGGATCAAAATTTTTAAATTCCTTTTAATTCGTAATTTTTATATTGTTATTATTAATTGTCTATTAAAAATATAAACATAAGTAATATTTTTTTCATTCATATAGAAATAGATTGAGTTTAAATATTACAATCAAAATTTTATTATGAAAAGTTAAAAAAATTTAATTTATTTTAAAATCAATGCACTGTAAGTAGAAAAAATTTTCCTGTTATGACTATTATAAAAACTATCTATAAAATAGAATTGGAGAGCAATGATAGTTTAGTCACTTATATTGAGAAATAAATATTTGATTATATTAATAATAAAGTAATCGTTCAACTTTTTAAGAATATAAAGAATAAACGTTACAAATTATAAGTTTTTTACCATCTTATGTTTTATCTTTTTAAAATAATAAGTTCAAAAAAAAAAAATTGCCAATCTAAAATCCAGATAAAAAAATTAAGATAATATTTAAAAAAATTAATTTGCGCCCACTGAAAAAATTTATGACTCCGCCACTTTGTTATCCCGGGTAGATTTAAAGAGGGCCATGAGCCTCACGAACAAAAATTTTCAGCGCGTTTTCACCCTTAGGGGGTGTTTGGTATCGGATTTGGCATCAATTTTAAGTAGGATTTAACGTAAATCCAGCCAAACGCTTTTCCGCGCGACTGTGAATCCCGCGAATCCGTAAATCTGGGATTTACAGCATAAATCCCAGTAAATCCGGATAAATCCTAATCTCATGCATCGGCGTATTTAACGTGATTTACGCTTGCTCGTAGTTCCCTCCCATGGTGCCCGTGTCGCAAAGCTCACGCGAACTCCTTATCTAGATGGAAGACGCAACTTTGTCCTCATCCCTTGCCCTAGCCGCTTCGGTAGCATTCCCGCCAGATCCTTCTCAACGTCGCACAGGTAGCCCCAACCACCGAAAGCTTTTTTTTTCTTATTCCTGTGCTCGACAATACCTAAAATAGCGATAAACGCAGCTCTTGGTATTGTGTTGTCACTTGTTTTCATAATTTGAGACCGTAATTTCATGATATGTAGTATGGAAATATTCACCATTATGGCCAATTGTTCTGTATAGTTTTTAGTAACTTCTTTTATTTTTCCCTCATGTTTATTTACTGTTCAGTAGATTAATAATATACTTTTAAGTTGAAGGACATCTTCTGAGTCTTGTGAGAATTCTTGCTTTCTTGCTTTATATAAGCATGTTCAAATGCATGTTTAAGGGTGGGGTTAAAGCAAGCAACTGAATACTTGGATTAGCTCATGATTTTTTGTTATAACTATTTTTTGGGGTTGAGTTAGACAATTTAAATTGAGGGCTCATTGGTTTTTCTTACATTAATAAACTTTATTCTTGCTTTGAGAGCTTTTTTAATTTGGTTTAGCTATGCCTCTAGATTATGGCCCTTTATTTCAGTTTTTTTTTTATTCCAGTGGAAAATATTCTCTTTGCTCGCAATTGCTTGATAATGTTTTGGCATAGGATCAAGTTTTTTTGGCATAGGATAATTTTTTGATAGACTTTTTTGTGTGGTTAATTGAGTGTTTTCTTGATCCTATCTCATGTCACCATGCGAATAAATGAATGCTCTTGTAATATAAATCTAGGTTTCGCCGATATGCATGTAGCATGTGTGAGCGACAACGAGTCATCAAACAATATCTACCTACATAAGACTGGTAAATGTTCTTAAAAGAAAGTTAAAAATTAATGCACTTGGTTGGATAGATTTTAAACTTCGTAAAAATAATTTTCTTGTTAATGCTTGACAGAAATGCTGAAATCAAGGATATCGATATCACCTAGCTGACTATCGAGGAAGCACATCCAGAAGATATACAAATCAGCAAGAATTATTTTATCATCGACATGTCCAATTGCGAAATGTGGTAGAGAAGACCTTTGGAATTTGGAAGAAATGTTTTCAAGTGTTGACACATGAAAAAAGTTTCCTCTTAGTACTCAAGCTTATTTGGTTATTGCATGTGCAGTTTTACACAACTTTACAGGTTGATATCATGGACATGATATGTATTTCAATATGTCACAGACGGAAATGGAGCATGATACTGAATGTGGAGAAGTTGAAATGTCGGATGAAGATTCTAACTTGCATACGACAATAGGAGAAAGAATTCAGGGAGCAGCGATAAGGCATGTCATCGCAACAGATATGTGGAATGCTCGGGTAAGGATTTCTATATGCATTTACAATATTTCACCTTTGAATACATTTTTTAGTTATTTCATGATTTTTTTGATTTCAGATAGATTGTTAAAGAAATCGATCGTCATGAGGAAGTTACTCTCCAATGCAAGAAATATCAACTTCTCTATCATGTTGTATTGTACTATCATGTAGTAGTCAATTGGTGTCCAAAAAAAATTTATTCATGGTGTCATGTACTCTTTCTGTTTTTACTAATTTCCATTGTATGATGTTATGTTGGGTTTACTATTTGGCATAGAGTCATCTCAAATTTATAACCAGCGTATTGATGTAATTTGGTATTACTCCTTCAATTTTAAATCTTCAACTATTTTAAATCCTGTAAACAGTTGCCAAACAGCTTCTCAGGATTTAACATTTATTATACCAAACACTTTTTAGGATTTTTCAGGATTTACTAAATTCGGATTTAAGGATTTATTAAATCCCACTAAAGTTGAATCCAATCTGATACCAAACACCCCCTTAAAGGCAAGTGGGAAAAAACGATTACCTTAGGCGGCAGATCAAAGGAGGTTAAGCGAACAATGTTCCCGTCGAGATCCACCTCATTAACGATGAAATCTGAGTACCTAACACCACGAAAACCGAGAAGACACATGTCAAAAAGAGGTGTTAGCGATCCAGAGAAACCTGTGGGAAGAGTAGTGACCTCTGCTTAAGAACAGCCCGGAAGCCAGGCAGGGAAGAGACGTAGCAATAGATGCCGACGTCGGACTCATCCACAGATTTCGCCATGGCGAGGGTTTTGAAAGTGTTAGCGAAGGGTTTTGTGGGGTGGCAGGGTTTTGGGGAGAAGGGGATAAAGCATGAAGCCAAAGAGATGGAGAAGTTTGCCCCCCTCATTGGAGTCGATTCGCTTGGCAACTGGCAATGAACTGTTTCTGGGCTGGGCTGGGCTGGGCTGGGCTGCATTATGGGGCAAACAGCCCTATCAATTGATAATCAGTTTGAATTCAACCCAATAAAACTAACTTAAAATCAAGAACCTATTATTTAGAATATATTAATATAAAATGAATTTAAGAACATTAAAATACTTTTACCTTTGTGATTACTTAATTTCATATCTTATATATTTATAAAAATATCCTCATTATTTTTGTATTTGACCAAATATCTCCAAAAGATAACTCAAGATGAAAATATTTTTGAAGCGCATAAATTTTGCTTCAAATATTATTAATATAATCCCGCTCAGAACATGAAAAAACAACATTTATTCCATTTTATTCATACATAGCTTTATATTTTCTCTCACATAGTTATTGCTAATTTATTGATTCTTTTGTGTGAGATTTCTAAATAGAGCATCATAAGAAGTTTGTGACGTTATAGTTCAATGAAATGGTTTAGTCCAACATCAGATAGTTACATGTTAGCATTGGTTTGTCATATGAAAATGCTTAGCATTGTCGTGAACAAGTTATTTGTTATGTAAGATGGACCTTGAAGAATCCCCATAGAAATTACCATTTTGTATTTTCATGCTAAATAAAAAATAAAGGGACCATCATTGATATGCATGTTGATGCTTCAAGTCATTTTAACTATATTTACTCTTTTGGGGTGTTTACATTTGAAACTTTATATATGTATGTCACCCAGATCTAAGTGTCAATATAATACTTCTTAATAGTGAATATGAAGGTATTTTACTTGTAGTTGTTGCTCAAGATATGAATACTCAAATTTATCTAATGGTGTTTGGAATAGTTAATTCAGGAAATAATGAAATGTTAGTGCATTTTATATTAGATTAATAGAGTCAATAGGGTCTATTTTCAATGCCTTAGGTATAGTATTTCGGTATGTGCATCATAGAATGTGTATTCATGACATTGTGATGAATATGGCAATGTTTTAAATTGTTAATTATCATGAGAAGTATCACTTAGCCTCAAAAGCTTATAAATAGATTGATTTCCCTCGATACTTTACAAATTTCAAAGTAAAATTAGTCATTGGAATGTGAAGTCAATTGCATGGGAACTAATACAATTTAACAAGAAGTGATATTTTAAAGAGTTGTAATAATGTTACAAAAAAGGTATGTTGTTTATCTTACAATTATCTTATCTTATATATATATATATATATATATCTTATCTACTCTCCTGCCCTCGGATGGATGGATGGATATGCCTGCAAATTCAGTGCCCGCCCTGCTTCGCCTAATTTATTAAAAAAACTAAAAAGTTTGAGAAGCATATGAACTAATAGAGGAAATGGTTACAAATAATTTTCAGTGGCCTACTGATATGGTGAATCCAAAGAGAGTAGCTACAATTTACAAATTAGATGCTTTAGCTACAATTTACAAATTAGATGCTTTGTCAACTCTTACTACTTAGGTAGCTACTATTTCAAAGAAGTTAGATACTATTAGAGTTAATTCAAGATTAGGATCATCTATATAATAGGAAAAATCTAATTTGAATTCTACTGATGATGTTGGTGCTTTAGGGATTGAAAATATGAATTTGATTGGAAGACAAAATAATCCCTACTTCAATACTTACAACCTAGGTTGGAGGAACCATCCTAATTTTAATTGGTCAAATAATATTGGTGGCAATAATCAGTGGAATTTGAGACACCCTAATCAAGGAGGAAACTAGAATAACCTCGAATAACCTATTGCTAATCTTAGATCTTCTTATCCCCCAAGACTTAATCGAAATAATCAATTTAGAAATAGGAAGACACCTTTGAAAGATATAGTTATTTGATTAGAAACTCAATTGCAAAGTCAAGCTCTTCTATCAAAAATTTGGAAATTTAATTAGGACAGCTTACAATCTTTTTTAGTAGTAGACCTCTCGATTCATTATCTTGTAATACTGAAGTTAACCCTAAAGAGAAATAGAAAGATCATGGTGGAAATCACTTGAGGAGTGATAGTACTGATACACCCAAACCAAGATAAAAAATCTTGGCAAGTTTGGCTGAAGACTATAAATTTAGTATTATATTGGAAGGCAACCCAATTTTGTTGATGTTTCTTATTATTTTGTTCTTATTATGTGTTGTGATATAGTTTAATTGAAGACTATAAACTTAGCACCAATGGGAGTTGACTCACTTGTGTTTGAAGTTCTTTTCTTAAAATTGGTGCCATATTTAGTTTATAATTTTCATATTTAGTTATGATAGATTACTGTTAGTTTATAATGTGTTCTATTATTTACATTTGTCTAATATCTTTATGCTTAAATTGTTGTACACTATCCTTTATAGATATTAACTTTAATTATCTATTTAGTGAAAATAAAAATTGTAATTAAAAATTATATAAAATTAGGATAATAATACAACCCTAGATTACAGTTTGAATGAACATTGCATAATAATTCATAATTTGAAAACTTAACAAGTAACTAATACAGGTCATCTAAGTTATTAACTTTGTTTTGAAATTAGAAACTATATATTAACTTATTGGCAACTGAATTAAAAATGAATAAATAAGTTTGAGAATTAGATGCCAATAGCTTAAATTAGGGGAATCAATATAAAACTTGAAAATAGAACTAGTGATCTTATTAAATCATTACATTAATTCGATAGAATTGCAAGAGAATGAAAGCAAAAATTGATATTCAAAATCATTAAGTATGTACTTCATAAATAGTAAAGGAAAGAAATATATAAAAAAATAGAAGAAAAAATTACAAAAAATAAAAATAAAAAAGATGTGTACATTCAAAAATTAATATCAGTTATAACTTACATTTAAATGCATCCTATTCATTAAATCAAAAAGGATAAAATAAGTAAACTAGTGCATGTGATGTTACACTAATGAATTTCCTATTTTACAATGAGTAACTAGTCCCTAGGCTACATTATTCATTCTAGATTCAAAAGTCAATTTTATATTTACAAACATAGTTAATAGATTCAAAATAAGCAATAGCAATGGTGATTGATTGAGATAATTATTATGAATTTTTTAAATTAGAATTATAACCTTGTTCATTCTAAATTAATTATAAATTGTGATGTATTATCCTATATTTTAGTAATTTTAAATTATCAATTTTTATTTTGGCTATTAAGTGATCAAGGGATGAATATTATTATTGTTTGAGGACAAACAAGAATTTAAGTTAGGAGAAATTTATTAAGTGTAAATTATATGTTTATTGTATTTGAATTTCATTACAAATGTATTATTTTAGTCAGTAAGTGTCATATTAGCTCACACTATTAACATAGGTTAGCTACCTTAAGCCCCATCAGTTCTCTTAGACTTCCACTATCTCTTCTCTCATTTGTCCTGCTGATGAACCCTTCATTGTTCCCTCTAGATCCAACATTCCTCTATCTATAGCCTTGTCTAGATTTCTCTCCTCTAAATCCATATCCCACTCCCTATTACTGATATGGACAATCAGCTATCTGGTGTCCTTTCTGTCCACATCTAAAATAATGTCTCATTGTTAAAAAACACTATCCAATATGCCTCTTTCTACGTCAGGCATACTCTTGTATGCTTCCCACATTCGCTTCAGATCTTTTTCTATTATCTAATTTACTCCTCTTTTCACTATTATCTATTCTAGTCATATCATCATCTCCAAATCTTTTCCTGCTCAAATCTTATATAAATATTGGAATTGCCAACTCATTTTCCATCAATCTTACTCTTCAACTAGTTTTGAAAATTCATGAATTCTTAGTGGTATTAATGGATGCCTAAGCTCATCCATGAGTCTTCTCAAAAATCAATAACACTTTTCTTCCATTATACTGATCAACTATGGAGAATACCTAGCTAATGCATAAATTTTGCTTCATATTGCATCACAGTTCTGTTCCCCTTCTCCAATCTCATAAAAACTACCTACATCTGCTATCGGGCTGATGATGATATAAACTAGTCTCTAAAAATAGCTACGAACTTTGTCCACAAAATCTATGCATTCATCTTTCCCTGAAATTTCTCCCACTATTGTCCTATCCACCACCTCTCAACTTCTCCTTGAAATAAAAATATTGTTAATGTTACTATATTGTTTTCTAGACACTACATACTATCAAATATTTTATCTATCCTCAACAGTCGGTCTTTAACTACTTGGGGATCTATTACTTATTTAAATAATAGTAACTTCAATTTATGAAACAACTGTATGTAGGCAATATTCATCACTATCATTAGTCCTTGATTGCCTGTTTTGAGTTTCACTTATAATCTAAGCAAAAATACTTGCAAGCTCAACATACTATTAGAAGATATTGGAGATGTTCCTGCTACACTTTGCCCCATTCTACACATCTTGATCAATAGGATTCATTTTATCCATTGATAGAACTCTCTTTCCTAATCAATTTAACACATAACTCAGCATACACACAAATGCAGATCAATCAATCAAATATATAAAGATGAAATTCTACCTCAGTTATAATCAATCATATAGCTTTGGTTACAATTCAATTCTTTTAATAATCACTACTCTGATATCAAGTTTGTAATGCCTCAAGACCAAAATTATCAGAATTATTTATTTTTATCTTCTTATCATCTACTAGAGCTTTTATATAATTATCAATATAATTCAATGCACCCAACGAAAACTACCAAGCATCATATACATCAAAATATTCCACTAAATTCATTCACTAAAATCTTATTTACAATATCTAGGAGATCATTAAAATCTATAATATATCATAAGCTCCTAACTACAAAAGAATAAACACAACACAAAATATCAAAATAAAAATCTTGAGATTTCAATCAGCCTCTCTCCATAAAGTTCTACCATTTTCCTGACCTAAAATTTATAAATCCACATAATGAGATTACAAAGCCCAGTAGAAATTCAAAACTCACTAAAGCTTTCAATACAAGATTTTAGAAATTACTATGTATGCTCATCTCAATCAATGCAATCAAAAGCTTTCAATAATCAATCATCAATACTACAAATTAATATAATTAGTAATGAAAGCAAGAATCATTACATTGAAATCCATAATCCATAACTCAATAACACGTGTTAAAAAGTAAATGTGTCAATAATCAATTAATCAATACAGTAAGAAACAATGTATAGGTACTATAATCATTCAATATTGTCATTTAGTTAGTGAGATGAATCATGAATGTACAAGTGTCACATTAGTATGCAATATATCTTTAATCATCAATTTCTTATCAGTTATTTTATACGCTGTTTATGTATGCATTAATATCATATAGCTCGGTAAGGTAGGATATCCAGCTTTAATATAGTATTTTTAGCTTTCCATCTATCATCCATTAATCTTATTCTTTATTCATTAAGTCAATTTTCATTATAGGTGGCTTTCAATAATATATAAAGAATCATCACTCCCAATTTTAGGCTACAACTGGGATAACACCACAAACCATATTTAAAGAAAATCCCATCAACTCACCCTCCTATAGAAGGTATTATCATTTTAATAGCTAACCTACATTAATAATAGTATTAACAATCAGCCTTCATTGCTTATATGCAAATGTCACATTCATCTTCTATAAATAGTTTTAATTTCTTATAAAATATGGTAATATGTGTACAATACTATACAAAGTCAGAAATTTTATAAAATGTATATTGTTCCTCAAACTTTAGAAAATCATAACTTCCAATTTACTCAATAAAATTTTATAAAATTATAGTCAAAATGTTTATAAAATTCACGTTTATCATATATAAAAATTAACGTGGTAAAAGCTAGCTAAATCAGAAGATGTTGCAAATCTGGTTTTGATGATGACAAACATGTTTCCAGTGTGTTTTTTCTTGGCTAATCAGTTTCAGGCACAAAAGACCGCAAGCTACTCAAGCCAACTCAAGATCGGGTCCAAGTGTGTCAAATGTATGATTTTTCCTTTTATTGAGTCAATTGTAATGTAACTGATTCCCTAGCTAAGTAACCTTGCACACACACACTCAGGGAGAGAGATTGAGTGAATTAGAGTTTCTGTTGAAATTTTGTTCAGATCGTCCTGGACGATATCTACATCGTCCTGGACGATCCAGTTAAAACAGAAACCCTAATTAGGGCGACTAAGTTAAGAGGGTCTGATTAAGCAGATCGTCCTGGACGATCCATGGATCGTACGGGACGATATGCCCAAATCAGAAATTCTCAGCCGCCAGATTAAGTTAGGCAAGTTTTATTTTAAGTATTTTGGTCTGATCGTCCCGGACGATACGTGTATCGTCCTGGACGATTCACTACAATCATGCCTAAATTAGTCTGGTAATTAAGGAAAGCAATTAATGTTTAATTGATACGATCACATCGTCCTGGACGATCGCAGGATCGTCCCGGACGATCGTGATCGTCTTGTGCATTTCAGCTGTACGTCCAGAACTATGTACAGGACGATTTGGGGCCTTTTTGAACTAATCGTACCGGACGATTACCCTATCGTCCGGGACGATCAAGTCATTTTTTGGTCGTCCAGCGCAGTTTTCTCTGGACGACCCGAACTGTCTTCTGGACGATTTCCTTCAATTTGAACTAATCGTCCCGGACGATCGCAGGATCGTACGGGACGATATGAACAACTTTTTCTACTGATCGTCCAGAAGAGCCAGATCGTCCAGGCTGGAACAGCTGAATTTGAACTGATCGTACAGGACGATCTATCGATCGTCCTGGACGATCTTGGCCGACAAGTTGAGATTTAGGGCAAATTTTAAGCCCTCCTTTAAAAGAACTTTTTCCTAGATTTGGAAAAATCTTTTGCTGCCTTCCTTCCCTGAGAAATCCTAGAGAGAGAGAGAGTTGGGAGAGAGAGAAGAGATCTTGTGAGGGGGAGTTAGTGAGGGATTCACTAAGGTTGCTCCAAGCACGGATCAGAGTCGTCTTCTCCGCTCGTCGTCTGTCGTCTAGTCGGTGTTCTTCGTGGGAGGATCGTTCGCAAGAAGATCCGGGTTCTCTGCCCGCTTCAGGAGGAAGCGAAAGGAGTTCATGGGTTCTCTGCCCGCTTCAGGAGGAAGCGAAAGGAGTTCGTGGGTTCTCTGCCCGCTTCAGGAGGAAGCGAAAGGAGGTCGGGTTCTCTGCCTCACCGTGTGGTGAAAAGGAGGTGTTTTGTACAGGCTTCTCCGCCTTGCTGTGGGAGCAAAAGGAGAGTCACTTTCGTTTAGTGCAATACCCGGAGGGGAGGCTCCGGGGAGTGGACGTAGGTCAAGTTGACCGAACCACTATAAAATCTGGTTTGCTTTTCTGATTCAGTTTTGCATTTTACTTTTCAATATAAACTGCTTGGGTGATTATCGTTGGTTGATCTTTTCGTTATTGTTTACTTGTTTCCGCTGCTAAGTATCGAAAAGATTTTTGTTGTTATCGTGAAATTTTTAAATAACCAATTCACCCCCCCTCTTGGTTAGCCTCGGGACTAGTTCAGTAGGGCTTAACATCCCTTTCGAACTTTCAAGTGGTATCAGAGAGGGATTCAAAATTTCTGTTTAAAAACTTTTGAATTTGATCCAATGGCTAACTGTAACAATCGTAATACTGCTGAAGGTTATTCTATAACTAGACCACCGTTGTTTGATAACATTCCATTTGATTTTTGGAAAACACGCATGTCTACTTTTCTTCAGTCTATTGATTATCGCATGTGGATGTTAGTTAAGGACGGATACGAACCACCTTTTCGAATGATTAACAATGTGAAAACTGAATTGCCGTTTGCTGATTGGACATTTGATGATCGTGATTTAGCACAGTTAAATGCCAAATGTTTGAACTGTTTCTTTTGTGCTTTAAAATCTGAGGACTATATGCGTGTTTCTACTTGTACAACGGGAAAAGAGATTTGGGATAGATTATGTATAACATATGAAGGTACAACTGAAGTCAAACAGTCTAGGTTAAACATCTTGTTACATGATTATGAACTTTTTCGCATGAAACCTAGTGAGACTATTTCAGAAATGTACACAAGGTTCACTCAGATTGTTACCTCTTTGCATGCTTTAGGTAGAGAACTTACCAACTACGAAAGAGTGAACAAGATTCTTAGATGTTTGCCTGCTTCTTATGATGCTAAGATTACTGCTATTACTGAATCCAAAGATTTAAATACTTACTCTATTGACAGCTTACTTGGATCACTCATTGCTTACGAGCAAGGGGTGAACCAAAGGCAACTTGATGCAGGTGAACGCAAGAAAGAGAAGACAGTGGCACTAAAGGCCAAGGATTCAGATGCTAGCACTTCCGGGTCTGATAGCGATGATGTTGCCTTAATCACAAGGCAATTCAAAAGCTTTCTAAGGAAGAAACAGAAGAACCATCAGAAGTGGAACAAGGGTAAGTTCAATAAAAACTTTAAGGGTTCATCTGAATCGGTTTGTTTTGAATGCAGGAAGCCTGGACACATAAAGGCTGATTGTCCAACACTTAAAGCTCACTCAAGCAAGGAGAAGGGTGAGGAGAAACCAAAGTACAGAAAGGACAAGAAGCGGATTCAGAAGGCGTTCTGGGCAGACTCTGCATCCGACACTTCTGAGACTGAAGCTGAAGAGGAGGAAACAAACTTATGTCTGATGGCGGATGATCACCCTGGTCAGTCCGACCAGGAAGAGGTATGTGAGCTTACTTACGATCAGTTATTTGAAGTTTCTGAAAAGATTCATACATCGTATAGGAAGCTTAAGAAAACTCATGCTAGTTTGAAACTAGATTATCTGACTTTGCAAAAAGAGCATGAAGTGTTGATTAAGGATCATTCCACCATTGATAGCAATCACATGTCTTTACTAGATGAGTTTGATGAATTGAATAAAAAGCATTCTGATTTAATTGTTGAGCATAACTTGTTAAAAACAGCGCATGTTGAATTAGAACTTGCTTTTAAGAAAGTGAATGATTTGGCATCTGAGTTAGAAAGTACTGATAGTGCAAAAACATTTGAAATTGGAAGTTTAAACAAACACATTGAGTTTTTGAAAGTGAAAATCAGTTCTTTTGAAAATAACAAAACACCGCCTACTTTTGAACAATTTTATGCACCGCCACCTTTTAAAAATTCTGTTGCAAGTTCTTCAAAGCATGTTTCATACACTACTAGGAAGAGGCACTATCACTCACGACGTTTAGTTAATCCTTTTCCTGGTGTTAGATGTTTTTCATGTGGCATGTTAGGACACATATCACACACTTGTACTGTTCACCGTAGTACACATTGGGTGTGGAGACCCAAACTGCCTGTTGCACAGCACAGCACACATGCATCGCATTCTTCTTTTCATAAGAAGGAACCCAAACCTGTTTGGGTTCCTAAGACTGACATTTGATGATTTTGTAGGTGTGCTCTCACACAAGACCTCGTGAGAGCATGTGGTACCTGGACAGCGGATGTTCTAGACATATGACTGGAGATGCAAATCAGTTCATTTCGCTGGAGGCCAGAGCTGGAGGCAAGGTTACACTTGGAGATAACACCACCAGGAAGGTGGTAGGCACAGGTATAATTGGTGATTCAAAGAACTTTATGATTGATAATGTTTTGCTTGTAGATGGACTGAAACACAACCTGCTGAGCATCAGTCAACTCTGCGACAAGGGATACAGCATCAAATTCCTGCCCACTGGCTGCATTTTAAGCTTAAATGATGAAGTTGTTTTGCAGGGGCAAAGGATCAACAACGTCTACAAGCTGGATGTAAGTAGCATTAAATCTGATAATTCAATTTGCTTAAAAACTGCTGCTGATGAGTCTTGGTTATGGCATAGGAGATTGTGTCATGCCAGTATGAAAACCCTTAGGAGAGTCACCCAAAAGGACTTAGTTAGAGGTGTGCCCAAGCTTAAGTTCACTAAGGATCACCTGTGTGATGCCTGTCAGTTGGGGAAGCAAGTCCAGTCCTCTTTTCACTCTGTTAAGGACATCAGCACCTCTAGACCTTTAGAAGTTCTTCACATGGACCTCTTTGGACCCATTAGCACTGCCAGCTTAGGGGGGAGAGTCTATGGTTTTGTGATTGTTGATGATTATTCAAGGTTCACTTGGGTTAAGTTTTTGTCACACAAATCTGAGTCATTTGATGAGTTTAGATCTTTCTCTACTTGGATTCAGAAGAAGTTAGGATGTGAGATTATTACCATCCATAGTGATCACGGAGGGGAGTTTGAAAATGAAAGATTTGGAAGTTTTTGTGAGAATCATGGGATTAGTCACAATTTTTCAGCTACTAGGACCCCTCAGCAGAACGGGGTAGCTGAAAGGAAGAACAGGACCTTAGTGGAAGCCGCTAGAGCCATGCTTGCCGAGTATTCACTTCCAAAATACTTTTGGGCTGAAGCGGTGAACACTGCCTGTTATGTGCTGAATAGGGTGAATGTGAGAGTCAAACTGAACAAGACACCTTATGAGATCATTAAGGGTAGAACTCCAAATCTGTCCCACCTCCATGTCTTTGGCTGTAAGGTTTTCATTCTAAACAACGGGAAGTCACCCTTAGGAAAATTTGACCCCAAATCTGATGAAGGAGTGTTCTTAGGATATTCAAGTGTGGGGAAATCCTTTAGGGTGTTCAATAGGAGGACTTTGGTGGTGGAAGAAACAACCCATGTAGTGTTTGATGAATCTGATCCTAAGGAGTCTAGATCTGAAGTAGAAGATGAAGAGATTGTTGAGGTTACCCAAGGAGTTGGAAATACAAATCTGGAGGAAAGGGTAGAACCTCAAACCCCATTGCCTAGAGATTGGAGATATTCTTCGAGTCATCCTAAAGAACTGATCTTAGGAGACCCTTCTGAAGGTGTTAGGACTAGGCATGGACTTAGGAAGGAAGTAAACCATTCTGCCTTTATCTCAATGACTGAACCCACCAACATCAATCAAGCCCTGTCGGATGAATTTTGGATTTTAGCTATGCAGGAAGAATTGAATCAATTTGTAAGGAATGATGTTTGGGAGTTAGTAGAAAGACCTAAAAATCAAAGTATTGTGGGAACCAAGTGGGTCTTTAAGAATAAGATGAATGATTCTGGTGTGGTGGTGAGAAATAAGGCAAGATTGGTGGCTAAGGGGTATAATCAGATAGAAGGGATAGATTTTGAGGAAACTTTTGCCCCTGTAGCTAGATTGGAAGCCATTAGAGTGCTACTAGCCTTTGCCTGTTATAAGGGATTTAAGCTGTTTCAAATGGACGTCAAGAGTGCCTTTTTAAATGGGGTAATTAAAGAAGATGTTTTTGTAGAACAACCCCCGGGTTTTGAGAGTTCCCAATATCCAAGTCATGTCTATAAATTAAAAAAGGCCTTATATGGATTGAAACAGGCACCCAGAGCTTGGTATGAGAGGCTTAGCACATTCCTGTTAGAAAGAGAGTTTGTTAAGGGGAGCGTAGACACCACCCTTTTTCTGAGGAGATTAGGAGGTGACTTACTCATTGTCCAGATCTATGTTGATGATATAATTTTTGGATCTTCTGATAAATACTTATGTGAAGAGTTTTCTAAAACAATGAGTAAAGAGTTTGAGATGAGTATGATGGGAGAATTGTCCTACTTTTTGGGGTTTAGCATAAGGCAAACGGATGATGGAACCTTTCTCAATCAATCAAAATACACTAAGGACATTTTGAAGAAATATGAAATGGACAAAGCCAAGCCAATCAATACTCCCATGCCCTCCTCAGTTCAGTTAGATAAGGATTCAAAGGGAAAATCTGTTGATCAGAAGAAGTATAGAGGGATAATAGGGTCATTGCTTTACCTGACTGCCAGCCGACCTGATATCATGTTTAGTGTCTGTCTTTGTGCTAGGTTTCAGGCTGATCCTAAAGAGTCCCATCTGACTGCTGTTAAGAGAATTCTTAGATATCTTTTAGGAACCCCAAACCTAGGAATTTGGTACCCTAGGCACAGCACCTCTTTTGAGATCATTGGATATTCTGATTCTGACTTTGCGGGGTGTAGGGTGGATAGGAAGAGTACTTCTGGGACTTGTCAATTTATAGGACAGTCGTTAGTCTCCTGGTCCAGTAGAAAACAGAACTCAGTTGCACTTTCCACTGCTGAAGCTGAGTACATTGCCTTAGGGAGTTGTGTGGCCCAAGTTCTTTGGTTGAAGCAGCAAGTCTTGGATTTAGGAGTACCTGTTGGCACAATTTCTGTTCTGTGTGATAATACTAGTGCCATCTGTATCTCTAAGAATCCAATCCAACATTCTAGGACCAAACACATTGACATTAGGCATCACTTCATTAGGGACCATGTTACAAAAGGGGACATTGAGCTACATCATGTAGCAACTGAAAATCAGCTGGCTGACATATTCACTAAACCACTGGCCTTTGACTCATTCAGCATTTTGAGAACCAGATTAGGAGTGATTGATATAAATGCTTGATTCTGATGACTGCTGATTTATGATCTTTCTGATTGGTATTCTGATTTCTGTTAGTTAAGTTTAGTTTTTCTTTTGATTTCTGATTTCTGTTAGTTAGTTTTTGGCTTTGACTATTTACTTTCAGTTGATTTTATGTCTTTTGCTGATTTCTGTGTTACCTTTTTTTGTTAGTTTGATTTGAGTATTTACTTTGCTATGATTTTCTACCTATTTTTTTTTATGCTTTTCAAGATCTGATCACCGCTCACTACTTCTGGTGATCTGAATTTTGATTGAGAGTTTTTACCTTGTTTTGGTTTGGAAGCTGATAAGCAGTGATTGACTTCGCTGAATCTGTCAAAGGGAAGAAACATTGATAATTGTTTCTCTTCCTCTAACTCCTTTACTGGTGTATAGTTTCTTTTGAATAAAAATCCTTTTCAAAATTAAAATGTTAGTTTTTGAAATAGAGATTATTTTATCTTCCTACAGTAATCTGCCTCATATCAATAGTGTTTTTCAAAGTCTTGAGTCATTAGTTTGATTTTCTAAACCAAGTGATTGCATTTATCATATGTTGTATGGGTTTTGTTTTGTGAATCGTTCTTCCTTACTGCGGAGAGTCATCTCCTATGTCTGGAAGATAATCTCACAGCTGAGACTCTTTAATGATTATGAAAAGGAGAAAGCTTATAAAAGATGCGCAGTGCGCCAGTTAATCTGAAAAAAAGAGGCATAAAATGAGCCCAACACTGAAAAGATGCGAAATTGCCAAATTGGATACACAAAGTGTATCAAAAATCAAAAGATGCGCAAAGCGCCAACCAAGTTGCAAAAGAGGCACAAAATGAGCCCAACACAAGCTTTCTTTCCTTTCAGATTATTAAATGTCTTAGAAAAATCTGTGCGCCACTTAATTTTTTCAAAAGCTTGAGTCTTGAAAATCCTGATTTCTGATTTTTTACTTTGTAACACTATTATATCAGATATTTTTCTGGAACGAGGTTTGAAAGGATTTCTTTTCAAATCTAATGTCTTTTATTCTGAATCGGATTTTTGTTTTGAAAGGGGTTTGCATCGATAAGGTGCCCGGGGTCGGCGCTACGAATGTTGATTATTTCCAACCTTTTCTGGATTTCAGCGCTGTCAATCGTCCTGTCATTGGTTTTCGAATCTAAAGTCAAGGAAAAATTCTGATTTTCTAAGAGCAGTTTAATCAAAAAAAAAAAAAAAAAATGCTTCTATGTGTTTTTTACGTAAGTTTTATTCGTCTTTTTGTGATTTTGATTTCATGGTTGTGTTTTTTGGACCCTGATCGATCATCTTCATCCTCCACTCTTTTCTGCTTTTCTTCACATCGTCCTGGACGATACACCTATCGTCCTGGACGATCCTCTTCGTCCTGGACGATCCAAAAAATCGTCCTGGACGATTCATTAAAAATCATTCCCACTGCTCCTGCTGCTGAAACTACACCAATTATTGGTGATCGTCCGGGACGATATTTACATCGTCCTGGACGATATGAGCCATATCTTCCTGATACGATCAAACGGCTGACATTGCACCAATTATTGCCCATCGTCCTGGACGATCCACCTTATCGTCCGGGACGATCCACATGTCAGCCACTGGACGATTGGAATTCGGCCCGTCCGACGTATTTATTGCATATCGTCCGGGACGATCCACCTAATCGTCCGGGACGATACTTTTCGTCAACGGTCGTCCAGCCTGACTCCTCGGGACGATCGCCTGTGTCTAATCGTCCTGGACGATCTCTGATCGTCCTGGACGATCGGACCGCCTTTTTGACCAATCGTCCAGAACGTCATAAATGACCACATCGTCCCGGACGATCCCGCGATCGTACGGGACGATCCGTCCGTTTTCTATTTAAACAGCGGTTTTCTTCATGTTTTTCACACCGTTTTTTCTCCACTTTCCTTCTCCTTTCCTCCTCTCTGGTTTCCTAATGGCTGGTGGCAAAAGATCTCGTCAAAAGGGGGCCAGTTCGTCCCGGGGACATGTAGATCCTCGCTTCCCGAATGCCGCCGATCAGGCGGCTTTCGAATGCTATCGTAATGTAGGTATCACGCACTCCAAGATTGTCAATCCACGCACCCTCACGTATCCCGTTTTAGACTTGTTCGCACACACCTCCCTCACCTTCATTTTGACCTTAGCCTTCCCCTTCAATCTGGAACTCCTTCGCATCTTCTTTGCCAACTTACGCATTTCCGCGGACTATTCCACTCTTCGCTCCTACGTAAATCAACGCCCCGTGGAACTCACCACCCACGATTTTCACAATATCCTCAACTTGTCTATCACTGGCGACAAGATCCACATGATCATCACCGATCCTGACTATGATTGGAGTGTCGCCAATCACTTCCTTCGCAATACCAACGCACCCTATCACGACAATGCTTGCACTTCCCTTGTCAAGGACGCCCGGACCATTCAGCACGTCCTTCGTTCCTCCGTCATTCCAAAGGCGGGGGATCGGATTCACATTACCCCGCTCCTGTCCTTGACCACCTACTACATCATGGCCCGTCGAGAATTTAATGCCTCTGATCTGATCATCCGATACATAGAACATCTCACCACCATTAGAGATCCGGGCCACAGGCGTCGCCCAAATCTAGCTTTAGGTCATCTCATTCACTATGCCTTAGAGACAAAATATGACCTTCAGTATCCTGTCCCTCCTGATGTCCCTCCTTCCTTCTTCACAAACAACTCATTCCACGTCCTACACAGCACCCGCCTACATTCGGAACCTGCCCCGGATGTTGAGGAAGAAGAGGAAGAGGCTGCTCCAGTTCCTGCTGCACCAGAGGCACCTGCACCCCTTCGCATTGCCTCTCCCCTTGACCACCTGGTGCAGCGCTTCGACCAGTGGGAGGCCCGTTTTGACTCCTACGTGGTTGCCCAGGAGCAGCAGCACAACGAGGACCTCCAACGCTTCGCGGACTATGCTGCACAGCAGCAGCAGCAGCACGACCAGGACATGGCCTGGTTAGGAGCTCACTTTCAGGCCATTCACCATTACTTCTACCCTCCACCGCCACCTCCTTCCGATCAGGATCCGCCTCAGTTTTAGTTTTCTGTCGTGTTGTTGTTCTGTATTTGTTTTATTTTATGTTTTATTTCCGTGTTTATGTTTCTCCCTCCTCCTTTTTGTGATGTCAAAAGGGGGAGTCAGTTGTAGTCGTGTCGTGTCTGTTTCTGTTTTCTATTTCATGTTTTCTGTATTGTTTGAGCTGTTAAATGAAAATTAAAAAAAAAAAAAAAATGTTTGTTTTGTTTGATCTGCTAGTTTTGTTTTCAGACTAATGTATAAATGTTTGCCATCATCAAAAAGGGGGAGATTGTTACAAATCTGGTTTTGATGATGACAAACATGTTTCCAGTGTGTTTTTTCTTGGCTAATCAGTTTCAGGCACAAAAGACCGCAAGCTACTCAAGCCAACTCAAGATCGGGTCCAAGTGTGTCAAATGTATGATTTTTCCTTTTATTGAGTCAATTGTAATGTAACTGATTCCCTAGCTAAGTAACCTTGCACACACACACTCAGGGAGAGAGATTGAGTGAATTAGAGTTTCTGTTGAAATTTTGTTCAGATCGTCCTGGACGATATCTACATCGTCCTGGACGATCCAGTTAAAACAGAAACCCTAATTAGGGCGACTAAGTTAAGAGGGTCTGATTAAGCAGATCGTCCTGGACGATCCATGGATCGTACGGGACGATATGCCCAAATCAGAAATTCTCAGCCGCCAGATTAAGTTAGGCAAGTTTTATTTTAAGTATTTTGGTCTGATCGTCCCGGACGATACGTGTATCGTCCTGGACGATTCACTACAATCATGCCTAAATTAGTCTGGTAATTAAGGAAAGCAATTAATGTTTAATTGATACGATCACATCGTCCTGGACGATCGCAGGATCGTCCCGGACGATCGTGATCGTCTTGTGCATTTCAGCTGTACGTCCAGAACTATGTACAGGACGATTTGGGGCCTTTTTGAACTAATCGTACCGGACGATTACCCTATCGTCCGGGACGATCAAGTCATTTTTTGGTCGTCCAGCGCAGTTTTCTCTGGACGACCCGAACTGTCTTCTGGATGATTTCCTTCAATTTGAACTAATCGTCCCGGACGATCGCAGGATCGTACGGGACGATATGAACAACTTTTTCTACTGATCGTCCAGAAGAGCCAGATCGTCCAGGCTGGAACAGCTGAATTTGAACTGATCGTACAGGACGATCTATCGATCGTCCTGGACGATCTTGGCCGACAAGTTGAGATTTAGGGCAAATTTTAAGCCCTCCTTTAAAAGAACTTTTTCCTAGATTTGGAAAAATCTTTTGCTGCCTTCCTTCCCTGAGAAATCCTAGAGAGAGAGAGAGTTGGGAGAGAGAGAAGAGATCTTGTGAGGGGGAGTTAGTGAGGGATTCACTAAGGTTGCTCCAAGCACGGATCAGAGTCGTCTTCTCCGCTCGTCGTCTGTCGTCTAGTCGGTGTTCTTCGTGGGAGGATCGTTCGCAAGAAGATCCGGGTTCTCTGCCCGCTTCAGGAGGAAGCGAAAGGAGTTCGTGGGTTCTCTGCCCGCTTCAGGAGGAAGCGAAAGGAGTTCGTGGGTTCTCTGCCCGCTTCAGGAGGAAGCGAAAGGAGGTCGGGTTCTCTGCCTCACCGTGTGGTGAAAAGGAGGTGTTTTGTACAGGCTTCTCCGCCTTGCTGTGGGAGCAAAAGGAGAGTCACTTTCGTTTAGTGCAATACCCGGAGGGGAGGCTCCGGGGAGTGGACGTAGGTCAAGTTGACCGAACCACTATAAAATCTGGTTTGCTTTTCTGATTCAGTTTTGCATTTTACTTTTCAATATAAACTGCTTGGGTGATTATCGTTGGTTGATCTTTTCGTTATTGTTTACTTGTTTCCGCTGCTAAGTATCGAAAAGATTTTTGTTGTTATCGTGAAATTTTTAAATAACCAATTCACCCCCCCTCTTGGTTAGCCTCGGGACTAGTTCAGTAGGGCTTAACATCCCTTTCGAACTTTCAGAAGAAATCATATTTTTATTAGTTTTGAGAGGATTTAAATTAGTAAACACAAATTAATTGAATACTAAAGTATGATTGAGTTATAATCAAAAGATTTTTTCTAACTGGGGCAACAAATGTAATTAACCAAAATACTACTCTCTCTCTCTCTCTCTCTCTCTCTCTCTCTCTCTTCCCTCTTTCTTTTTTCCCTCTCTTCTTCTTTGTTTTCTATTTCCTTCCACGGCAAGCCGAGTGAGTGAGGGGCAAGGTGGCTGATTATTTGATATACTCATTTTAGTGCTTGGCGCTGCAGCACTCAAGTGACCCGGTGCTACTGCGCTGCATGCGATTCCAGAGTTACTATAGAATAAAGGACTATAGTGTCGAGGATCCATTTATGGTGCTTTTTAGTGCAGCTACACCAAAAAGCACAGCATCGTAGTGCTCCAACAGATAAATTTTTGGAAATTTGGAAACTCATATTATTCAAAATTAGGATTGTTACATGCTCCCACCACTAGCCACCCACCGTATTCAAGCCTATAAACTAGTCTATTTCTCAAATCATCACCACTGCCACCATATGTTCTCTGTTAGTAGGTTCTTTTGGCAATCATGGTCTATTTTTCATAATAATGTATGATGATCCTGTAACATAATCAGAGGCGGAGCCAGTATTTTTTATCAGTGGGGGCACAAATTTATTATTTTTAAATACCCTCAAAAATTTTATTCGAGCTTGAAATTGACATTGGGGTGTTAATTTTTTTTATAATAGTTGTTATAAGAAGATAAATTTTATAATAATGAAAAAATATATTGTCATGCAGTCATGCTCATCTATTTCAACTATTCTTTTATAGTACATTTTCCTATCTAATTTAAATAAAAATATAATTTAAAAATATTTTATAACAAGTAATAAATATATAAAAAAATAAAATCTTATTAATATAAAAGTATAATAAAAATATGTGAACATTTTAATAAACATATTTTAAGCTACTTGATTTAAATTTAAATATTATAATCATTCTCTAGTATAATTTATTGATTTTAATTATATAAATTTTATATAAAAGAGATGGAGTTTTCAAAATAATAAAAAGAATTGATGGAATTTTTTATTTCCCCAACAAATATACTAATAATGTAGAGAAAAATGATTAAAATGAAGAAAAGATATAAATAAGGTGAGATATATATAATTAAGATGATCTTTCTCTCACCGATAGATAGAGAGATATTGTAGGTATTAAAAAAAGTTTCAAATAGACCAGAGAGAGGAGAGAGAGAGAGGGGGGGAGACGGAGAGAGAAAGAGATAGGGTGGGTCCGGTGGGAGCCCAGAACCGTAGCCAAACAGTGGCATCTACGGGAAAAAAATCAAAAAAATGGCAGCTGCGGTGTGGAGAGGGAAACTTGAGAGAAACAAGTAAAGGAAAAAAAAAATTCAGGAGGGGGGGGGGGCATGTGCCCCCACAGGCCCCCCCAAAATCCTCCTTTGAACATAATTGTTGTGTTTTTTGAATATTTTGCATGTATAGTTTTTGAAGATGAATGAAAATATTCCTAAGTTATTTTCGGCATTAGTAGTTTGATGTTTAGTAGCTTTGTTTTATATGTGTTATATAATTATATTGAATGTTATCCTATAAATAATTATTTGTATTCTATGTGTTATATAATTATATGTACTTATATTATGTTACATATTAATATTTATACATTATATACTATACTAATAATTTATATTATATATATTATATGTGTTATAACACATATAATACATATCACAACCCAACCCATATAACAAAGATAATATATGTCACAACCCAACCTAATATAACTCGCAAATAGAATGAGTCATGTCATGATGGATAGTGGCAGACCAAGCTCAAGATCTAGCTTTGAAAAATATTTTCATATTTCTTTCAAATATTAATATACAACATGGCTACTAATTAACTTTCAAGGAACAAAAATAACTCATCCACAATTCCTATTTTTCATTTCTTCAAAATACATACACAATAAAATCTCAACAATAAATTACATGCATGCAGACCAAAATAGAAGAAAGCAGAGAATAATCATGACTACACAAAATTAGAAAATACTTATACATACTTAGAAAATAAGAACTTGCAACCTCAGCTACTCAAGCATACAAAATTTTAACTTTTTAATACTTTAACCAACTATGCATATATTGAATTAAACGCAATTATTAGTAGACTATTGTTCTGATGAGAGTAATGTTAACATATAACAAAAAATAAATAGATTTTGCACTGAAAGTAAATAAATAAGTATATTATATATCAGAGTAGAAAATAATAGATTTTTCTCACACTCTTATGCCTCCCATCAGAAATATATATCAAAATTCAAGCCCATATGACTCCTAGTGCTAACATATTAGAAAATAGAATTTTATGACTCCCAAATGCATGACACATCAGATATTTAGAAATTTAGGCCCTTTTATCTCTTAATGGATTTAGTACATTGGAACTTCCTCCAACATCAGAACTCCTTAGAATCACATATTTCAAGTAGATAAGCGCACACACACAGATATATATAATCGCATTTTAGTAAAATAAGTAGAAATAACAAAAATGCAAGAATTCACAGAATGTTATACTAATAGCCCAAAAATTCAACAACTGAGCAGAATTTAATAATTTCAAAATTTTATCAAATTATCTTGGATTATTTAGAAGATGATTTTTAAGCTTTAAATATTCTACATCATTATTTTTTAAGATCAGAAACATTTTTAAATTTGTTAGAAATATCACACTTTTTTAATTTATTGATGGAAATTTCTAAGGAAAATACTAAAATATCCAGAATACTCTTATATATCATATGCACAAAGTAACATGGTGAAAGTTTAGTATATATAAAGTTATCCTCATTTTTACTACGAATTTATAATAAAAAACAACAAAATTTTCATAATATTTAAAACTACGATAGACAAAATATAACATACCTCGATCTGGATAACTTCCTGAATTAGGCCAACAATAAAAAATGGTTGAAGCCATGTGAAACTTTCTCTCTCTAAAAATCTCTCTCTCTATCTAAACCAGACTGAGCAGGTAATTTTTGCTAAAATAATTTTAAAGTGGAATTTGATACTTTTATAAAAAATTAATCTAGTAGAGCAATGCTCTAAACATCAACATCACAGCGCTCTCTCAACAAAGAGCATGGTGCCACAACGCCCAACCTATCATTGTGGCATTTCCGAAAATTTTCAAATATGTAAAGAGCTCAATGCCGGAGCACTGCTAACCCTAGCGTGGTGCTCCTAATGGAAAGATTTTTATTTTGGTTTTCATGCACATAGATCCCTATGACGCACCTCAAAACAGACTTTAAATATTCACGGACTTATTGATACTTACAAACACATGCATAATGAAAAATATAGAAATTCCATTACACTAAGCTTACCAGATCAAGTCAGAACACTATTGCAACAAACATTATAGTTTAATGGGCGATAATGCACTAATACAATAATAATATGTATTATATTATTAATCCATACATATATGTACATAAAAATATTACACATGTTATATATATAACATGTTATTATTATATAATATATATAGTATAATACATAATAATGTATTATATATTCATTAAATATTATATAGCTATTATTACATAATTAAGTTGAAGAAAGATAACTACATGCTATTAGTAAATGTTCCCCTCAACACATAATTACCAGCTTCTTAGAACATTTTAGCACCGCTTTAGGAGCACAAAAGGCTATTCTTATGGTATGATAAATGTCCCCTTTATCATTAGATTTTATCCCATTGGAAAAAGTTAAAATGGAGATTTTCTCTCTCTATTGATTTTGAACTTAGCCTTAAAGACTATACTTGATCTTTCAATTTTTTGTATTAATCCTTGTTGAGAGATAAGTACATTCAAAACTTGATTGTCATCTCAACTAAATTCAAGATTATTATGCTTAGTTTAATAACAAATTTCCATTATTTTTATAATTTTAGGAGTAGTTATTATTTTGCTCTATAGGATAGTATTCAATTGTTTAGGGGAGACTTGAAGGGGGACAGTAAATTATGTTTAGATTACTTATTTTGTTCATGGATTTTATCATATGGACTAATTTAAGACCTACAAAACTTACAAATTTTGAAGACAACTTAAATAAAGGAAAAATATATCAATGAATCCTCAAAGCATCTAGAAAATTAAAAAATCAAAATTCAAGTTAAAAAGGTTTAATTTCATAAAATTCTTTCCTTACAAAATGTAGGGGTTATTTATAGAAGAAGCTGGATAACTAAAAATTGAATTATACTCAATTAATTTATTTTTTTTAAAGACCAATGATCTGATTGTTGGAGGCACCCCACAGGGACACACTAGGTCTAACAAACCCCATATTAATTAACTCTTGCAACTAAATTTTCAATTCCTGTAACTTCTTAGGTGTCATCCTATATGGAGTTTTAAAAAATTGGGACAGGACCAGGTAACACCACAATACATAATTATATTTCTCTATGAGAAATTTTTTACTATAGGAACACTCTCAATTGCTTTAAAATTCATTCTTTTATCTCTCACATAAGTCAAATATGCCACGTTCCCATTTTTCCACAATTTATCAATTTGCAAAGCATACATTAGTGAAGCCAACACTCCTTCAACTCCTTAAATATAAAGACTTTCACTATCTATAAATAAGATTACCTGCATAGCCTGAAACTCTTCCTTCTCTTCTAATCTACTTGTATCATTCTTTGCTTTTGAAAGAGAACTTCACCACATTAAAAAATGTTGTAGATTTACTCAAGAACTGCAGTTATGCCTTATCAAGCAGCATATTCGTTAACAAGAAGAAAAATTGGAAGAGCACTAAACTCCTAAGTTTGACTACTAACTACTTGATTGATGGATGGATGATATAAATGACATATAACCAATGATCAATAATCTATAGTGAGAAATGTCGAGGGTGACATTTTTCTAAGATGGGGAGATTGTAATAGCTCATATTTTGATCGAGTCAAATAAAATTTAAAAAGTCATTATAAGTATAATGTTTAAATCGTCTTCACCATAATATAAATATTATTGTGCTTTAATTGTAATAATTTTCTCCTAATTTTATGGTAGTGTATAAATTGATGCATATCAGCATAAGTGGAATCTTTAAGATCATTGTCTATTTTGCAAATTGATTTTATTAGAGTTTTCTAGACATGCTTATCTAATTTTTGAATTTTTTAAATAATTTTTAGAGCTCTAAATTTGAATATCTAAAAGGATTTATATGAATTTTATGCTAAAAACTGAACAAATTGCATAATTATCTTCGTATCTTATTATTATTTTATTCTAAATATCTTAAACCACTCACATAATCCATTAAAACTCCTTTTTTCCATTCATTTTGTCTAAGAGAGAAGAAGAATAGGGAATTAGAGAAAAAAATAGGAGAGAGAAAAGAAGACTTAGGGTTTGGAGGTCATAGAGAAATTTTTGCCAGTCAGACCAGTTGAGAAATTTGCTCATCTCAAGATAGGCTACAATTATCCTACCTCTAATTTTAATAATTTTATGTATTTTATATTTTATAAATTTTAATTTGGTTAGAATTTACAGAAGTTGTGATATCTTAATTTTTAATAATTTTTACTATGTAACTTTAGTATATTATTGTTTTAATCATGTTGTATATATTAACAAAAATACATTAATTTTTTGTCTAGTATTTTTATATTTTAGAGGAAATTCCTTAATTTGAAAATTTTAGATAGATATAAAAATTAGATAAATAATTATCAAAATCTCTTAATATCAGTGTATTACATGCATATTTATTATAGTGGGTATATATATGGTGAAAAAGAGCTCATTATATTTTTATGAATTTTACTAATTTTACATGTATTAATATGATGCAATAAGCTATATTGAGCATAATACACTTGTTTACTATGTTATGTAATATGAAATATGTGTATGCAAGAAAGGTTGGCAAAAAATGATTGATTTATCCATGTTAGTTGAGATATTTTACCCTATACAAGAGGGTGGGCCGACGAGCTTTCCTTTAAAATAAAATTTATGTTGTAATCCTAAATGATATGAAAAGGGAGGCACAAGGAGGTAAATTGATATAATATAATACACTGACGGATAGGAAGTGTAACTTCTGATATGAAAGTCGCCTGACCTAAATGACTTGTGATATGACTGGTTAATAAGTATAAATTATATATTATTTTATGTATTTTATTTTCAATAGAAATATATTATTTTAGTTATTTTTGTGCAAGAAAAACTCAAAATCACAAAAATTCTAAAGAGCCGACAGCCCAGCAATGTTCGACAAAAAAACGTCGCAGTGTTACGTTCAATATCGTCGAGGCGCCAAAATTCTGATATTGCGATACTGAGTTCTTTATTTATAAGCGCTACAGTGATAACACCGCAATATCATCAACGCCATGGCATTAGAAATTTATCTTGGTAGCAATTAATTCTCTGTTTTCAAATGCCACGGTGTCATAATTTCTCATGACTTGGTGCCATTTTTGCACTTGGGTGTCACAACACTCAAATGTCCACAGCACCATGGCATTACACTTATAACTTCTAAGAGACATATTCTATTAGTGAAGAGTTGTGAATGTTTAACAAGTAACCGATCCACGTTAACAAGTGCTGCAGCGGTGCAAAACTTTCAGCACCAAGGCGCTAGTTTACTTCAGGGGTGTCACAGCACCATTCTTTTAAGCACCGCAGTGCCAGATGCCTTTTTTATTTTTTATAAATAGTTTTGGTGTTATATTTATAAGAGAGTTCAGTTACTTATTTAAAATTTAGTACATTTTAGAGTACTTCTCTAGTTCCCTCTTAGAGCAAAATCTAACACTACAGGAAAATGGTTCATTTCCGGCGAAATTTCTGACGGACTATTTTCCGGTGGAATTTCCGGCGGCCTTCCGACGATAAAGATGAAATATTTCCGACAGATTTTTTAGGAAGATTTTCTGGCGGATTTCCGAGGGAGTTTTGTTCGCCGGAATTTAACAATTTCTTAAAAAAATTATCTATTTGTAATTCCCTCAATTAATAATTTTATTGTCCAAATTATTTTTTAGTTTATTTAAATATAAAATATTTACAGATAAAACAAACTATACACCTCGGCAAAGTGGTTGACGCTCTGAAAATGAACAGGTCCTCAGTTCGAATCCCTGCGCAGGCGGGTCGCGGGCGCAAGCGCGCGGGATCGCCCGCTTGGGCTCACGCGGGAGCGGGTGCGCGCTGGGCTCTCAGGGGCGTGGGAGAGGGTCGCTGAGCTTGCGCGCGTGGAGCGGGTCGTTGGGCTCGCGTAAGAGCTTGCGCGCGGGAGTTGTTCCGTCGGGCTGGAGTTTAATACATTTTAAAAAAAAAAAATTTTATTCCGACGGAGTTGTTCTGCCGGAAAAATTTTCGGCGGCCAAATTCTGCCGAAAAAAAATTTCCGGCGCATTTCTTTCGACGGAAAAATTTTCCGACGCTCGATTTACCTTCGAAAAAAATTTCGACGGAAATCTGCCGGAAAATTCCAAAATCCGCCGGAAACTTCAAAATATTCCGCAGGATAATCCGCCGGAAATAAGAGATTTTCCTGTAGTGTAAGGGAGACTAGGGAAGTATAATATATAATCATTTGGAGTGTTTAGCTTGTGTTTCTTAAGAAAACTCTATAAGTTGAAAGGAGAAGAACTGTAGAAGAGATACTTTGATCATTCATGGTGATATCACTCTCTTATATTTTTGTTCTTCCAAGAGTTTAATGATAATGAGTTTGATTGATATTCATTCTATGTCTGGCTAATTCTCTTATTTTGGATTGATGAAGTAAAATATATGTTGAGTACTAATGAATACTCTTATTCTATAATTGTTAAAATATATTTTTAATATTATCTCGCTCTTTATTTAATGAACTTAGTGGTCAAATATGTAGTTAAAATTTATTATGATGTATAGCCTCTACGGAGGAATGCAAGGACAACCAAGAGTATTGAGATATGATATTTGCATGCTTAGATATATGATGTAAAATATTTTAGGTTCTTAAGGAGATACTATAACTGTAGGAGGTCAGCAGATATTATTTTCACCCCTATAAGCTCAACAAAGATCTAGGGATGCATATGCTTTGAATCACATTACCATGAAGAGTTTTATTAGGAAACTATATAATTTAAATTCATCAATCTAAAATACTTTAATTAAAATATCATATCAAATATTTTATTATTTTATTCAGTGATAGAATCTTCAAAAATATTATTTTTAATTTAGTAGAATAATTATTACAATTAGAGTAAACAGTAATAATTTATTGTAAGTAAGCATACTTTCTCATGGGTACGATACTCTACTCTATCACTTTATTACTTGATTCGACACATACTTATGTATATTAAGTGGGTTTTTTTATTTTTAAATCAAAGAAAACTTAAGCATTATTTATGGGTGATAGAGCCCAAGATTTTTATACAATTAAAAAGTTCACTCAACTGCCCCCATCAAGTTTTTGGCACCTTTGTTGAGGAAGTATTTTGCTTTTATATAAATTTTAACTATATTATTGAATTAATTCATAGTTAGATATACTTATATCTTTTATTTTATTTATTTGTTTATTGCATATTCATGGTTGCATACTTTATAGACAGAAAGAAACTTTTGTTGTTTGACGTTGACATAGAAAGAACCCTTTCAAAGTTTTAAAAAACCAAAAAGTCAGTGAATATGGCTGAACCTGTATTAGATCAAGATCAATTTAAACCTCTTAGGGATTATTCTAATCCTTTTGTAGATGGAATTTATCAAAGCATTAATAGACCTACAATCCATGCTAATAATTTTGAAATAAAACATGACATAATTCAAATGATTCAAAATTCCTAGTTCGGGGGAACTCCTGTTAAAGATCATAATTTATATGTAGCAAGTTTCTTAGAAATTTACACAACATTTAAGTATAATGGTGTCAGTGATCATGCTATTAGACTTAAATTATTTTTATTTTCTCTAAGAGATAAATATACAATGTGGTTGAATTATTTTCCCCTAGGCTGTATAACCACTTAGAAAGAGTTGGCTCATAAGTTTCTTGCTAATTATTTCACACCTTCAAAGACTGTTAAACTTAGAAATGATATCACTTCTTTTATCCAGTTCGAAGGAGAATTAATTTTTGAGAGTTTGGAGAGATTTAAGAAAATGCTTAGGAAATACCCTCAACATGCTTTACTTGATTGGTTGATTATTCAAATATTTTATAATGAATTAGTAAGATCTCTTAGAGTAATCATAGATACTATAGCTAGAGGATTATTAATGTCTAAGCCATTTGAGGAAGCATATGAATTAATAGAGAAAATGACTATTAATAATTTTCAGCAGCCTATTGATAGGGTAAATCTTAAGAGAGTAGGAGTATATGAATTTGATACTTTATCAATTTTGAGTACACAAGTTGCACCCTTTTCTAAGAAGTTGAGCACAATAGGAGAAAATGTAGAATGCAAAATGAATTATCTATGTAAGTGGCAGATCAAAAGTTAATTGAAAATAATAATGTGTATGGGATTTGTGGGTAATATTTATTTATTTTTTAAAATAAATAAATCCTTTGGAGGAGATATCCACTGATTTACTTTAAATATATTTACTAGTTTCTTCCAATTAAATCTATATAGCTTAACATTATACAACCTCAAAGGATAGACTAATATTCTGCTATTGATTTAAAAGAGAGAAATTATAATTTATTTTTCTAATTATATACATCATAGGGAATATATAATTCATCCCAAAAGATGAAAAGTATATTCTCCTATCATTCTAATTAGAAGAATAAATTATAAATTTATTTCTATACTCAAATATAGATGATATTAATTTGCTGTAAAAGTAAATAAAATATCTATCTATCTTTTGATTATGAAATTAAATTTAGAATATAGATAAGGCTAGTCTGCATTCACAGATTTTTTCCCTACCTTAGAAAAGAACTAAGATAGGGTTTATTTTATTATGGGATCTAGACTCCCTATAGGGGCTAGCCCCTATAGTTAATTACATATCCTAAGAGAATACTCTCGTTTAAAATGAAGACTAAATAATTATAAACTTCATATAAATTTAAAGAAATACTTGGGCTACTTAGATTTTAATGCACTGGCTTTAGATTATAAATTCTGGAATTGATTTGAAACTTGGATTTGAATTAAAGAAGGATGTGTATAGAGAAGGGTGTATAGAATTGGACTTATCACTTGCTTAGAGTGAGTTGCCAGTTAATAGTCCTAAACACAACAATCTCTATATATTTGTAGGATTTGGTAAGCTCTATCCTAAGAGTCAAAGAGTTGTTATTAAAAGACTTTAAATCAGATGCTATACAATATGCTCAAAAAATGAAGAAGAAACTACTCGTATGATGCATGAAAAATAATATATTAAAGAACTAATTTTTATTGATTTATAAATTTATAAAATACAACCCAGGGTCTGCAGGAAAGTAATTGTGACCAGGCTCTACCAACAACAGATCTAGATTCTAATCCTATCATATACATGTAGAAAAATATAATTGCTTATAGTCTTTAAGTTCCAAGTCTTTTATGAAATTCTAAAAGAAATATCCTCTTAGAAAGAGGACAATACTTTTTGGAGCCCCACTTATATATATATATATATATATATATATATATATATATATATATATATATATATATATATATATATATATATATATATATATATATATATATATATATAAGCAGTTATCTTTGACTCTTTTATAACTCATGATACTTCACAACTCGATCTATGTACAAAAATCTATGAAATTTAATTATACATTTCTCTTTTCATATACATCGTCACCTAGGAACATTATACTTTACAGGAATATAAAGAGTAGAATAATAAAATATAGATGTGAAGGTGTAGTGTGAGCAGTTATATATAAAAAAGGTGAATAAAAAAAAGTAAATGGTAAGGCCTTGAATTCATTCACTATGATCTTTAGTGCACTAACAAAAAAAGTAAATATGATGTCCAAATTTTTGCATAAAGTAAGCAAACAAAGACACCTGCAATCAAAAAAACCAATCCACTAACCTAACTTAGGCTAAAGTTGGTTCTTCTAGTAAACCATCTATGTATATAAAAGAGGCCGTATGGCTTTGATATGTCCTATAGGAATTTAATATTTCGATTGCATGCATTTTTAATGTTTATTCATTAATGGTCAAAAGAAAATTTAATTAAAGTTTAAGTTGAAAGTTCGTTAGGGTTGTTAAGCCCTTATGAAGTAGTCCCAATGCTAACCAAGAGGGGGGTGAATTGGTATTTTAAAAATTCTTACATAAAATGAAAATTATTTTTATCTTTTTAAATATTTAAAACACAAACAATGTAAGCGGAAGCAGATAACCAAAATTGAAATTTTAACCACAGATTAGATCACAGAAATATGTAGAAATTAAAATATGAAAAAAATAAATGAAAAGAGCACACCAGATTTATAATAGTTTGGTCAACTTGACCTACGTCCACTCCCCGAAGCCTCCCCTCTAGGTATTTCACTAAACTATAGTGACTCTCTTTCTGCTTCCACAGTAAGGTGGAGAAGCTCTTACAAAATCTTTTCACCAACACTAATGAGGCAGAGAACCTTGACTCATTTTGCTTCCTTCTAAAATAGGTAGAGAACCCCAACTCCTTTTACTTCCTCCTGAAGTAGGCAGAGAACCCAAAATCCTTTTGCATCCTCCTGATGCGGGCAGAGAACCTAGAATCCTTTTGCTTCCTCCTGAAGCAGATAGAGAACCTTGATCTAATACTGATGATTGTCTCCCTAGAGCCACCATGGAACCAAGAACAAGGAAGGAAGATGATGATTGAATCCTTGCTTGAAGAAACCTTTATGAAACCCCTCATAAACTCCCCCTCACAAGATCCTCTCTCTCTCCCAAACTCTCCCTCTCCTCTAAGCTATCTTGGAGTGGAATACAGCAAAAGATCTTTCTTACAAGTAAAAACAATTTACTTAATTAATAAGCTTCAAAAAACCCTAATTTTCCATTTTGGTGCAACTGATCATCCAGGACGATCGTCAGATCATCTTATACGATTAGTACAAAACTGACTAAATCGTCTAGAACATAGTTCGGGTCGTCCATGAGATAAGTCAGGACGATAGGTAGAAATATAACTAATCGTCCAGGATGATGTAGATATTATCCTATATAATTAGTACAAAAGGGGACATATCATCCAGCAGATAGTTTGAGACATACAGGAGAAAGTTAAGGTTTTCCTTACTGATCGTCCTAGATAATCCTGTGATCATTCCGAATGATATGATCGATCAATCTAACCTTAATTACTCTCCTTAATCACCTGACTAATTTAGGTATAATTGTTACAATCATCAAGGCCGATGTTGGATCGTCCTGTACGATTAGACACATAAATTTAATCTCAAAACTTGCCTAAATAAGTTTGGCGGTTGAGATTTTTTATTTATGAAATCATCCAAGACAATGGGAGGATCATCCTGTATGATATGATTAAAACTAAAAAAATAAAGTCTAACTCACTAAATTTCTCCCCCTAAGTGTGTGTGTGTATAATGTTACTTAGCATCAGGATCCATCTTATTACATTTGACTCAAGAAAAGGTAAAAATCACTGGAATTTAAACTTACAAACTGACTCAATCCTAATCTACCTAATCTTGAGCTGGCTTGAATTACAATTGACTTTGTGAACCTAAAAAGTTAGTATACATTGTTAACTAAAATAGATGTGCAGTAGTAATAGTAAAGAAGCAGGAATGTTTGATATCATTAAAACTACAGTGCTTGAATCCAGATTTGCAACATAAGTGATGTGTATCTAAATCTTAAATTATTCATATTTTAAATGTTGAAGTTGTTTATTTAGTTTTAAGCAATTTATAGATTAATAACCCCCAAAGTGCAAGGGTATATGCAGGACATATGATCATATGAGAGCTTTTAAAAATTTATTAGAGATGGAGAAGGGACTTTATAAATTAAATACACATGCCCTTCAGATAGAAGCAAGCATAGCGTATAAGGTCGATGTATTGTGATCGTTTGAAGATCCCCCAATCCAATGCATTAGTGCCTTCCTGAAAGGAGTCATGCACAACACATAGGAAGTCTTTTGGTTATTTAAAGTGTATTAAAGGCCTTGATAAAGAATGCCAAAATGCCCTCCAAAAGGAATCAAGCATAAGACATGAAGGCCTAAATTCATTTATTTCAAACTAATCATCAAATTTATTTGACTAAAATAAATTTTAATCAATCAAATTATCAAATTAATTTACTTTAATGAATAAAAATTTAATTCAATTTATTTTTATTTTTATTATAATATTCATATTTTTTAATTAATTATTAAATTTTTAATTAATTTTAATTAATTATTAAAGAATTATAAATGAATTAAAATTAAAATTTATTCAAACATTTTATTTAGATTTGAATTATTGATTTCTCAATTTTATTTAATTTTATTTAATTTTTAATGAATGTTTAATTTTATTTATATTTTTAATGAATTTATTTAATTAATCTTTAATTAAGGGTAAAATAATTATTAATTAATTTTAAATGAAAATTAATTTTAGATTTTTAATGGTTGTATGATTGATTTAAGTTTGATTTAAGGTTATTTTATATTTTTGTGAATTTATTTGATTTATTAGGATTTGTTGAATTTAAACCCTTAACCAAGGGTTAATTAAATTAATCATTGTTATAAGATCAATTAATTTGAAAATGGGGTGAATTCAAGTCATAGGGTATATGACACTAAGTTTTTTAGGTTTAATGATTCATCCAAATAGGATGTGTATGGTGAATCCTAGAATTGCCTAAGTTAGCTAAGACACACTTTAATTAGTATCCTTAAATGACACTAAACTGTATAGGTTTGGAATCAATGTTTTCTAACCCTTGATATATATATATATATGTAAACAAGCCATAGCAATTTTGTAATCTAGATCTAAAGGAAAGAATCATGGCGAGTTATCAAAATTATTGATCAGATGATGATCCTTAGCTTTGATAATTCAACCCTATGATATGCATGGAATTAAGTTGAACAAATTCAATTAGAAAATGTGATGTGCATTCATTAAAGAGTTTTTCTCAAGTTTGAATATAAGATCTTATGTGACTTAAAGGTAATTAATCGAAACCCAATAAACAATCCAAGTATAATCACCTCTAAATAATCTAAGGTCCCATATCCTTTTTTTAACTAAAAAGACATTATTGTGAATCTATAAAGCTTTAGATTATGATTATTATATATATATATATATATAATTCATAATGATTTTCTAAATGTATAGCTCAAATAATGGGCTATATAATTAGAAATTCAATCATAACTAAAATTAAACTCTTATAATCACCTAAAAATTAGAGATTGTATATCATACCCTCAGTAACATGCTATTTAAGTTTGAGCTTGATTAAATACTTATATAATGAGTAATAAAAAATACTTAAAAATATGTATATTTAAAATCATTGTTAATACATTAGTTATCAAGTCTTGCTTTTATTTTTAGAAAATAAAGGGTTTTATTTTGAGAAAAATGAGTGGTCATATACAAGAAATGGTGGAGTATTTGATTTTTAATAATTTTCAAAAGTTTCCTATTATTTCAATTATATTTTTAAATTATATTTTACTAATCTATATACAGCGGCGACGGCTGGACAGATGGAAGGTTTGGGTTGGACCATGTGGAGGAGAGTGGCGTTGGTGCGCCGTATTTACTACGTGGTGGCAGGCTAGTTAACCACACGTCAAAGTATGGTTATTCACTTAACCATGTTAATGACAACCTAACATCGTAGGATGCGCATATTTTGGAATGAATGGCCATAATTGAGTCGGATATGACCCATCCATTTCATGATTTTAAATGGTCAGATCAGACCGTGAATCTGACAAGATAATGACCGTTTAAACCAAATAGAATGGATTGAATGGTCATAGCCTCATTTCCTTCCTCTAGCTACCTGAAAACCCTAGAGTTAGGTTTCTTTGATCCAAGCTCTATATACAGAGATCTAAATGGTATATTATTGAGAATATGAATGACAAAGAATGAGAGAAGTAATGGGAACGTATCTTTAAAGCTTTATATTATATATCCTAAAAATTATTTAGAAACCTAGAGAAGAACCTAGGGTTTCAGTTTTACCTCAGCACAGATGATATCAGGAGATGAGGGAGGGTTAGTTCTTCTAGTTGAGAGCTCCTTTATGAGTTTTTAGAAGATTCCAAGCTTGGAGGAAGGCTAGTGGGAGATTTGAAAGAGTTTGGATGCACTAGCTCTTGGTCCATCATTGATCTAGCCGTCGATGAGCTCCTAACACCAAAAAAACACATGGATAATGTGTAGGTATCTCTAAAAGTGTAAAATGAAATCTTAGAGTAGTTGTAGAATGAGTGAACTAGGAGTTAGGTTGGAATGAAGTTTAGTGTGCTTTGGCTTATTCCAGTTGTTGCAACTGCTATGGACAGTCAGGATCAGTCAGGGGTATTATGTGGATGAAGGCCAGATGTCCTTAGTTGTTAGAACGTAAAGAAGGTGGTTGGCTTAAGTGAAAATGACTTGGAGTCATTCCATATGGAGGGGGCCACTGGGCTTTCTCAGGGCTAATGTATGAAACCCTTTAAATTTTCAAGATTTTTTTTGGTTGACCTAGAGAAGTCTAAATCATAAATCGTCTTCGCCAGAACATTTATAATGTCATGTTTTAGCTTCTTTAATTTTTTCATAATTTTTAGGCACTGTTAAATTTTCTTAAAAAAATTGGCACCTATCAGTACGAGTGGGATTTTGGAGACCGTCAGGTGTCCGTTTTGCAAACTAATTTCACCCAAATTTTCTAAATAAAATTTACTAAATTATAACTATTTTTTATTATTTTTGAAATCCCTAAAAGAATTTCTATAAATTTTCTATTGAAAATTAATTATAATAATATTATTTTATATTATTTAATAATAATTAAAAAAATATCTAAATGCACTAAGGCATTATATATGCCATTTTATGTTCGTGAAAACAAAACAGAGACTTGGGAAAAAATTTAAGATAAAAGAGAAGTGAGAGAAGAGGAAATTCGAATTTTGGGCGACTTCGGGCCGTTTTCGTCGGTCAGTCTAGTTGGAAAAGTTGTTTGTCTCGAGGTAGGGCACATTATGCCCATCTCAATTTTTAAAAATGTGCAAGTTTTAGCAAATATTTCAATTTAAATTTTATATCCATTAACGAAAAATGGGGATAACTTTGCACCGGGAAAACTTTCAACGTGTAACTTTTTATATGTTATAGAGATTATGATTATGCACATTTTGGATATTTTTTGGAAATTTTCACCGGGGTTTAAAATTTATAGAGTTTTTATTGCATAGTAAATTATTAGGATATTGAAAAATAGTACTGTAGTACAATAAAAGTATTAAAACATTATGTTATTTAATCTATGATAATTTAGTAATTTTTTGAAAATGTGTATTTTTGCCTAGTTGAATTTTCTGTTATCTACCGTCTTACAACACTGTGAAATTTTAATACATGCTCAATTACTCTTTAATTATTATAATATTTATATATATGCATATGTGAGTAAATGATATCTGTTGGGAGCCATAAGGGGCCAGAATCCTTTGAGATTCTGTCTGTGTCAGGGAATTACTGGGAGTTATAAGGGGTCAGAATCCTTTGAGATTCTATCTTAGACAGGGATATCTAATATGTTCTGGTGATATAAGCACAAATAAAAAGGAGAGTTATAAGGGGTCAGAATCTTTTGAGATTTTATCTGGGTCAAGAAAATGTGATCTAAACTACTCTATAATATGCATTTTAATTTATGTACTGTTATTTAAATCATAGAATAACTACTATACACTTATAATATTTTCCTAGTTTTGTGATTCCTAGTTTAGTGACTTAGTTAAACTGTAATTAACTACTTTTAAATATTTAACAAAATGTTTGATAAAAGAATATTTAAAAATTTAGATTAGTTTGTGTGGCTTGCTAAGTTGTTGTAGCTCACTATGATTTTACTTCTGATTTTCATAATTTAGGAAGGAGAAAGAGGTTGTGGACTAGTAGTTCAGGATCAGATCTGAGGTCATATGTATTTTGTTATTTTGATTTTTGTACAGTCATGGCTAGTTACATATTCAATTCTGTAGCTCTTATTTGTAGCCATGTACTATAGTGTAGATATTTATTTTGATGAATATAAGAAACTTTATGGATGAGTTTTTGTGTATTTGGATATTTTAGTAGCTCTGTATTTCATCATTTATTTTAATAAATATTTGCAGAAAATTTAAAATAATTTTAAAACTAGATCTTGGGGTTTGCTTGTCACAGCTCAACACGATAGGACATATCCTGGTCGGGTTGGGTTGTGACAAGATGGATGGTTGGGATGGGTTTAGATGAAGCTTAGAAATGTTTTGGAGTCAATTGAGTGGGTTAGATGAGCTTGGTGTGAAGGGAATCACTTGAACTAGGTGAGTTGAGCATTTTGAAGGATTTTAAATTCTCATTAACTATTTGACTGGTTAAAAAGTCAATGGAAGCTGATGTGGACTTGAGGAGTAAGTGGTGATGTTGGAGTGATATGGAATAGGTTATAAATAATGGTGTAAAGGTTTGACTAAGAGTTGATCATTGAACCTTTGTTGACTAATTTGACCAGTCAACTAATCAAGGGCAACCTAGGTGGTATTTAGGTGATATCTAGGTGTCATTGTGGTAGGTTGCAAGGAGTCTCAAGGGATAGATCAATTGCATAAGTGAAGGAGTCAACCTGAGGTTAGATTTGACCATCCATGTTAGTTTGACCAAGTCAAACCCACCATGAATTATCTTATAGTGGACTTAGGGGTATTGAGACCATGCTATGAAGTGACCTTGAGGGTTTGAAGTATTTGATCTGATTGTATGTAAAGTATAGGCCCAATTTGACCTAGTTTGATGAGATATGGGTCCAGTTGGTCAAGTCAACTATTGACTGGGTCAGGATGACCAATCAGATCCATTTTACTAGGAGAGATAAAGTAGGAGTTTGATGAAGGTCATATATGAGCTAGAATTTTATTGAGTGTATAAACTGATGATTAAAGTTTTGATTGAATATTGTTGACCTCATTTTTGTATGAGATCAGTAGGACCAATCCAGACCTTAGGATCTTGTTAGTCCTTAGGATCAATCTTAATCCTAGGATTAATCTAATCTTAGATCAATCCAGACATTCAAATCCAAAATTTAGATCAAATCCAGATTTCCAGACTCAAATCTAAGGCCAAAGGCCTAAGTCCTGAAAGCCTTTTCCAGCAAATCTTTGAACACTTCAAAATCTAGTCAAGTAACCTCTGATTCAGAGTCTATCAGTTGCATACTGATGTGACATGTCTCTAGAGGTAACCCTCCAAATTTGAGCTCATTCTGAGGTCTCTAACCCTAGAAATTAAATTAATTTCCAAAGGCTGTAAAACCTTCAAATATTTACGGCATATGCCCTTGGACCTATCACCCAGTGGATTTTGACCTTGGAGCTTTCTCCAAAGCCTCCAATCACATCCAGACCCTTAATCCTGACCTCTTGAACATTAAATTGTATTTTGTTGGACCCATTTGACCCCCAGTTGACCAGAGATCAAAATGACCAAAATATCCTTTAGGGGTTTAAATGCACATTTCAAATCAAATGACCTCTAAATTGCTTGGAACCACTTCCCACAATTTTCAAATACCAAACCAAACTTATTGAGCCCAGACCCAAACTTTGGGTCAACTTGGTTGACCAAGCTAACCAGGGTTGACCCAAATGACCCATTAAGAGCCCAAATAGGTAATTTGACCCAGATGACCATTTTGATCCTTCAAATTACCTCCACTACACTCAAAATATCAAATCAAACCCATTAAGTTCAAATCCAGGTCCTGGGTCAACCTGGTTGACCCAATAGTATTTTAAAGCTTTAAATAGGTTATTTCAACCCATTCGATCCATTTGATTTCTCCAACCCATATCAAACCTTCAAATTAACCTTTAATCACATCCCAAACATTAATCAATCAAATCCAAGTCAACTTGACCAAGTCAAACTTCCAAAGCTTGGTCAAACCACCTTTAAACCTCCTCTAATTCACCCAAACTTCAAATCTTAAGCATTAAACCCTCTCCAAACCATCTCCACCAGCTCAAGCATTTTCCCATGCCATCTCATCAGTCCACATGGCAAGTGGACTGGTCAAACAATCAAACCAGGGCTAAGGATGGGTCAAACTTAGTCAAAACCCCATTTAAACTTAATCCCCTTTTAATCCAAATCATTTCAGCTAATTAAACAGCTTCCAGAATATTCCTAAGCCTATTCCTAGCCCTTGGATGGAGATCCAATGATTCATATTAACCCCACATGCACACATGGGCACAAAGGACACTTTCCACTTAAGATGTCCTTTTGTCCTTAATTCCACCTGCTCCCAATCATTCTCTTAACACTTGGCATTCATTAAGGAGTGCACTCAAGCCATCTCAACCCTCCATTCAAGTAAAGGACAAGTGAATAGGGCAAAAAATGAAAACTAAGCCTCATTCTCCCCTTAGCAATCTCTCACTCAATCCTTCTCTTCCAGAACTCAAAAAACCTTCAAAGCTCTTCTAAGAGAATCTCCAGACATTTCCTTAGCTCCCCCAAGCTTTTCCCCACCAAAATCTAGCCTCCAAACCATGTTTTGGTGAAGAGAGAGAGCCTAGAGAGAGAATCAGGAAATTCAAGCATAACTTCCAATCCATCCAGAACCAGGTTTTGAGGTCTTCTACAAAGTTAAAGAGGATCTTAGCAGCTTTTGAATGAGCCCAAGATCGTTAAAATCGGACCATAGGTTAGAAAGTTATTCATATTTTAATTTCTATGATTAAACAATAATTTCTCCCAAATCCCAATGCATGGAGACTTGAAACTCCATGGATTGAAAGATTAGGGTATATAGATCCTATGTTTCAAATTTCATGAAATTTTAACAGTTGAATCAAAAGTTATGGGTATTTGAAGTTTTTAGTTCATTTTGAACTAGAATGGCTCTGGTTCAATCTGAGCCGTCTGATCGCGCCTTCTGTGTAATCGGACGGCCCACGAGATGCCACATCACCCACTCCAGACCACGTGACTCCAGCAGGATTCGAGCTCAGGTCATTTGATAAGAGACGGAGTGATGTGGCACGATCTTAGCCGTCGGATCAAGCTGTAGCAAATCAGACGGTCGATCTGACCGTCCAACATGGTTAAGTGGCATGCCGATGCATGCCACGTGTCTTCCACGTGTCAAAAAGCTGCGGCGGCGGCCTAATCATTGCCGCTGCCATTAAATGATTAAAAAATTGATTAAAAATCATTTTAAATGCCCAGAACTTTAAAAATTCTCCAAAAATTCAGTTTATGTCCAAATTTGATGTTCTTGGGCTCGTTGGATTTGTCCCAAGCTCAAGTTTATTTTAAAATTTAGTTTGACTAAATTTGATTACTGTATGGAGAGTTATTAGGCATTTAATAAAAATTAAAATGCTTTGATAACTCTCAATCCAGTGATCTGATTAATCTCAAATTTGGACATAATATACTAACGTGTGTTACCCACATTTCATAAAAATTCTAGCTCTAGTTAATGGTTGGATTTTGGTGAATTAAATTTTCAAAGTTTTGGGTCACATTTTATCCCAAAACTTTGAAAATTTATAACTCAAACACCACTTAGAAGTAGGCTTGCATTTTTCTGTGGTATGTGTAATTTAGTGTCAGGGTTAGATGACCAAAGTTTCAATCCCAATTAAACATTAGTGTCACCCAGGAAAAATAATTAAAGATATGTGCTAGATAACTTAGAAAATTCCTAGGAAATTCTACACACACCCAGTAGGGGTGAAACTTGATAACATTAAACCTAGTGACATTTAATACCTTTGGTTCAAATTTCACCTAATTTGGAGCCCATTAGGTTAGAAAATTAAACAAGTTAAAATTAACCACTTCATCAAGTATTTAAATTTCCAAAAAAAATAATAAATCATATCCAAAAATTACAAATAATATCTTAAACTGACCATAATCCAACCCTTAATCAATGAAAATTAAAACCAACCAGATTTGACATCAATTTTAAGAATAATTTAATTTTAAGTGAAATTTAAGATTTAATTAAATTAATTAATTAAAAATAATTAAAAATTTTAAAATTCTCTCAAACACTTAATAATCTCTCCTTAGACCATTCTTGATCTTTGGAGGTGATTCCAAGAAGTTTGGAGGTCATTTGGGTTCAAATCATCAAAAGGCCTTTAATTAAGCAAATTAAATAATTCAATAAATATTCAAAACTTCAAAAATTCATAACTAATTCAAATGAACTCTAAATTGAGCAAACTCAAAGGCATATGACTCATCTTAAGGTTTAATATTTATAAAAAATGTTAAGTTTCCAGAAATATAACAAATTTGAAAAAGTTAACTTTTGGTCAAATCTAGTTCAAAAGCAAGTCAAAACTTCAAACCTTCACAATAAAATATAGAAAAATTCAATTCTAGTAAACTTATAATCTAATTGATCGTATTAAGGTCTAATATTTTATAAAAATATTAACATTCTAGAAAATACTTTAAATTAAAAAGTCAACTTTTAACCCCTTAATTGAATCATTAAAATAATCCAAAAAATTCCAAAATTCAATAATTGATCTAAAATTTTAGAAAATATCAATTCAACTTTGAAACCAGCAATCAATTAATTTAAATAAAATTCATCAACTTTCAAACCCTTAATTAATTAAAACACTTAACTATACGATTACCACTAGGTAACCCAAGCCTACGAGGCTATTAAATTAGCCACATGGAAGGTGAAATAAACTTCACAGCCTCGGTGTGAAATAAAGGTGGTAATCAATAATCTTTTAAAATATACTTTAAAATTAATTTCAAGCCATTAATACTTAAACTCAAATTTAAATCTCTTAAGCCTTTCAACTAATCAGAACATCAAACAACTTCAACTAATTGCCATATTTAGGATATATCAAAGCCACACAGCCTACCTCACACACTTTAGATGGTGTGCTAGGACAACCAACTCTAGTCTTAGGCTAGGCCGGTGTTTACTTTTCTGCTGTGTGCCGGGTTTTCGAGCTTTCATTGCATGCTGTTTGCTAGTAATAGAATTGTTGTGATTGTTTATTTATTTACTGCACTCTGTGATGTGATTGATTGTACATTAGATCTACCCCTAGGTTATGAATGATTTGTACTAATTTAATCTTATGCAGGTGGCCATGCTCATATAGGGCATTAATTAAAGGGGGCAATCAAATAATTAAGCTTTAAATTAACGCTGTTTTATACGAGCACTCCAGAATGCTTTAGTCCCCCTTTAATATTTAAAGAGCATGGTCAAGTGTGGCTGTGATTGAGCTCTCTTTATATTTTAAATATTAACTGCTTGAGATTGATTATAACTGCTTGGGATGTCAAATATAAACTACTGATTATTAGGATAACCTTGCAGGATCGAGTCTAGATTTTTTAATTTTGATCAATATAATTTGATATGAATTTGAGTTATAATGTGTTAAGTATTTTAAGATTGGAATGTTTAAACATCTAATTTGGAATCCAAAGAGGAAGGGACATCCCTTAGGGGAGAGTTTCTATCCATTTAGAGATCCAAATTAGGTTGACTTTCAAATATCCAAAGAGAAAAGATAACACCCCTATTCATGGGGAGTTTCTTTTCATTTAGATATCCGAACCCGACGATCCAAGGAGTTACAAGAAGATTAAGAAGTGAAGAATGAGAAGACCCATTCTCAAAGTCACTTGAGTCTTAGGAGTAGAATCCAAGTTGTAGTCAGTGGTGCCTAGTCACTTTACTTTCTTGCAGACCCTGGGTTATATAATTAAGTGGCACTTGCCACATGGACTTTCAGTTTGAATATTAAATTTAATTAATTTGATTATTTAATTAATTTAATTATCATGTTGATTGTAATATTAGGATTACATGTTTTTAGTAGTTTCTTTTAGCGCTTTTGCATGTCGATTTTAATTTAGCCTGGAACCCGATCAGAAGCTCGTGAGGGTACGGTCAAACTATTTCTACTCTAATTCCCACTTTCTAATAAAATTGATCATTCAAATTAAATTCCTCTTTCAATCAAATTTAAGCCAACACTTAGGTTAGACTGGGGTGTTTCTGAAGTAATTCAGAATCTCAAAATACCTCCTACCCTTCCTCCTTTGACTCCAGAAAGAACTGCTCAAATTTGATCCAGTCCCTGTTGAAATTTCAGTCCTTACCTCCTTTGAATTTAAAACTTTGAAAATCTTAAATGAAATTTGTATCATTATTTTAATCGAGAGTATTCGTAGAAAATTTTCAAGTTCCCTACAATGTAATTAACTATGAGGGCTTGCGCTCGTAGGAGATTTAGAAACCCAGATATGATTTCAAAATCAAAGCTTTTCAAAACCATTAATTAATTATCTTTAGAAAATCAAAACAAAAATGACAATCATTATCATCGTATTCAAGCAATTAACAATGAATGATATTTTTCTCCTTTGGGATGATATATCATTTATTAATATAACTTTGAATATGAAATTAACGATAATTTATCTAGATTATCATGACCAGATATTTGATTGAACTTCATTTTAATTCTTTGGGATCGTATGTGGTTCCCTCCTGAATTTAGTCACGATATTCAGGATCAAATTTATAATTCTAAATTTGAACCCATCAGGAGATTGTATCTCTACCTTTCGAGGTAGTATATCATCAATAATGGATGTTCAATTTCAGGATTCAAATTTAAATGTCAATTTTAAATTATTCGCAAAGATAATAAATCTTTTTCAAAAAATATACTTTTCAATCACATCAAAAAATGGCGATTCCACTGGGGACTAATTTCTCTCTCCATCTTTAATAGCGTTACAAATTTTATCGCATCGATATTTTTGACTACCTTTCTTTCATTGGTCCCTCTACCCATTTCTCCCTTGGGTGAGTATGGCCAACTCAATTAAGACATGTGAAAAGAGAGGTGAGTGTAGGAAACCTTTGTCCAAGCCGGGCTTTGATATTTTTTCTCCAAGTTCATTGATAGAGCGAAAGAGTCGAGCCAAGCTTTTTAAGATCTTTCTGTATATGTTGCAAACCTGCATGCTCAGATAAATCATAGCGTGATAAGTTTCACAATTTACAGAAGATCATCCAATCTCAAAATTAAAGTTTCAAGTCTCCAATAAAATTATACTTTTTCAAATTCAGTTTAAAATTTTAATCCTTCTGATATAGTCGGTCTTTGACATTTCACTCCCAAACAGTTCCTTTAGATGAAAGAGACGGGTCGACTGTTAAGAAATTCCCCCAAAATTTATAAACCTTTATGTTGAATACGAATTCAACATATTGAGTTTCAAAAATAAGGGAAGATTCTACCGGATCTTTAATTTTTTCTTAAATTTTCTTTAAGATTTCTCAAATCAACTTCAATCATCGTTGCCATGTGTCTTCTATAACATTCTATTGTAGTTGAACATATGCAATGCAAATTAAAAATTCTCCAGTCAATTTTAGGTTTTGACATTTCACCCCCAAATCACTTGGTGGGATAAAAAGAGTCAAGCCTAATTTCTTAAGATCTTCAGGTTAATCTTATAAACCTACATATTTGAACAAAATTCAATATATTGAGTTTCAAATTTTGAAGAAGATCTCTTCAGTTTAAACCTTAAGTTTGAATCCCGTTTCAAACTTAAATTCAATTTCAATTGAAATTCAATTTCAACCTTGAATTTAAATCCAATTTTACCCTCAAGATTTGAATTTAAATTTTACCTTAAGCCTAAATTCAACTTTCACATTAAATTCAAGTTTGATTCTAACTTTGAATTTAAATTTAAATTTGATTCCAAACTCAAATTCAGGTTTTGGCATTTCGACCCAAGTCAATTGGTGAAACAAAAAGAGTCAAGCCCAATCCCTGGATCTTTTATATCGATTTTATGCACCTACATGATTGAGTGAGACTCAACCTATTGAGTCATAAAATTTGAAGAAAGATCTATTAGACTTGAGCCTCAAGTTCAAATTCAAACTTTGAGTCCAAATATAATTTTAACCTGAAATTTGAATTTGATTTTCACTTTAAAGTTAATTCAATTTTGATCGGGCTTTGACATTTTAACCCAAGTTAATTGGTGAAATAAAAAGAGTCGAGTCCGATCCCTGGATTTTTCAAATCAATTTTGAGCACCTATTGAGTCACGAAATTTGAAGAAAGGTCCATTTGACTTCAACCTTAAGTTCAGATTCAAATCCAACTTTAATTCAAAATGCAATCTCAACCTTAAGTTTAAATTTGATTGTCACCTTAAATTTTAAATTCAATTTTGAACTCAAGTTTGAGTTTGAATTTTGACATTTTGCCCCAAGTTAATTGGTGTAGCGAAAGAGTCGGGTTCAACCCTTAAGTCCTCCTTGTGAATTCTACGAACCATTATTTTGAATTTAAACTCAACATGATTAAATTATCAAATTTTGAATAATATTAATCAAGTTAAAACTCAAATTTAATTTCAAGATCAAACTAATTCAAATTTTTTTATTAATTTAAGGAATTAAACACTCAAATGGCTGGGAAACTCATCTTCTCTATGGATAGAAACTTGATAGTAGAAGGAATCGCTTCTGGTAATTTCCTTCAATTTGAAATGCAATTCCAAGACTTCAAGTTATCAGTCGACGGAGAAGAAATGATTGAGCTGGAATACGAAGGGATATCCCCTTAGTTGAGATTACTTTAGGGTCAGGAGTTGACTCCCCATCTCTAAGATGGAGGCCGCTGTCACCCCTTTACCCATTGTACCCTCTTCCTAGGAGGATAACAACCAGAAGTCAATAATGATAGAGAGCTACCATCTCAATCCGAGATTGGGTCAAGTTCTAGCACCCCCGTCGCCAGCAAGAATAAAAGGAAGAACTACCTTCGTAGAGTCAGAAAGAAGGTTGTTAAGGCCAGAAAGACGGCTGAGGCGAAAGCCTTAAAGCACGTCAAGTATAAGACTAATCAAAAGTTCATTGCTCTTCTACGTACCCCTTCCCTGGTGGAAATCGTGTCCACCCTTCTCCTGTTACTCAAAGGAGGGATATTGTAGAAAGGAGAGCACGATCTTCAATACACCTTCTCGACTACTACATGGCGAGAATCAATCAACCTGGAACTGAACAAACACCAGCACTAGGCCCTAGGCCACCAGTTGAAGATTATAACCCGTCCACTCTACTAGATGATGTTAGGTCATATTTCTATACGTGTCCCACTACATCAACTAGAGAGGAGGAGGTGTAGAAACCACTCAGGGTGCCACTCTCCTAATTACTAGACCACTAGTAATTAGAGAGAGGAAAATAATCTAAGATTTTATCAGATTGTGATATCGTTGAAATTTAACTTTTAACAGGGTCCTATCGTGATAAATCTTTTTTATTTAAATGATGCCACTAGCATAGTGAAGATTCTATAATAGTTTCTCCCTCTAAAGAAGACCACAGGAATTCAATTTCATACTGTTGGGATTTTGCCACCTAGATTGGCAACTTTTAAGGAAACTTTACCAATTTCTCAAATGTACTAATTTCAAATTTTCAAGATAGTTGAGTTATCTTTTTAATGAAAATTGACATCTACCTGAAGTCTTAATCAGGAGAAAGTTATTGTTGACTCTATCAAATGTTTGAATACCCCTCCCTCCCACCTCTTTTGTGGGATTAATTTAATTCTTGAATTAAAATCTGTATCAAATTTAAGTTAATCTTTAAAATGAAAATCTTCTCAATTTTCTTGCAATTTTTTAGCTTAATAGATATCTCTTGCGTGCTTAAAATCTGTTTAATGAATTTCAAAAGTCAAGCCAATTTTCTTTTTAAAAAATATTGGATTCTGCCTTGAGGATTATCCGTAATTGTATAAGAGAAGGAGTTTTCTTCTCTTATACTTGAGATATAATCCCGGCCTTAAAATAGAGAAGGTGCAGCCTCTTCTCAAAATCAAAACAAATTCAAAAGATATGCAAAGTGCGCCAAAACAACTAAGAAATGCACAAAATGCACCCGAAATCAAAAGATACGTAATGTGCGCCGAAAAAAGAAAAGAAAGAGGCTCCCTTCTTCTAAATCCTTAAATCTTAAGAATACCCAGTCAATTTTAAATTACTTGACTTTGATAAATTTTGAATCCAAAATTTTTACCGTGCATCGATAATTTATCAAGATACAAAATTCCTCGTGCAAGAGAATTGAAAAGATTAAATTTCTTTATTCAACTTAAACCCCTTCGAACTTGGTTTTTATTCAAAATATTTAAGGGAGACCCCAGTTTAGTTTCTACGAAGCTTGGTCTGAGTCAACAAAACCTAAATCCTTTAACCTTTTCAGGTTTGTTGGAGTCACTCAAACTTTTCACTGTACTTCTAAATTTATTCCCGCTCGTCATTCTGACAGGGTCCAAATAGCTAGAGGAAATTTTCCAATAAGAAGAATGAATCTTCTACTCTTGATCAAAATTTAAATCTTGTCCTTGAGAAGTGTGTGTAAGTCCTTGCGCATAAGCATCTTTCCATCAAGGCCTTCTTTATAAAATTACACTCTATGATGGGTCCAAGATCAATCCCGCTAGAGGAGTATTTTATAATGCTAGAAATTATCGTTCACAATCAAACCATACCCTGTGCTGGGTCTTAGATCATTCTGATTTAGGGTGTAGTTTCCTTTGCTGGGACTTGCTATTCAAAATCAAACTATAGTTGAGCAGAGTGCCCAACTCCAATTCGAGGAACTCGAGAGCCTCAAATAAAAATTAAATTAATCTCAGCAAAGTTTGAAAGCTCATAAGTCATGTTTGATTTGAGATACTGATAAGTTGTGTCACTTTAGAACTCCCCAAGTAGGAGACTTGGTCGTAGTCTTTTGTAGACCACTTCTAATCCATTGTAAATTCAATGGAAAGATTGAGTCAACGTTGACTGGATCGTTCATTCTAATGATGATCTTTAAGAAAATTTTCAATCGACTGATCAACCCTGAAGAGTGCCACCCAATATTTTTAAACATTTGGGAGGCTCTTCAGGAATTACCATGCCAGATGAGTGTCAAACTTAAAATTAAATTCAAAACACTTCAAAATTTAAAATCAAATTTAAATAAATCAAATTCAAATCAAACACAATCAAAATTCAAAATTCAAAATCAAATTCTAGATGAATTAAAATCAAATCAACTTTCAAATTCAAATTCTTCAAATTCAAAAATCATTCAAAACAAATTCAAAACACATCACGGATTTAAATACCTTCAAATTCAAATTCGTCAAATCAAGTTTTAAATTTAAACATCTTCAATTTTAAAACTAAACCAATTCAAATTCAAAATAAAAAATAATTCAAATCTCAATTTCCAGCATCCAATTTTGATCCTCTGTGTGAAGCAAGTTTCCTTCACATACGATCATTCCAGACCTGATCCTCTGTATAGAGCAAGTTTCCTCTATATATGATCACTCAGACCTGATCCTCTGTATAGAGCAAATTTTCTCTATATACGATCATCCAGATTCAATCTTCTATGTGAAGCAAGTTTTCTTCCCACATGATCATTCCAGACCCGATCCTCTGTATAGAGCTAGTTTCCTCTATATACGATCATCTAGATTTGATCTTCTGTGTGAAGCAAGTTTCCTTCCCATATGATCATTCCAGACCTGATCTTTTGTGTAGAGTAAGTTTCCTCTCCACAAAGATCATCCGCTAGTGGTGGAGTACGCCCTCTGTGGTACCACCCTAGTTTCCTTCTAGTTGAGGTCCTCTGTATGGAGCAATGCTTCCTCCCCACATGACCATCTGCTAGTGGTGGAGTACGCCCTTAGTGGCACCATCATAGCTTCTTCCAGTTTTCTTTTCCTTAAGGACAGATGTGAGTCATTGTGCTTTCTTTCCTTAGGATTAGATCTTCTAGTGGTGGAGCACACCCTTTGTGGCACCATCCTAGGTTTCAAATTTAGATCTGACCTTATGTGGGAAGTAATGCTTCCTTCCCTCAGGGTCCTCCAGTTTTCTTTTCCTTAAGGATAGATGTGAGTCATCGTACTTTCTTTCCTTAGGATTAGATCTTCTAGTGATGGAGCATGCCCTCTATAGCACCGTCCTAGTTTCAAATTCCAGATCTTACCTTCTGTGGGAAGCAATGCTTCCTTCTCATAGGGTCATCCAGCTCTCTTCTCCTTAAGGTTAGGCTCAATCTCCTTTCCTTAGGATTAGACTCCCTAGTGATGGAATAAGTCCCATGTGGCACCGTCCTGGATTCAATGTCAAATTCTAAAATCAAACTCTCTTCTCCTCAAGGTTAGGTTTTTCTCCTTCCCTTAGGATTAGACTCCCCAGTGATGGAATAAGTCCCCTGTGGCATCGTCCTGGATTCAGTCTCAAATCTACAATCAAATTTTCTTTTCCTTAAGGTTAGGTTTTTCTTGCTTCCCTTAGGATTAAATTTCCCAGCGATTGAGTAAGTCCCCTGTGGCATCGTTCTGGATTTAATTTCAAGTTGCAAAATCAAACCTTCTTTTCTTTAGGGCTAAGTTTTTTATCCTTCCCTTAGGATTAGATTTACTAGTGGTAGAGTATGCCCTTCGTAGCACTACCCTAATATCAAATTAAAATAGATCCTTTATAGTTAGAAGTTCCTTCTTCCTATAGGATCATCCAGGTTTTCTTCTCCTTAGGGTTAAGTATTCTCTTTCCCATAGGATTAGACTTCCCAGGTTCAATTTTAATTTAATCATCTTCTCCCTAAGGACAGGTATATCTTCCTTCCCTTAAGATTAGATCCACTAGTGATAGAGTACGCCTCTCATGGCACTACCCTAGTATCAAATTTCAACTCGATCCTCTATAGTTAGGATTTCTTCCTTCCTATACGATCATCCAGACCTTATTTTTCTTTAGGGTTAGGTTTTCCCTTCCTTTAGGATTAGATCTACTACTGGTAGAGTACGCTGCCCCCAACACTACCCTAGTATCATTTCAAACTCACTCTTCTAAAGGTTAGATTTTATCTCCCCTTAGAATCAAGTTCAAACTCAATCATCTTGGGCTAGGTTTCCCCTTTCCTTGGAATCAAAACTCAAGCTCGACCCTCTGTAGTTAGGAATTCATCCTTCTTATAAAGTGGCTCAGGTCTTCTTTTCCTGTAAGGATAGGTTTTCTTCCCTTCCTCAGGATTAGATCTACTAGTGGTAGAGCACGCCCCTTGTGGCACTACCCTAGTTTCAATTTTGAACTCAATCTTCTAGGGTTAGGATTTTGTTTCCCATAGAATCAAATCAAGATTCAATCCTTTATAGTTAGGAGTTCTTCCTTCCTATACGATACTCCAAACTTTCTTCTCCTTTAGGGAAAGACTCTTCCTTTTCCTTAGGACCAAACCCACTAGTGGTAGAGTACGCTTTCCTTAGCACTACCCTAGTATCAATTCAAACCCGACTCCCCAGGGATAGACTTTTCATTCCCTTGGGATCAAAACTCCTGACTTGACCATTTTATTCGGTCATCGCCAATATGTGCAATAGAACTTCATTTTATTATACATATTGGGGGTCCATTTGTTGACCTCATTTTTGTATGAGGTCAGTAGGACCAATCCAGACCTTAGGATCTTGTTAGTCCTTAGGATCAATCTTAACCCTATGATCAATCTGATCTTAGATCAATCCAGACATTCAAATCCAAAATTTAGATCAAATTCAGATTTCCAGACTCAAATCTAAGGCCAAAGGCCTAAGTCCTGAAAGCCTCTTCCAATAAATCTTTGAACACTTCAAAACCCAGTCAAGTGACCTCTGATTCAGAGTTTATCAGTTGCATACTGATGTGACATGTCTCTAGAATCAACCCTCCAAATTTGAGCTCATTCTGAGGTCTCTAACCCCAGAAATTAAATTAATTTCCAAAAGCTGTAAAATCTTCAAATATTTACGGCCTATGCCACTGGACCTATCACCCAGTGGATTTTGACCTTGGAGCTTTCTCCAAAGCCTCCAATCACATCCAGACCCTTAATCCTGACCTCTTGAACATTAAACTATATTTTGTTGGACCCATTTTGACCCCCAGTTGACCAGGGATCAAAATGACCAAAATACCCTTTAGGGGTTTAAATGCACATTTCAAATCAAATGACCTCCAAATTGCTTGGAACCACTTCCGATAATTTTTAAATATCAAACCAAACTTATTGAGCCTAGACCTAAACTTTGGGTCAACCTGGTTGACCAAGTCAACCAGGGTTGACCCAAATGACCCATTAAGAACCCAAATAGGTAATTTGACCCAGATGACCATTTTGATCCTTCAAATTACCTCCACTAGACTCAAAATATCAAATCAAACCCATTGAGTTCAAATCCAGGTCTTGGGTCAACCTGGTTGACCCAATAGTTTCTTAAAGCTTTAAGAATATTCCTAAGCCTATTCCTAGCCCTTGGATGGAGATACAATGATTCATATTAACCCCACATGCACACATGGGCACAAAGGACACTTTTCACTTAAGATGTCCTTTTGTCCTTAATTCCACCTGCTCCCAATCATTCTCTTGACACTTGGCATTCATCAAGGAGTGCACTCAAGCCATCTCAACCCTCCATTCAAGTAGAGGACAAGTGAATAGGGCAAAAAATGAAAACTAAGCCTCATTCTCCCCTTAGCATTATCTCACTTAATCCTTCTCTTCCAGAACTCAAAAAGCCTTCAAAGCTCTTCTAAGAGAATCTCCAGACATTTCCTTAGCTCCCCAAGCTTTTTCCCACCAAAATCTAGCCTCCAAACCATGTTTTGGTGAAGAGAGAGAATTAGGGAATTCAAGCATAACTTCCAATCCAACCAGAACCAGGTTTTAAGGTCTTCTACAAAGTTGAAAAGGATATTAGCAGCTTTCCAACAAGCCCAAGATCGTCAAAATTCGACCACAGGTTAGAAAGTTATTTGTATTTTAATTTTTATGATTAAATCATGATTTCTCCCAAATCCCAGTGCATGGTGACTTGAAACTCCATGGATTGAAAGATTAGGGTATATAGATCCTATGTTTCAAATTTCACGAAATTTGAACGGTTGGATCAAAAGTTATGGGTATTTGAAGTTTTTAATTCATTTTGAACTAGAATGGCTCTGGTTCAATCTAAGCCGTTCGATCGCGCCTTCTGCACAATCAGACGGCCCACAGGATGCCATGTCACTCACTCCAGACCATGCGACTCCAGCAGGATTCGAGCTCGAGTCATTTGATAAGAGGCGGAGTTGCGTGGCACGATCTTAGCCGTCGGATCAAGCCGCAGCGAATCGGACAGTTGATCTAACCGTCCAACATGGTTAAGTGGCATACCGATGTACGCCATGTGTCTACCACGTGTCAAAAAGCTGCGGCGGCGGCCCAATCATTGTCGCCGCCATTAAATGATTAAAATCAATTTAAAAATTATTTTAAATACCCAGAACTTTAAAAATTCACCAAAAATTCAATTTATGTCCAAATTTGATGTTCTTGAGCTCGCTGGATTTATCTCAAGCTCAAGTTTATTTTAAAATTTAGTTTGACTAAATTTGATTACTGTATGGAGAGTTATTAGGCATTTAATGAAAATTAAATTGCTTTGATAACTCTCAATCTAGTGATCTGATTAATCTCAAATTTGGACATAATATACTAATGTGTGTTACCCACATTTCATAAAAATGCCAGCTCTAGTTAATGGCTGGATTTTGGTGAATTTAATTTTCAAAGTTTTGGGTCAGATTTTCTCCCAAATCTTTGAAAATTTATAACTCACACACCACTTAGAAATAGGCTTGCATTTCTCTGTGGTAAGTTTAATTTAGTGTCAGGGTTAGATGACCAAAGTTTCAATCCCAATTAAACATTAGTGTCACCTAGGAAAAATAATTAAGGATATGTGCTAGATAACTTAGAAAATTCTTAAGAAATTCTACACACACCCAATAGGGGTTAAACTTGATAACATTAAACCTAGTGACATTTAATACCTTAGGTTCAAATTTCACCTAATTTGGAGCCCATTAGGTCAGAAAATTAAACAAGTCAAAATTAACCACTTAATCAAGTATTTAAATTTTCAAAAAATATAATAAATCAAGATTAAATCAAAAAATTACAAATAATATCTTAAACTGACCATAATCTAACCCTTAATCAATGAAAATTAAAACCAACTAGATTTGACATCAATTTTAGGAATAATTTAATTTTCAGTGAAATTTAAGATTTACTTAAATAAATTAATTAAAAATAATTAAAAATTCTAAAATTCTCTAAAATACTTGATAATCTCTCCTTAGACCATTCCTGATCTTTGGAGGTGATTCCAAGGAGTTTGGAGGTCATTTGGGTTCAAATCATCAAAAGGCCTTTAATTAAGCAAATTAGATAATTCAATAAAATATTCAAAACTTCAAAAATTTATAACTAATCCAAATGAACTCCAAATTGAGAAAACTCAAAGGCATATAACTCATCGTAAGGTCTAATATTTATCAAAAATATTAAGTTTTCAGAAATCAAACAAATTTAAAAAATTCAACTTTTGGTCAAATTTTGTTTAAAATCAAGTCAAAACTTCAAACCTTCATAATAAAATATAAAAAAAATTCAATTCTAGCAAACTTATAGTCTAATTGATCGTATTAAGATCTAGTATTTTATAAAAATATTAACATTCTAGAAAATACTTTAAATCAAAAAGTCAACTTTTAACCCCTTAATTGAATCATTAAAATAATCCAAAAAATTCCAAAATTTAATAATTGATCTAAAATTCTAGAAAACATCAATTCAACTTTAAAATCAGCAATCAATCAATTTGATTAAAATTCATTAACTTTCAAACCCTTAATTAATTAAAACACTTAACTATACGATTACTACTGGTAACCCAGGCCTACGAGGTTATTAAATTAGCCTCAAGAAAGGTGAAATAAACTTAACAGCCTCGATGTGAAACAAAGGTGATAATCAATAATCCTTTAAAATATACTTTAAAATTAATTTCAAGCCATTAATATTTAAACTCAAATTTAAATCCCATAAGCCTTTCAACCAACCAGAACATCAAACAACTTCAACTAATTCCCCTATTTAGGATATATCAAAGCCACACAGCCTACCTCACACACTTTAGATGGTTTGCTAGGACAATCAACTCTAGTCTTAGGCTAGGCTGGTGTTTACTTTTCTGCTGTGTGCCGGGTTTTCGAGCTTTCACTGCATGCTGTTTGCTAGTAATAAAATTATTGTGATTATTTTTTTATTTATTGCACTATATGATGTGATTGATTATATCTTAGATCTACCCCAAGATTAGAAATGATTTGTACTAATTCAATCTTATGCATGTGGCCATGCTCATACAGGCCATTAATTAAAGGGGCAATCAAATAATTAAGCTTTAAATTAACACTGTTTTCTGCGGGCGCTCCAGACTGCTTAAGTCCCCCTTTAATATTTAAAGTGCATGGTCAAGTGTGGCTGTGATTGAGCTCTCTTTATATTTTAAATATTAACTATTTGAGATTAATTATAACTGCTTGGGATGTCAAATATAAACTGCTGATTATTAGGATAACCTTGCAGGATCGAGTCTAGATTTTTCAATTTTGATCAATGTAATTTGATATGAATTTGAGTTATAATGTGTTAAGTACTTTGAGATTGCAATGTTTAAATCCAATTTGCAATTTAAAAAGGAAGGGACATCTCTTAGGGGAGAGTTCCTATCCATTTGGAGATCCAAATTAGGATGACTTTCAAATATCCAAAGAGAAAAAATAACACCCCTATTCAGAGGGAGTTTCTTTTCATTTGGATATCCGGATCCAATGATCCAAGGAGTTACAAGAAGACGAAGAAGTGAAGAACGAGAAGACCCATTCTCAAAGTCACTTGAGTCTTAGGAGTAGAATCCGGGTTGTAGTTAGTGGTGCCCGTCCACTTTACTTTCTTGTAAACCCTGGGTTGTATAATTAAGTGGAACTTGCCACATGGACTTTCAGTTTGAATATTATATTTAATTAATTTAATTATTTAATTAATTTAATTATCATATTGATTGCAATATTAAGATTGCATATTTTTAGTAGTTTCTTTTGGCGCTTTTGCATATCGATTTTGATTTAGCCTGGAATGTGATCAGAGGCTCGTGAGGGTACGATCAAACTATTTCTACTCTAATTAAGTATTAAAAACTTTAGGCTTAGATAGAAACTCTAATGCCTTTAAGAAGTAAGCCCAGACTCGCCAGGAGTTTTTCATGTATCATATTAAATCTTCTCTACCTTGTTAGGCACCTCCCTGCCTGCAGGTTTTGGCAGACCACCTGACCTATTAGGGTGCAGTTTTGTCCAAGGAGATGTTGTGCAATATCTAGGATAAAACCTATTTTTAAGCCTGATTTTAAAACTGCTTCATTCTGATTTCATAACATTCGAGTCAACTAGCATGCATCGCATTAGTAATAAATTAAAATTGAGTCTAATTCTTAATTGCATTTCTAGCTTAAGCATTTCACCCAACATATATTAAGGAGCCAATTAGGAATCTACTCTAGATGTCAGCCCCGCTCTCCTTAAACTGATCTTAAACAATGTCCCTAACCACTCTTTCATAAAAGACTGGACACATAGTTTTAAAGCGTTTAGGTGGTTTAGCTGGCTCCCCAATCCAGGCCGGGGTAAGTCCAGGACTGCATTGCATTAGCTAGGATCTGGGTCACTAATTTTCAGTACCCATTTTAGACTTAGGATCTGAGGTAGATTTTTAATCTTAAGACCTCAACCTCTGGGAATCTAATTCCCACTTTCTAATAAAATTGATCATTCAAATTAAATTCCTCTTTCAATCAAATTTAAGCCTAAACTTAGGTTAGGCTGGGGTATTTTTGAAGTAATTCAGAATCTCAAAATACCTCCTACCCTTCCTCCTTTGACTCCAGAAAGAACTGCTCATATTTGATCCAGTCTCTGTTGAAATTTCAGTCCCTACCTCCTTTGAAATCAAGACTTTGAAAATCTTAAATAAATTTTGTATCGTTATTTTAATCGAGAGTATTCGTAGAAAATTTTCTGGTTCCCTACAATGTAATTAACTATGAGGGCTTGCGCTCGTAGGAGATTTAGAAACCCAGATCTGATTTCAAAATCAAAGCTTTTCAAAACCCTTAATTAATTATCTTTGGGAAATCAAAACAAAAATGGAAATCATTATCATCGTATTCAAGCAATTAACAATGAATGATATTTTTCCCCTTTGGAATGATATATCATTTATTGATATAACTTTGAATATGAAATTAACCATAATTTATCCAGATTATCGTAACCAAATATTTGATTGAACTTTATTTTGATTCTTTGGGATCATATGTGGTTCCCTCCTGAATCTTGTCACGATATTCAGGATCAAATTTATAGTTCTAAATTTGAACCCATCAGGAGATTGTATCTCTACCTTTCAAGGTAGTATATCATCAATAATGGATGTTCAATTTCAGGATTCAAATTTAAATGTCAATTTTAAATTATTCCCAAAGATAATTAACCTTTTTCAAAAACATACTTTTCAATCACATCAAATATATATAGGCTAATTGAATGCTTGAGATACTTATTATAGGAGCTATGATTTTTTATGAATTCCAAGCTGATTGATTGAGATTTAATTAAAGATTATATGATTGAAGTTTGAATGATTGATTGAGTATATATAGTGCTGGATAGTTGATCAGGTAATTATTGGTTGTAGAGTATAGACTGGATGATTGATTGAGTGTTGGATGATTGACAGCTGGGTGATTGTCAACCATCAGATGGATGATCAAAAGTCTGGATTGATCCTGATGACTTCATACAAAAAAGTGGTCAATAGGATTAAAAAAATTAATTTGATTGGAAGATAACATAATCTCTACTCCAATACATATAATCCAGGTTTGAGGAACCATCAAAATTTTAAGTGGTTAAATAATGTTGCTAGGAATAATCAATGGAATTCTTGACAAAATAATCTAGGAGTAAATAAAAACAATCCTTAGTAACTTGCTGTTAATTCTAGAACTGCATATAATCCAAGATTTAATCAATACAGTTAATTTAGAAGTAAAAAATCATCATTGAAATTTGTAGTGATGTTGTTTGGAACTCAATTGGAAAATCAAGTTATTAAAAATTTGGAAACTCAATTAAGTCAACTTGTAATTTCAGTCAGTAGTAGACCTCTTGGTTTATTGCCAAGCAATACTGAAGTCAACCCAAAGGAAAAAGAAAAAGATCCAAGTGATAATCATTTAAGTATTGGTAGCAATATACCCCAGCCAAATTGATAATTCTAGGAAAGTCTGGTTGAATACCATAAACTTAGCATTGTATGGGAGGCAATCAAGATTTATGTTTAGAATGACAAGTTATTTATTTAAATTTACATGAGTCATGTTGCATATATTATTATTTTTATTATGTTTTGTATTTTGATTTATTTTAATAATTAAAGTTATAATCAAAATTTAGGAAATAAGAGTGAGCAAAAATTTAATTGAGCACCGCAGAGCTGTCTGATTAAATGCCGCAGCGCTACTCTCCCAAGCACTTTTACTTTGAAAATAAGCACTACAACATTAAACCTCGAGAAATGCTCATTTTGAACCATCATTTGCTTGGTTAATTAAGCGGCAATATAGATTATTTTAGCATTGCATTGCCTAGTTATTCACGTTAAAAGCATGGTTCAGCCAAGTCAAAAAGAAGATGTATGGTCATAACTTTAATTATGAAACTTTGGTCAACGCCGCCATACTAGTAACTGACATCGTGACATCGTTGCACTTTTATTATTATTTCATTAATAGCACTATGGTAGTTACTGGCATAAACGATGTTGCGCTTACACGTGTCAAACGCTGTAGCAGTAACCAATTCCAAAGCAACGCTTCAATTTCCAAAAATAAGCATCACTGTGCCACATGGCATGGACCGCTGCAACACTTATCAATTTGACCATTTTATCATTTTGTTCATAGATTGAACACCACAACACTATTTCCCACAACGTCGTAGTGTCGCAGTGCTCGACTAAGTTATAAAATTGGGGGTTACATTTTTTATTTCATTCATAATATAACCATTCCTTTAAACTCTTCTCCTTTTTAATCCTCTCTAGCTTGATGGCCCCAAAGATGTTTGGAAAGAAGAGGGCTTCTTCCTCTTATGATAAGAGCATATTCATATCTTTTGATGTCAAATCCAAATTTGTCAATTTAGTTATGACCAAACAACTAATTCCAAAGAAGGGTTTTTCAGAATCCTAGCCACCAAATCATTAAATCATTGCCAGTAGAGGTTGGAGCATTTTTTTGTGAAGAGCCTTTTGCTGTAATTGTTAATGTGGTTAGAAAACATTTTACAAATGGAAAGGAGGCTGTAAAAAATCAATATTAGGTCAGGGTTAAGTGTGTCTCTTTTAATTCCGTGGTTATAAACAAAATTTATAAACTTAGGGACTTTAAATTTGATGAATACATAGCTTTTATTGGGACACCTATAGATCCTCAAGGTATTTTGAATGTACTGTGTAGACCCAATAGTGGAGCGAGTTGAAAAAAGTGAGAGAATAAGATTATCAATTTCCCTGCCACCTACCTGACCCAAACCTCTAAGGTCTAGCCTTATTTCATCTCAGTTCATTTACTGCCTAGTAGAAACATTAGTGAGGTTACTCGTGACCGTGCCATTTTAAACCATGTTATTCAAATGGGGTATTCCATTGATGTAGGGAAACTTATTTTCTACTCTCTCATATATATCATTAGGGGTACCACTTCTGTTGTATTAAGCCATCCTTCTTTAGTTTATGCTATATAAGTTGCAGAGGGTGCAAGGGGGGATTAAACTGAAGAATAATTATTCCCCATTACATCCCTTATAAAAAAATTTTAGGCTATAAACAAGTTGAAAGAGAGGAGGAGGAAGGAGACATTAGTAAGCCTAGAGTGTCTGGGAGGCCAGTAGCAGTAGGAGGAGGAGGAGTACAAGAACTTTTAAGACTCTAGGAGATCAGATAGTTGAACTTAGAGGGAAGATGGAAAAGATGACACAATTCTATAAGCAATCAAAAGATTGGCAGCTTAATATGAGAATGAGGATGGCTCATAGTGTGGATTATCAAGAAAAGCTTTAGAGATACATTGCTGACTTTAATGATGCTCTTGTAGGAATGTTTAGTAGTCCTTTTGTGGAGCATCCTGATCAACTTCAGTTTCCATATGCACCATCTTATGATCTTTTTATTTGGCAGCCTAATGAGAGAGGCCATAATGATGATGATGAAGAGGAGGAGGAGACCCATACTTGACTAGTTAGGAGTTGTTCTTGGCTTGAGGAGAGAGAAAAATTATATGCTACTTTTATTTTGTAGGATATTTTTATTTTATTTCTTTTTCTTTTCGTTACTTGAGAGATCCTAGTAACATGATAATGTGATAGTGTTGTGGTAGTCTAATGATTAGTTGTAGATTTGATGCCATTGAATGTGTGATGGTGCTTATAGCACTAGTTATCTTTATATTATATAGATTATTTTGTATCACATGTTTTGCACATTTCTATCATTCATATGAAAATATATGTTATTTATTAATATTTATGTGTATTGTTATTTGAATTTGATTAAAATCCCCTTATGCTTAAATTTTTATATTGTATTATACTAATATCTCTACATTTTGATTATTTAATTAACCCTAATAAAAATGATAATTAAAAATTATATAAAATTAAAATAATAATAAAACATTAGATCATAGTTCAAATGAACGCTGTTTTATAATTCATAGATTGAAAAAATTAATAATTTATTAACTTAAATTATTTAAATTATTGACTTAACTTGAATTTATAAGTTATACATTTATACATTAACCTTTGAATTGAAGAGGAATAATTAAGGTTAAAAAACATATATGAGTAAATTAAAATTAAAAATTATAAGAAACCCTGAATTTGATATTAGTAACATGATTAAATCTTTACATTAAATTCTTTAAAATTATAAAAAGATTTTAAGAAAAATTGATATTCAAAATCATTAACTATGTATTCTATAAAAATAAGTGAAAAGAGTTTTAAGAAGGAAAGATAAAAAAAGTGAGTACAATAAAAAATTGATATTAGATAAAATCTTAGAGTCCAATTATAATCTTATGCTTAAATTCATGAAGGATAAGATTTGAGAACTATTACGAATGTTGGTGAACTTATAAAATTTTAATTTTAAATACAAAACACATCTAATCTTTAAGCTGCATTCTTCAATTTAGAATTCAAAAGTCAATGATTATATTTATAACATGTGAATTCAAATTAAGCAATAATAAGGATGACTGGTTAGACAAAATTGTTAGTATTTTCCAAATTAGAATTATAAATTTTTTTATTTTCACTACTTCTAGACCGTGATATATTATCATATATTTTAGTAATTCTAAATTATCAATTTTTATTTTAGTTATTTGATTAATCAGAATTATAAATTTTTTTATTATCTTAAGGATAAGCAAAAGTTTAAGATGGGGGGAATTTGATAAGTGTAAATTACATATTATTTTATATATTTCATTTTTAGTAAAAGTATATTATTTTAGTTATTTTGTGTAGGAAAAACTCAAAAATAATATAAATCCTAAGGAGCCTATAGCATTACGGCGTCCAATAAAACAATGTCATAGATCTACCTTCAATATCGTCAAGGCGCCCTAATTTTGATATTGTGGTGCCAAGTTCTCTGTTTATAACCATTATGGCGGTAACATAGACAACATCACAGCATTATCCACGACGTTTAATTTTAATGCCACAACGCCATAATTTCTCATACATTGACGTCATTTTTGCACTTTGGCACTACAGCACTTCAATGTCTACAGTGCTGCGGCATTGGAGTTGTAACTTCTAAGGGCCACGTTTTATAAGTGGAGAGACATGACTGTTCACCAAGCAACCAATCCATATTAGCAAGCACCATGGCAGTGTAAAAGCTTCAGTGTCAAGGAGCTAATTCACTTCAGGGGTGCCGCTGTGCCATTCTTTTAAGCGTCTTAGTGCAAAATGCCTTTTTTTATTTGTTTATAAATAATTATGATATTATATTTATAAGAGAATTCAGTCACTTATGTAAAATTCAATACTTTCTAAAGTACTTCTCTAATTCCCTCTTAGAGTAAAATCTAAGGGAGGCTATAGAAGTACAAGATACAATCATTTGGAGTATTTAGCCTATATTTTTTGAAGCAAACCTATAAGTTAAAGTGAGAAGGAATGCAGAGGAGATACTTTGATCCTTTTTTTATGATATCACTCTCTTGTATTTTTATTCCTTCATAAGTTTAATGACAATGAGTTTGATTATTATTCATTTTATGTCTGACTAATTCTCTTATTTTGGATTGATAAAATAAAATACATGTCGAGTATTAATGAAGTCTCTTATTTGATAACTGTTAAAAGATGTGTTCAATATTATAATGCTTTTAATTTAATGCACATAGTGACCATATGTATAGTTAAAATTTGGTGTGATATATAGCCTCGATGGAGAAATGCAAGAGCAACCATGAGTATTGAAATATGATGTTTATATGTCTAGACATATGATATAAAATAATCTAGATTCTTAAGGAGATACTATATAGGAGGATAACATATATCTTTTTCACCCCTGCAAGCTCGACAGAGATTTAGGCATGCATATGCTCTGAATTACATTACCATGAAGGGTCTCATTAGAAAAAAATATGCAATTTAAATTCATCAATCTAAAACACTTTATTTAAATATTATATCAAATATTTTACTTTTTATTTAGTGATAGAATCTTTAAAAATATTATTTTTATTTTAGTAGGATAATTATTGCAATTAAAGTAAACAGTAGTAGTTTGTTGCAAGTAAGCATAATTCCTTGTGAGTTCGACACTCTACTCTATCACTTTATTACTTAATTTGGTACATATACTTGTATATATTAAGTATGATTTATTACTTTTATACGAAAGAAAATCTAAGCGTTGTTTAGGGGTGATAAAACCCTAGATTTTTATACAATTAAAAATTTCACACCATAGCCCCCATCACTAGTCATCAAAATATAACTAATATGATTTAGACAAATTCTTGTAGGGTTGGCCTACAGGACTAGATATAAAAAAAAACACTACAGATAGCTAGATGTCTTTTTTTTCTTATAATACTTATGTGTGTGTGTGTGTGTGTGTATTATAATTATCTTGACATAATTTTCATAGGATATAGGCTATGACTGATATAATTTTTTATAAGAGTGATAAAACTATTACAAAAATATTTAATATATATGAATTAGATGATTTACATGATAAATATGTATATCATAGACACTATATAACATGAATATAATAATGACATGTGTACTAATATAATAAGATGTTATATAAACTATTTTGTAACAGTTGTGCATATGATTGATAGAACTTACTAATCACATTTTACTTGGCTACTGATCACTGCTCTTAAGATGTATAGTTGTACTGATGTTTATTGATCATATAACATATTACTATTTTATTGATTATTATATGCTTTTACAGTTATATTATATATATATATATATATATGTTGATAGTGATTTAATGATTACATACATATTATTCATATTGTGTTACATTAATTTTGGTAATAGGTTCTGGTAACCTACTAGCTGTTAGCTCCCTCTATGATTTTAAATATTTTTAGGAAGGGGTCATGATCCAGTGGAGTGAGGACAAATCTGGGAGTCAAGTTTTATTTTATTTATATATATATTTTTAGTTTTATTCTCTTATAATCAAGAGCTAAAAGATAGACTGATAAATATATGAATTAAACTATTGGCTATTGTATATGAATTTTGAATACAACTAGTTATTTTGATGAATATGATTTAAAGTTTCTTTTATTGATGATTGTATTACTTAAAAGAGATTAGTGACTTTGATAGATTAATTAATAGATAAATAAATAATTCTTCTAAAATTAGACTCTGTAGTGTTACAATTGGTATTAGAGTGAAGATTATTGGAAGAATTCAATTGTAATTAGAGTTATAAGAAATGATTGAGATGGATAGGAATGGATAGTATTAAGTTTTATTTTTATTGTATTCATTCCATGCATATGCATGATTGAATTATAATTTAATAGGAAAAAGATTTATATTGTAATAAGTATAAAAATGTGTTATTTTATATGTTATATTTTCAGTAAAAATGTATTATTTTAGTTGTATTGTGCAGAAAAAATACATAAAAGATATAAAATTCTAAATTTCATATAGCACCACGGCGTTAGAACAAATAATGATGCAGCGCCATCAAAGACACTATGGAGAGCCATAATATCGACATTACATCGCCAATTTCTCTGTCGGACAGTACCGCGATAGTAAAAGTTCAGCTTTGCAGTGCCATATTCTCTGTCGTTCAACTCCGCAGCATCAAACTCTATAACGCCTCTGTGCCCAAATTGCTCTTCCAATGCCGCAGATTTGAAAGTCAGCAGCGCCGTGATGTAGCAATTATAACTTTCCATATTGGTTGGAACAATATTTAAATTTTTATTCAAATGATAATTTCGAATATAATGTTCAAACTCTAGATTCAAATCTCATTCAAATCTTGTTTGAATAAAAAATTTAGATTCAAAATTTTGTTCAAACTAAGTTAAAACAAGGATTCAAACAATATTGGAATACAAAATATTTTATTTGAATAATAATCAAGCCACTATTTTGAATATCAATTAGATTCTAATGGTTGAAATTAGGGGTGTAAGTGGGCTGAGTCGGCTCGCGAACCTGCTCAAGTTTGACTCATTAACGAGCTTGTGAGCCGAGCTTATCGAACCACGAGCTCGAGCTCAAACTCGAGTTTGAGCTTGATGAGGCTCAGCTCGTGAGCTCGCAAGCCGGCTTGAATCACTATTATTACTTTTAAATAACTATTATTTTTATTAAATTTAAATATTTTAAAATAAAATTAATAGTTTTACTGTAGCAAAAACTTTTACTTAGGAAAAGAAAAACAATTGCTTCGTTTCATGCATTACATTAATATATAAATAGAATCATGCAGCTTTCTCACCTTCTCACACGGGATCACGTAGCTTTCCTACATTACATTAATAACGCTGTATTTACTACAAAATTACACATCTTTTACATTAATAAGGACTTAGCTCGTGGATGGAGACACCTTCCTTCTCCTTTTCCAGTAGAATACCTTCTTCCTGGTAAGTTTTCCGGCAACTCGCAAGCCAGCTTGCAAGCTCATTTTCATTGTGATGAGCCGAGCTCGAGCTCATCTTTTGAGCTTTATTCGAGTTTGTGCTCAGTATTCAGCAGATGAGTCAAGCTCGAGTTAGGCATGACTCGAGCTATACTTACTTAACTCGAGCTCAACTCGACTCATTTACACCCCTAGTTGAACCTTATTTGAACCAAAATTTTAAGTTTGGAAGTTGTTCGAATAAAATTGAAAACAAATTTCAAATATAAAAATGGGGCTTTTATCACGCCTTGGGATCTAAAGTGAAAGAATTTTTTGTGCTATCTTTTTTTCTCTTTATTTTATTTTCATTTAACAACCAATGATCAATCATTTACAACCAGATTAATTAGATATCTAGAGCTAAATAATTATATTAATGGAAATAAATAACAGTGAAAACTATAATCCACATTTCTATAGTCCATATTTACATTCAAATCTTTAAAGTTCAAAACACTATATATAATAGCCTTCATAGGCGAAAAAAAATATATAAACCAAAGAGCTAAAATAAAAACTACACTAGCATCCCAACTTAGCCTCAAGCTAAAGGTTCCTTACCAAAAATCATTTAAACAACATAATGAGCATGAAAGCCCAACAACTAACTAAAATTTTATAACTGAAAACAATGCAATGAAAAAAGAACAATATGCTTTGAATCATATAAGAAAATCAATATTACGTCAATATCCATTTACTATACTAATTATTACTCTGTAATAATATCAATAATCAGTAATAATATTCACATCAATGTCAGTAACAATATCAATAACAATGATCTGTATCAACAACAATAACAATAATCATTAATAGTAAACGATGTCAGTATTCTATATAAATAGCAGTATTGATATTGGTAATAGTACTTGGTAATAATAACAGTAATATATAGTAGCATTTGTATCCAGTCATCAGAAGCAGTATTTGTATCAGTGTCAATTATAGTAATCGTATCAGTAATAAGTAATCAATAACAGTGACCAATGTCAATAATCGATATCAATATTAATAATCAATATCCTATCAAATATTCAAATGAGGGTATTTTATATCTAAGACTGTAAATGAACTGAGCTGAGTTGAGCTTCAGCATGTTTGAGTTCAAGCTCATTTGCCAGCACCCTGTTCGAGCTCAACTTGAAAAGAATTGAGCTTTCTTGGCTTCTGTTTGAGCTCGAGCTCGTTTAGAAAGCCCCCTACTCATACTCGGCTCATGTTCATGTCCAAGCTTGATTATTTATGCTTATTGAGCTTCTTAATGAGACGCTCATTCAGATTGCTTAGACAAAATAAAATACCTAAAATTACAAATAACCACGAACACTAGAGCTAATCCGCCCACGCCCGCTATATAACAAATGCTCATCTCATGTTTTTTTAATAGAGCAAAATCAAAATAATCTAGGTGGTGTGGGACTAAACATCCCACTATTTTTTTATGTTTTTGTTAATGTCATGAAGGAGAGAGAGAGAGAGAGAGAGAGAGAGAGAGAGAGAGAGAGAGAGGCAAGCGAGATTTTTTGAGTAGGTGGGCAGAATAATGAAAAATGAGAAACAAAGGAAAGATAGAGAGAAAGAGAGAGAGAGAGAGAGAGAGAGAGAGAGAGAGAGAGAGAGAGAGAGAGAGAGAGAGAGAGAGAGAAAGAGAGAGGCGGGCGGGTTCCATGGGATATTAAAAAGTGGGAATTTTTTATAGTACTTTTTAATTAATTAAATAAGGTGAGACTTAATCACCTTACTAGTCAAATAAGGTATAATATTTATTTTAAATTAAGTAAGGCATAATCAAGTTCTAATAGAGCTTTAGCCGAGCCTTAATTGAGCTTCTTAACGAGGATCTTTAAACGATAGTGTTCGTGAACATAAATGAACTGAACAATAAGTTATTTAAGCTCGTTTATTTAGCTATCAAATATTTATCAAACGTGTTAAAGCTTATTCATTTAGCTTATCAAAGGAGCATAAATGAGCTCTTATTGAGTCAAGCCACGAGCAACTCATTAAATGCTCGATTCATTTACAACCATACTAATATCTTACTCTTAACACTTATAACTCCTAATAAGTCACCCTTATGACTCTCAATCAGTGTACTCCTTATAACTCCTCTTAAATCACGTGATAATCGCCCTGACTTTTTATAACTCTCAATCAGTCTCCAACTCCTTATATCTCCCATCAATAAATCAGTGAATCTTAAGGGTATCACGTGAAGCTAACATATCATATATATCTAATATTAATTAATATATCATTTTCTATGAGCATGATATCATTACAGTACATCCTTTCAGTCAAACCATTATCACATTTTAGTAACATCCAAGTATTACATTCCAGTTCATATCAATCATTTTAACCTATCATACTAAATCATAATACATCGCTTTAACATATCATACCAAATTATAATACATCACTTTTCAACTCTTTTTCAGTTTACATTTTCCTATCCATTTCACAGAGAAATTCCTATATACAAATTTAATCGGTAGAAAATGCAATAAAATCATATCATATTATTCAAAATGACCAAATCTATAACATATCAAAAGTTATACGGTGAAATTTTATAAAATTAGGAGATAATGTATTTTTTGGCAGATTTAGGAGAGATAAATTCGCAAAAATTAAAATCATAAAAGATAGAAGTAGGAAGATAGTTACTTATAACAATCATAACACTTTTCGTAAAAGGAATGATGAACGAAAATGCCCCATAGAGCTTCCTCTCTCTCTTCTTCTCTCTCCTTTTCCTCACCCCGGCCTTCTCTTGCTCTCTTCCCTTTCCTTCCCAGCCAAGCCACGTGAAATGAGGGTGAGGGAGAGGGAATGGATGAGATATTTAGATTAAAAAATATATAAAAATATTTTAGTGGTCTAGCACTGTAATGCTCAAACCCAATGTTTTAGCGCTACATGCAAATGCAGAATTATTGTAGAAACAGAGACTCAAACGCTGAGGCGACAATTTCTGGCACTACTGTACTCTCAAACCTAGCGCTGCAACGCTCACAAGTATAGTGCCGAAGCGCTCCAGTTCAAATAGATATTCAAAAATTCATATTTTTAATATACTTTTCATTTTAGAGTTGTTACATGGACCTTACTTAAACTTATTTTCAAAACTTATTCCATCATCAAAAGCTCATTTTAAACCTTGGATTCTAATTTGTATACAAATACATTGTTTGAGCATAATTGTTGAATATGCCTCATTCCTTATTCTTCCAACTGTAACCTAAGAGGATTGCATTTGTTGCAAGGAGCAGTCAATGCCTTATATTTTAAGGAAAACATTAATGTACCTCAAAAGAGGAAATGCTTATTGAAGGCATCGAAGAATATTTTTGCATTACTTGAAGGTGAAGCGTGGCATATAAGATATTTGGAACATGAAAGTTCGAGTAATGTACAAATTATATAATTCATATTCACATGAGAGACTATCTTTCATAATACACATATGTATTTTCATTTGAAAAAAGAATTTGAGGGGATAATTCTCTAAATATAAATATGTGATACATACTTATCCAAATATTTATATTATGAAGAATATAAAGGGGTTGTTAAAGTGGGTGCAAAATATTTCGAATACAACGATTTTGAAAATATTGGTGTTTGGTTGGATGAAGAGTAAATGTAGAGTAACATTCTAGTGAATTCCTTCATAAGTCTGATTTTGAGTGATTTATTTTTTATCATCGACCATTGTCGTCACCGCCCACTACTGTCCGTCACCATTGGCCACCACTAACCACCACCACCGCCACCACTTGCAGATGTTGACCACCACACTATCGACCGCCCCCACCGTCATTTATCTCCACCAGCCACCACCATCACTATCGGCTATCAACCACTCATTTTTGTATCACATTCATTTTATTTTAAGCAAAATAAATAAAAATAATATTCATCTTCATTTATTTTATATTCATTCAAATAGCTCAAAAGTATTTCAAATGCATTGCAATCTTTTTTTATAATGTATTTCTTTTTCAGCCAAAAAAAGGGCCCCAAAGTCAGATTTACTTTTTTTAATATATATAATTAACAAGCTAGTTTGGATTGGAACACTTCATTGGGCTGTCATGGGCCCACAGGGAAATGGCCCATAAGAGAACGAGCGGGATTACGAACGCCAGGGGGCATTTTCGAAAAGATTGTAAAATTCAAATATAGAAGATGTGCGTTAGTATCTGGCCAAAAAAACCTTTTTTTATCCAAGAAAGAATTTCGAAGCTTCTCATTTTCTCAATTCAGGTATGTCTTCTTTGTACATTTTTACTTTTATTTTTATTTTTTGATGTTATAATCATTCGATCGTTTAATTTGATTAGAAATTTAGAATCGATGGCATAATTTCTTGATTCTTTTCCGCTAATTTCCTGCGAGGAAAGATGACCACTTGGGAATAAATGGGGATCGTCTATTTTTTAGGGTTAAGAAGCATCTCTTGGATTAAATGGTTGAATTCTTGCTTTCATGAAACCTTTTTTGCATTTTTGTTAGAAAGAAGGAATTTTTTTTTCTTCTAAACTTGTGTAATTTTTAGGGTTTTTAGGGTTTCTATGGATTAAATTGTAAAGTAGAATCCACTCGATCACAGTAAGATATATGTAATCCGAATTTATTTAATCTTGATAATCTTTGAATACACAATGTTAATTGGTTTTTATCTTGGAAACTATTTTGTTGTCAATTTGTGTAATTCAAGTTAATTGCTCAAAATTGTTTGAAATTAAATTAAAAAATTGAGCATCTGTTGTTTCGTGTTTGGATTAATTGTTATAAATTCACTAATTCTTCAGTTAAATTATAATTGTGTGATATTTGTCATCATTAGGCTTATTCCAACTATTTGGAGTCACCTTTTTGAATTATCTTTTACTTAGCATGAAAATTATAATGATATCAATGATTATGTGAATTATAATTGTTGCTTGCCAAAAAATTCACCGTGGTAGGGGAGAGAGATTAACATTGTAACATTATACGAAGATACATCACACAGATAAATGAGGGTCGTAAAATTCCACTAGTTTTTGTATTTTGTTATAAATGATGCTATTTCTCATGATTGTGTAAGATGTTAATATAAGACGATAGATATACATTGTATAAAACAAGTTTCTTGGTGGAAGTTGAATAAGCCCTATGTCATGGGAGCTGTCTTAAAGAGGTTGTTTGCTTTCTATTAGGTTGCTCTCCTTTGAAGAGGGGAAACTAGAGACCAAGAAGTTATCTATAAATCATAGTGCCAACGTTGGGAGTTAGGCTTTTATTTTATTTTATTTTTTTAATATTTTTTGGAATTTTTTTTTGGGGACAGTTAGGGGATTCGAGCCCGGGTGAGATGGGAGGAATGTGTTCTGTTGACCACTGGGCCGCAGACCCGATCTCATGTTGGGAGTTAGGGTTGATGTCGATGATGTGCATCAAATTTGTAAGCGCTTGCATACATCAATGATATTGGCGATGATGAGTGTCGAAGTTACAGGTGTTCGAGTTACAATGGTCAGAAGACTGTAGCGGGCTAATGGTGGTTAGGACAATATAGCAAGCGATTGTGGATAAGAGATCATATTCAAGTGACAGTGGTCAGAGGGCTGTGGTTTAAAGATAGTGGTTTGAGGACTATATTCGGATAATGATGTAAGGAGGATCCTAATCAGACATTGGTGGTTAGAGGACCAAAATGGAGCAACGATAGTCAGGGGATCTTAATTAGATGATAATTAGAGACAGTGATTTGAGGATTAAAGTTAGTCAGTCGATGTTAGTTGGAAGACCGTAATTGGACGATGGTGGTTGGGAGAACAAAGTTGGGCGATGATGGTCAAAGGTCCGTAGTGGGCGACAAGGTTGGAAGATCGTATTTGGGCGATGCTAGTTGGAGGACCATTGGGTGATGGTGGTCGGGTGACCTTAGTCGGGTAGAGGTGGTAGGAGGATTGTAGTTGGGAGACAGTGTCAGAGAACCATAGTTGGATGATGTTGGTCGGGAGACTTTATTCTTACGATGGTGGTCTAGAGATTATAGTCTGGCGATAATAGTTGGAGGATCATATTAAATTAATGGTGATCGAATAGTGGTGTTTTAATGGTGGCCGACGAACGATGGTTTGATGACGGTGGTTGGATGATAGTAGTGATCGGATGGTGGTGGTTCAATGAAAATGGTTGGATGATGTTGGTATCATAATGATGGTCAGATGATGATGATCTGACTACAATAGTCGAACAATGGCAGTTCAAAGATGGTGGTCAAATGTTGGTTGTTGGATGATAGATATTCGAGATGGTGATTGAACAATGGTGGTTTGACCACAACGATTGTGGTTAGACTATGTAGTCCAATGGTGATGGTTGAATTATGGCAGTCCAACAACATTGGTCTGATGGTGGTGATTCGACGATGATGGTGAGCGCTAATCTATTTACAAATTTTTGAGATTGACATTTTAAAAAATCTGACAAGTCCAAAAACACTCAGAGGACTTATATTGACAACATTGTGAAAATTGGATCAAATAATTAACCTAAAGGAGGGGTTCTCAAATCGATGGTTCATCTGGGGTCGAATTGGATCACGTAATAAATACTAAATTTATTTAAATATAACATAATTTATATAATAATGATTCAATCATATAAAAAATGTGGCTAAAAATTAAATAAAATAAACAATCATGAAATATAAAACATGAATGAATACCTTTTTTTAATTGAAGACATGAAGCATTAAGTAACTGATCTGTTCTTCGTACGTTCACATTTAATTTTTTCACGAAATCTTCAATTATTCTTTCTCTAGCAGATAAAACTGTTAAAAATAAATTAAATGATATGTAATGCAAGCAATACAAGATATAATATAATAATCAAACTATTTGTACACTATAAAAATTTTTAAGACAATGAAATCATAAATTCATAATTTCAAGATAAAAAAAAAAAGTTCACATTCAATTGTTCATAGCATTTTACATAAAAAAAGTAAACTCAAAACAATCCTAGTGAATCTAATAATCATCTCCTAAATTTGTTTGATCAAATTATGGATCAACAAATCTTTCTTCACCAAAATCTTTCACCTAAAATGCTTCAACATCCTCATGCAATTATGTCATCTCCATTATTCGTATTAGTTAGGAAATCTTCATTTGCAAACTATTAATATAAAATAATAAGTTTGTCTTTCACATGACACCCAATTGATATAAATAAATCTATAATCTTACTTGGATATGATCTAGTTGACATTATGTTCAATTATATCAGTACAAGAATTGCATCATCTTTATAAATTTTGTCTTTAAATTTTCTAAATCAAGTTTTGGAGTCGACTCATCATCAAGTATTCAAAAGTTAACAAGTTCAATATTTTATAGTCCAAAGGATCATAACTCTTTTTTTAAGTTTGAACCTATAAAATTAATATGAAAAATTATAGATATAATGTGCATCATAATTTAAAAAGATGTTTAAATGTGGTTGCAGATAATACATATTCCTTAAATTGAGATTGTGATGAACATATACAAGATTATTTAGCCTTTGATGTTCAAGATGATTTAATCTTTTAGTATGAATTTGAAGTTCCTCTTATAGTCGGACAAATTTGCAGATCATATTTGTGGTCATGCACACTTCTTAAAGTGATGAATGCTGTTGCAAATCTGGTTAATCCTGGTCTAATTATTTTTGTCTAACCTACTCTTTTTCTTAACCATGCCTACATAAAATCGTGATTATAAATAAAAATTATATTTTTTGAAGCTCTGCAAGTTCTTTAATATGATGCATGTTACCAATATCTTTGAGAATAAGATTTATGCAATGTGCATCACATGATGATCAATATATATTATTAAATCTTTCATGCAATAATTCATTAGCCTTTTTATAATTTGCTGCGTTATCTGTCACAAAATTATAATATATTTTGGATTAACTCATTCAATAACTTCAACAAATAATGAACATAAAATAATAGCATCTTTGAAGATATCACATGAATTTACAGATTCCAAAAATGAAACTTCACGTAGATAATACACAAAAAAATTTATCAATGTCCCACTCTTGGTATCTGCCCAACTATCAGCCATCAAAGTACAACATGTTTCTTTCCATGTTCTTTTATATGATTTAATTAATAACTTACATTACTCTTTACAATCTTATAATAGATTCACTCTCAATGTAGTTAGAGGGCAATTTATAACCTGGTCCAATTGTAGCAATTGTATTAATAATCTTCTGTGCAAATGATGAATTTAAAGCATTGAATAGAATGTAGTTATCATAAAATCACCTAGCAAGTGTCAAATCATGACGGTGTATGACATCCTTAAATGCTATTACACTTTTAAGGGATGGTTGAGATCCTAGTTTTGTTTTAGGTGCGAAATGATTTTTTATTTCATCAATCTTTCTCTTTCTTTTATCACTCACATTGTAATGGGCATATGAATTTTGTGATTTTGGAAGTGAAGATAAACCCCTTTTTTTCATTTACTGGATCATTAAGTTTAACTACTTTCTATGATAATTTTTTTTAACTTGTTAAATGATGTTTATGTACAAGGTATAACTATACATATTTTAAATATAGAGGTCAAGTTTATTTTGTGTTTACTTTTATACTTGTACATTATGGCTATTGCCATTAAGTGAAATTCAATATTTTTTCTCAATATGTGGAATGGATCAACAAAACAATCAACCTCAGCTCATAATGTGCGGTAAAAGGTAGATATTTCTTGGAATCACTTTGCTGAGTGTAAAGGTGCTGATAGAAAGAAATAATTTAAATGTCTTCATTGCGGAACTACTTACAAGGGTGGAGGCATTAATAGGATGAAGCAATGCCTGATAGGGATTAAAGGTAATATTGCTTATTGTAAGTAAGTCCCACATAATATCCATTATTAGATGCAAGAAAATTTGAATGAAATAACCAAAAAAAAAACAAGTACAACAGGATTTGTAGCTGAGTGTAGATGTGTTTGCTAATAATCCAGCAGAGGAAGAAAGAGGTTCATCTTCACTTCCAAAATCACAAAGTTCAAATGTTTAATACAAAGGAAGTTATTAAAAAAAATTAATAAAATAGAAAATAATTTTGCACCTAAAACAAAACCAGAATCTTAACCATCCGTTAAAAGTATAATGACATTTAAGGATGCCATACACCGTGCTAATTTGACACTTGCTAGGTGATTTTATTATAACTGCATTCCATTCAATACTCTAAATTCATCATATGCATAGAAGGTTGTTGATGGAACTACTGCAATTGGACCAGGTTATAAGTTGCGCTCTTACTATAGATTGAGAGTGAATCTGTTAAGAGATTGTAAAGAGGAATGAAAGCTATTAATTGAATCATATAGAAAAACATGGAAAGAAACAACTTGGACTTTGATGGATGATGGTTGGACATATACTAGGAGTAAAGACATTTATAAATTTTTTTGTGTATTGTACATGTGGAGTTTCAATTTTAAAATTTGGAGATGCATTTGATATCTTCAAAGATGTTATTATTTTATATTCATTATTTGCTGAAATTGTTAAATGGGTTGGTCCAAAAAATAGTATACATTAGATAATACAGCAAATTATAAGAAGGCTAATGAATTACTGCATGAAAGATTTGATAACATATATTGGTCATCATGTGCTGCATATTGTATAAATCATATTCTCAAAGACATTGGTAACATATCTCATATTAAAGAACTTGCAAGAAAAGCTTCAAAGATTATAATTTTTATTTATAATCACGCTCTTATTTTGGCATGATTAATAAAAAGGGCAGGTTGGACAGAAATAGTTAGACCAGGATAAACCAGATTTGCAACAACTTTCATCATCTTAAGAAGTGTGCATGACCATAAAAATGATTTGCAAGCATTTATCACTAGCAAATCATATACTGACTCAAAGTTATCTAAGACAATGAAGAGAAAGCAGGCGGCCTCTACTATTATGGATACAAGATTTTAGAATAACTATTTAGTAATTTCTAAATTATCAGGGACCCTGATCAGGTTGTTATAAATTATTGATGCAGATGAAAAGCATTCTCTTAGATACCTTTATAATGACATGTATAGAGCTAGAAAAGTTATAAAGGGCATGTTATAAACAATAACAACAATACATCAAGCCTTTGTCCCACTACGTGGGGTCGGCTACATGAATCCTTTTTCTCCATTGTGTCCTGTTAAAAGTCAAATTCTCGTTTAAATCTAATAAAGAAAGATCATTTCTAATATTTTCTAACCAAGTCTTTTTAGGTCTACCTCTACCTTTCTTAACATAAGTCAAATATAATACCTCTACTTTCCTAACCTGGTCATCGGGCGGCTGCCATTTTATGTGACCAAACCATCTAAGGCGACTCTCTCTAATCTTATTTTCCAATGTAGCTACTCCAACCTTTTCACGTATATGCTCATTTCGTATCATATCTCTAAGGGTAAAGCCACTCATCCACCTGAACATCCTCATCTCTGCAACACTTAACTTAGTATTATGCTTCTCTTTTAATGGCCAACATTCGGCACCATAACGCATTGCAGGTCTCACCACCATCTTATAAAATTTTCCCTTAAGTTTGAGGGGAACTTTTCTATCACACAACAAGCCCGATGCATTCCTCCACTTCAACCATCCAACTTGAATTTTGCTGATAATATCCCTATCTATTTCACCATCACTCTGACTAATTGATCCAAGATATCTAAAATACGTACTCTTATTAATAACTTGATCGCCCAAAGTCACAATCCTCTCACTAGGTCTATTACTACTAAAATTACACTCCATATATTCAATTTTAGATCTACTCAGATCTACTCAAGTGAAAACTTTTAGACTCTAAGGTTGATCTCCATAATTCAAGTTTACCTTCAACTCCCTCTCTAGTCTTCTCAACAAGAAGTATATCATCAACAAAAATCATACACCAAGGTACATCCTCTTGCAAATGTCTAGTGAGAACATCCATGACTAAAGCAAAAAGATATGGGCTTAAGGCTGATCCTTGATGTAATCCTACCGAAATATGAACATACTTGGTTAAACCACCTTGTGTTTGAACACAAGCAATAGCTCCTGCATACATATCTTTAATGATTTGAATATAAGCGTTATTAACTCCTTTTCAAGAACTCTCCATAGCACTTATCTTGGAACTTTATCATATGCTTTCTCTAAATCAACAAATATCATATGTAGGTCCTCCTTATACTCTCTATATTTCTCCATCAAACCTCTCAATAAATGTATGGCTTCCATAGTAGACCTACCCGGCATGAATCCAAATTGATTTTGAGAAACATTAGTATCACATCGCAACCTACACTACATAACTCGCTCCCATAGTTTTAAAGTATGACACATTAACTTAATTCATCTATAATTCGCACAATCTTGTGCATCACCTTTATTCTTAAAAATAGGAATTAACACACTCATTCTCCACTCATCTGGTATCTTTTAGTCTTCAAAATAGTATTAAAAAGTTTAGTAAGCCAAGAATTTTCTTCATCTCCTAAGCATTTCCACACCTCTATTGGAATATCATCAGGTCCAACAGCTTTTCCACACTTCATTTTCTTTAAAGCCTCTTTAACTTCAATTTTACTAATACGCCAATAAAAATAGAAATCTTTATTTTCATTTAGGATGCTAAGGTCACTAAAGTCAATCGTATTTTTACATTCTTCATTAAAAAAGTTTAGCAAAATATCTCATCCACCTTTGTTGAATATCATCTTATAAGAAAAGTACTTTTTGATCTTCATCCTTAATACACTTCAGTTGAACTAAATCCTTACTACTATCTCTTTGTTTGGCTAACTTATACATATATCTTTCTCCCTCCTTAGTATCTAATCTATTATATAAATCATTAAAAGCTAAGATCTTTGCATCGCATATTGCTTTCTTATATTCCTTACGTGCCTCTTTATATCTTTCCCAATTATCATAATTTTTACATTTAAATTAATTTTTATAACAAACCTTTTTATTTTTTTATCTTTTCTTGCACATTTGGATTCCACCACCAACTATTTTTACTATTATGAGCTTTTTCCTTTGATACTCCAAGCACATCTTTTACAATATTTTTAATATCACTAGCTATTTTTTCCTCCATAATATTATCATCCTCATGCATAGACAAAATCTTAAAATTTAGAATCTTACTCTTAAAAATATTTTTGTTAATATTCTTTAAAAGCCCCCATCTAATCCTAGAATATCATTTTACTTTATTTTTTATTTTCTGTCTCTTTATCTTAAAGTCCAAAACTAATAATCGAAGTTAGATACATAAATTTTCACTTGGAATAACTTTACAATCTTTGCAATCTAAACGATCTAATTTTCTTATAAGAAAATAATCAATCTGAGTTTTACTATATCTATTTTTATAAGTAATGAGATGTTCTTCTCTTTTCTTAAATAAGGTATTAGCAATTAAAAAATCATAAGCTAAAAAAAAATCTAATAAAGGGGATATATTTAGCAGCTTATTTCATCATATCTCATTTTCAGTATGTTCAAAAAAATTACGGCAACAAACTTGAATTTATGCAAGGTTTAGTTGAATTGATTGACATAACCATCTTTGACAATAAATGAGGTGAGGCTTTTTCGGGATAACTTGAAAAGTTTTGAAAAGTCAAATGTCAGAATAATATCAAAGAAAATGCAACCTAATAGGACGTAAACTTAAGAATGCCTTTTAATATTTAATTGAGCTATGATGCTTTTGTTTACATAAATGCATTTAAATAGACTACTATTTGTTTCTTTGTAGATGAATGATGGAAGATGTTTGATTCTAGTGCTCCAAATCTACAGGAATTGACTGTTAGACTTCTTAGTCAAACATTATCTTCATCCGGTTGTAAGAAGAACATTAAATTCATACTAAAAGACGAAATCATCTTGAACATCAAAGGCTAAATAATCCTGTATCTATTCATTACAATCGCAATTTAAGGAATATGTATTATCTGCAAGACTGCAACTACATTTAAACATCTTTTTAAATTACGATGCACATTTTATTTATCATTTTTTATATTAATTATGTAGGTTCCAGCTTAAAAAAAGGGTTATGATCCTTTGGACTGCAAAATATTGAACTTGTTGAATTTTGAATATTTGATGATGAGTCGTTTTCAAAACTTGACTTAGAAGACTTAGAGATGGAAATTTATAAAGAGGATGCAATTTTTATTGTGATAGAATTAAACATAACATCAATTGGACTATATCCAAGTAAGATTATAAATTTATTTATATCAATTGGGTATAATATGAAACATAAACTTATTATTTTATATTTATGGTTTGTAGATGAAGATGTCCTAGGTAATACAGGTGATGGAAATAACATAATTGCATGTGAGGATGTTGAAGCATTTTAGGTAGAAGATTTTACTGAAAAAAGATTTATGGATCCATCATTTGATCAAACAAATTTAGGGGATGATTATTAGATTCACCAAGATTGTTTTGAGTTTACTTTTTTGTGTAAAATGATATGAACAATTAAATGTATGTTATTACTTTTTTATCTTGATATTATGGATTTGTGATTTCATTGTTTTAAAATTTTTTATAGTGTACATACAGTATGATTATTATATTTCATCTTATGTTACTTGTAATACATATCATTTAATTGATTTTTTTTTCATTTCTTTTTTAATAGTTTCACCTGCTAGAGAAAGAGCAATCGAAGATTTCGTGAAAAAATTAAATGTGAACATACGAAGAACGAGTCAGTTACTTAATACTTCATGTCTTCAATTAAAAAAATGTATTAATTCATGTTTTATATTTCATGATTATCTATTTTGTTTAATTTTCGGTCACATTTTTTATATGATTGCATCATTACTATCTAAATTATACTATATTTAAATAAAATTATTTATTACGTCATCCGTTTCGACCTCGGTTTAACCACGGTTGAACCATCGAACTGTGATCCTCTCCTTCTAGTTCATTGTCTGGTCCTATTTTTACAACATTTGTCCTGAATATAATTTAAAAAAATTTCCCATTTGAGTATTACCTTGAGATTTGTGCTTAAGCAAGTGGTTTTTGAGCGACATATTAATAATTAATCTTAAAAGTGGGTTCATAGTATGAAAATATTATGGATTAATCAAGTAATGATTATGGTATTAAAATTATAAAAATGCTTCTAATAATATTTTTGATATTATAATTACATGAGATTATAATTATGTGAAGTATAATTAATCTCTAGAATTGATTTGTAGTAAGAAAGCTTTATGGATTAATCATGTAAAATACTACGGTATTACAGTTATAAATATGCTTGCAATTATGATGTAATATATTATTTGTAATAAGGTAATAATTAGCAGATAAATTATTAGGTTTTTCAGTAAATATAAAATAGAATACTAATTATAATTTCTTTTGTGGATTAACTGAGTAGCTTATCATCAGAAATCATCTGTTATAGTAAGGGTTTTAAGATTACTTAATAGATAATTAAATTTTATTTAATGAACATTTTTTAAAATTAATAATTATATGCTAATTAGAATTAATTATTTATTGGATGTTTCTATTATTCCTCTAATTATTTAGATTTAATTAGTTAATGAAGCATTTGATTAAATACCTAGATTTTTAATATTATATAATTAATGAAAAATCACATTTTATCAAAAAATATAACTTGTAGTTGAGATCGTAGCTATAACTGATTTTTTATATATATTGCATAACTTCCTGACCTAATTACTTAATTAGAAATTAATTAATTAAAATAAAAATTGAATAGGAATGGACAAATAATATCAATTACCTAAATTGTTAAATAATAAACTAGTAAATATTTTCATAACTAATTGGAATTTAGTTATAATAATCTTTTAATTAATAATTAATCTTTTAAGGTGCAACACCCCCACTTTCTCTCTTTTTCATCCTCACTTCCCATCCCTATTCCGTATGCTCTCTCTTCTCTCCTCTAATCCCTAAATTCCTCTGTTTAATCTATTAATCATAATGGTAACTAAATTTGAAAATTAGACATGAAAAGTTTAATATCGAATTCCTTAATCCAAGAATAGGGTATTATCTTTATCCAAAAAACCTATAAAATATTGAAGTTCAAGAAATTCAGTATGAACTTTTAGTGCCTCCTAAACAGACAACTCATTTAGTCTAAATGAAATGTAATAATATGGCCGAAGAGGAGTATGCTCATAATTTAATGATACAATACGAGTATTTTTTATCATGAAATAGTGACAGAGTTGAGATAAAGCAGCCAAAAAAGCAATTATCAGGTTGAATTGGTCAAAAAGTTTTTAAATAAATAAGTCAAATCAAATTGATACATCGGCAGCTCTTGGGAGGCAGACCAGGGAAGAGTTGGACCAGCTGGTCCAACAGACCTAGAACCAGGGAGGAACGGACCAAGGGGGGGGGGGGGGCTAAACCTAGACAGATTTTGGCTCCTTTTGTGGGACCCAATAAAACATTAATTCATTGTGTGAGTAGAGGAATTAAGGAATGGATTAATTAGGAAGGATTTCCTAATTGAAATTCAAATTGGAGAGGGAAATATATTAGGAAAGGGGGGCTGATTTAGGAAGGATTTCTTAATTGAAATTCAAATTGGAGGAAAATATATTAGGAAAGGTGGGCTGATTTAGGAGGGAAGTAGGAGAAGCTTATTTAAGGCTAAGTTTAGGGTTTATTTTATTTTATGCATGATTTGATTAGAGAGTTGCTGTAGTTTTCTTTTCGTGAGTGCTTCCTAGCGGCATCTAGGTGGTTTGGGAGTATCATTCTACCTCTCGAATTGTAGATCACCTGTATCTTGCTGTCTTATCGAAGTTATAATAAAAAATTAGCCACCTATATTCGTATTTCTGCAGTTTTTTCATTGTGTGTTTGCTATTTTTGTCTCCAAGGTGTATCAAATTGGTATCAAAGCTGTGTCCTGGACCAAAATCTTAATTATCCTCATTGATTTCTGCTGCGTATCTCTTCCCAGTTTGCTTTTTTTTGCGGTTTGAAGACATTAGCTGCTGTTTTTTACGAATTTTTGCAGTTTGGAACCTAGATCTGTAAATGGCAGCAAAGAAGGTGGAGGTGTTGGAAGGCGAGATGGATCAATTCAAAACCGGCGTAGAGGAGAAGTTATCTACCATGGAAGAAAGGTTTGCATCTATGGAAAACGTATGGAAAAATCAATTTGGAGGGGTGGAGGGGATGTTAAGAAGGCTCTTGGAGATGCAAATAAAAACTCCACCGATGGTTCCAATGGCTAACCCCAATCTGGAATCAATCGAGATTCTCTTGACCACAACTAAGGGAAAAGGAGTCAAACGGGAAGAGTTCGACGAGGAGAGTTTTTTTTTCACCAAGAACCACCTCCTACGGCTCCGATAAGGAGTGGAATAGGATCTTCAAATGGGGGGACAATAAGAAGGGAGTTTTGTGGCGGAGGTGGTGAGGTGGCCGACCACTATGGGGGACGAACGAAAGATAGGTGGGATTCCCACCCTCGATACACGGCGGGGAACAATAGTGGGAGAGAAACTTGGGGTGGAGATGCTAGGGCGAGGAAGCTAAAAATGTCGATTTTTGAAGGGGAAGATGCTCAAGGATGGGTGTATCGGGTGGAGCATTACTTTGCTATCAATGGGCTTGTGGGAGGGGAAAAACTCATGGCGGCTAGGCTATGTTTGGAGGGTAAAGCTTTAGCTCGATTTCAGTTAAGGGATGTGAGGTACCTGCTCCATTCTTGGGGAGAATTGAAAGAAGAATTGTTGGAACGTTTTCAAGCCATCCAGGAAGGAGACCTCAACGCGCAATTTTATGCCTTGATCCAGGAGGGTACAGTCATGGAGTACCGGGAGAAATTTGAGCTGTTATTAGGTAGGCTGAGGAGAATTTTTTGAAGGGCCTGAAGGAAGACATATGAGCAGAACTCAGGGTGTTGAGGCCAAGGGGGCTGAGGTAGACAATGAAACTAGCACAAAGGGTGGAAGAGAAGCATCAGAGGGAAAAGGTTAGCAGAAGCAACACCATGTGAGACACTTACAGGAATACCTCCATAAACCTGGCACCGAGGACCCAGACACTTCCTTTTAAGAGGGAAGCAGCAAAGAGCACCAAGGTTCGCCTGGGAAGCAATTTCAAGCGCCTCATAGAAGCATAGGTACAGGATAAGAGGGAAAAAGGGTTATGTTACAGATGCAATGAGAAATTTACACTAGGTCATAGATGCAAAAATCATACCTTGCAGGTTCTCTTGGTGTGTGATGAGGAGGTGGACCATGCAGAGGCAACGAGGGAGGAAGAAGAGCCTATACACTTGGAGGTGGCCAAAGTTTCATTGAATCACCTCGAATCACACTATGAAGGTGAGGGGACAGATAGGAGGAGAGGCGGTGGCAATCCTGGTGGACAGTGGGGCTATCTATAATTTCATATCGAACCAGGTGGTAGACAAACTGAGGCTAAAACTGGTAGACACGAGATATTTTGGAGTGATGATGGGTACAAGAAAGGTGGAGAAGAGCGGAGGGACATGTCAGGGTTTGGTGGTAGAGCCGTACAGGATTCACATCAGGGAGGATTTTCTCCCATTGGAGTTGGGGAGTACTGATTTGATTCTGGGAATGAAGTGGCTACAAATCTTGGGGGAAACCAAGATAAACTGGAAGGCATTATCTATGGAGATCCAGGTGGAGGAGAGAGGTGGTAATTAAGGGAGACTCCAGCTTATCCAAAGCCATGGTTTCTTTGAAAACCCTGGTTCATACCCTACATGGGGATGCTTGAAGCTGGAATTATTAAGCCTAGTGTAAGCCCCTTCTCTTGGTAAAAAAGAAGGATGTAAGCTAGAGGTTCTATATAGACTATTGTGCCCTGAACAAGAAAATTATACCAGACAAATTTCTCATACCAATTATTGATGAGCTGTTAGATGAGTTACCAATTATTGATGAGCTGTTAGATGAGTTGCATGGATCTGTGATATTCTCCAAGATCGACTTGAAATTTGAATACCACCAGATCAGATTACTACCAGGCGACACCCACAAGACAACTTTTTGGACCCACGAGGGATACTATGAGTTCTTGGTGATGCCTTTTGGTCTCACTAACGCACCAACCACCTTCCAATTCCTAATGAACAGGGTGTTCCAGCCCTACCTGCAAAGGTTTGTGCTGGTATTTTTTGACAATATACTGGTATATAGCAGACCTAAGGGGGAGCACTTGGAGCATTTGGGAATTATACTGTCCACCTTAAGAGAGCACTCTTTGTTTTCCAATCAAAAGAAGTGTTCTTTCGTCAAACCCAGAGTGGAGTATTTAAGGCATGTGGTATCTCAGGTAGGAGTGACAGCTGACTAGAGTAAGATTGAGGCCATGCTCAGATGGCCCGTACTTAAGACTTTAAAGGAACTGAAAGGATTCTTGGGATTCACAGGCTACTACCAAAACTTTGTGAAAGGGTACGGTTCCACAGCAAGGCCATTGACGGAATAGCTCAAGAAGGACAACTTCAAATAGGGAGAGTCGCCACCTAGGCTTTTGAGGAGTTGATAAAGGCTATGACCAGTGTGCCAGTATTAGCTCTTCTAGATTTCATCTAGCCCTTTCTAGTTGTGACAGATGCCTCGTGTTTTGGGTTAGGAGTGGTACTCATGTAGAACCAAAGACGAGTGGCCTATTTCAGTCAAGTGTGGACGTCCAGGGCAAGGCTCAAGTCAATCTATGAGAGAGAGCTGATGTCAATCGTGTTGGTCATTCAAAAATGGCGGCCTTATTTATTGGGAAACATTTCATCGTTAGAACCGACCAGAGTGGTTTGAAATATTTTTTGGAGTAAAGAATGGTCACCGAGGAGCATCGAAAGTGGTTTTCCAAGTTATTGGGCTATGACTTCAAGATTCAGTACTGACTTGGAGCTGAAAACAAAGCAGCAGATGGTTTATCTAGGTGCATGGGGGAACCACAAATGATGGTATGTTTGTGCCCTTGGTGGTTGATTGGGAAGCTCTAAGGAGAGAGAGCGAACAAGATACAAGGTTGAGGAAAATTAGGGAGAAGTTGGCAGAAAATAAAGACAGCCATCTGGGGTATTCAGTGGTGGGATAGAAGTTGTTTTATTATGGGCGGTTTGTGCTTCCAAAAACCTCTTCTAACATTCCCTACTTGCTTCAGGAGTTTCATGGGATGACCATTGGGGGGCATTCAGGGGCTAAAAAGACGTGCCGGCTCTCTGCAGAACTGTATTGGGAGGGTATGCAGAAGGATGTCGAGAAGATGGTGACTAGTTGTGATATATGACAGAGGCACAAGTATTTAGCTATGTCTCTAGGAGGGCTCCTCCAACCGCTAGCTCTGTCAGAAAGGTGTGGGAGGAGGTGACCATGTATTTCATTGAAGGGATGCCAAAGTTAGAAGGATACACTCCAATACTGATGGTAGTGGATCGGTTGAGTAAGTATGCCCATTTTATTCCCCTTCGCTATCCCTACACAATAGTAACAATAGCCACGATTTTTATGAGGGAGGTAGTGAGAATACATGGGATCCTATAATCGATTCTATCGGAAAAGGAGCACTGCTTATCATCCTCAGACGGACGGACAGACAGAGGTAGTCAATCATAGTGTGGAGACTTATCTGCGATGCTTTATATCATATACACCAAAGTTGTTGGCAAAATGGTCGGCTTGGGCAGAGTATCGGTATAACACTTCCTATCATTCGACAGCTCAGACTACATCGGTCAAAGTATTAGACGGAAAAGATCTTCCTCACTTGATATATTATGGACAAGGTAGCACACTAGTGGCTTCAATAGAGCAGTACTTATTCGACAAAGACAAGATCTTGGGGGAGCTGAAAGGGCATTTGTTGAGAGCTCAAATTATGAAGAGGAAGACAAATGCTCAAAGGAGAGACATTCAATTTGAGCTGGGCGATAGGATTTTCTTAAAACTTCGTCCCTGCAAACAAAAAACCTTGGCAGGAAAATGGAATGATAAGTTATCGCCCCGATATTTTTGTCCATACGAGATAGTGGAGTGTATCAGGGCCGTGGCATATCGCCTACATTTACCGCTGTCGTCAGCCATCCATCCGGTGTTTCGTGTGTCCCAGTTGCGACGGGTGATAAGAGAGCACATTCCGCCTTCTTCACTTCCCCTAACCTTGACAGACGACATGGAGGTGTTATTGGAATCATTGAAGGTCAAAGGAGTGTGACAAGGAGTAACATGAAGCAATGAAGTATTGATCAGGTGAATGGACCCATCGGAGCACAAGGCCACGTGGGAGTTCTACCAGATTATTCAACAACAGTTTTCTTCATTCCCCCTTGAGGACAAGGTGGGACTTTTGAGAGGGGGGGGGGACGAGTTGGACCGGCCGGTCCAACTCTTCTCGGAACAAGGAGGGACGAACCGGGGCTGAACCTGGATAGATTTCGGCTCCTTCTGTGGGACCCAGTAAAACATTAATTCATTATGTGAGAAGAGGAATTAAGGAAGGATTTTCTAATTGAAATTCAAATTGGAGAGGGAAAAATATTAGGAGGGGGGACGAATAAGGGAAGAGTTGGACCGGCCCAACTCTTCCCGGAACAAGGAGGGACGAACCAGGGTTGAACCTGGATAGATTTCGGCTCCTTCTGTGGGACCCAGTAAAACATTAATTCACTATGTGAGAAGAGGAATTAAGGAAGGATTTTCTAATTGAAATTCAAATTGGAGAGGGAAAAATATTAGGAAAGGGGGGCTGATTAGGAAGGATTTCCTAATTGAAATTTAAATTGAAGAGGTAAATATATTAGGAAAGGGGGCTGATTTAGGAGGGAAGTAGGATAAGCTTATTTAAGGCTAAGTTTATGGTTTGTTTTATTTTATGCATAATTTGATTGGAGAGTTGCTGTAGTTTTCTTTTCATGAGTTAGTGGCGTCTAGGTGGTTTGGGAGAGCCGATCTATCTCTCAAATTGTAGATCACCTGTATCTTGCTTTCTTATTGAAGTTATAATAAAAAATCAGCCACCTATATTCGTATTTCTGTAGTATTTCCATTGTGTGTTTGCTATTTTTGTCTCCAAGGCGTATCACAAATTTACTTAAATAAATTCAATATGTTTAACTTCTTCTCCCTTTAAACTAGTAAGCATGAGTGCCAGCCTGATTCCAGTACTCCAAAGAGAGTTGCAAATGCTTGATGGAGACCCAGACAACCACAAAGTTTCTTTGAAGAACCTGAAAGCTTATGCCAAAGACCTGGATCCTCAGATGATACCTGGCTTTGTTGCTACAATCTCTGAAGCAATTGATGCAAGTGATTCATGTGAAGATAATGTCATATTGGTGTTTGAGATGCTCGCAAGATTGCATGGTCAAAAAATCATCCCAAACATTGGAAAAATTATGTCTGTTATATTGAGGACCTTGTCTTTAGGTGCGGAATCATTCGAATCTTGCTCTAAAGTGGTTTCTGCGATGGCACTTTATGGGATTGATCCTTTGGCTCCAGATAGAGAGAATACGAAGATAATTCAGTCCCTTTGCAAGCCTCTCTCTGATGCATTGATGAGTTTTGAAGGAAATGCTTCCTCAGGTGCTGCTGTATGCTTGAAGGGTCTTGTTAATTTGGATGTTTGGCGATTTGCATCTGATGAAATTGTGAATGAAGTCTGTTTAAAAGTAACTGTAGCGCTTGAGAAGGCTCCAACTCAAACAAACTCGCACATTGGTTTAGTGATGGCACTGGCAAAGCATAATGCTTGGGTACTTGAGGCTTATGTAAGGTCTATCATAAGGTCCAGCTTCAAGATTCTGTCCAGCCGTTTTGAAGATACTTCTCAAAAATGTCTTTCAGTAATTCGAATGATTAATTTCTTAATGAAGTGTGTTGATGCAAGAAGCTTCTTCTCCGAGATTGAAAGCATCACTGAATTCATGGAGAAGTACCAATATGATCAATTCCCTTGTGTTCAAGATGCAGCTTTTGAGGCATTACAAACTGCAAAAATCATTGCAGCTCCGGGAGGGCTCAGAAATAAGCTAGATTCAGATCCAATAACAGTTACAGATTTGCATGGGGAATGTGAAGAGAAGGCATCATGGATTGCTGCAGATTATGGATTTTTCAATCATGGTTCTTCTGAACTGCCTTCTCATGATTCGCAGCCTCTAATCTATGACAGCTTTGTTTGTTCAGCCATGTCAAGTGGACGGTCATCCTGTAATATTCAAGGTATGAGGCATGCTGATAAGACAACGCGGAATACTAATATTGATAGCAAGGATGGAACAAAGAAAGATGGGCTCTTTGGACAGGTCAATTTGTATGGAAACACTTCAATGGTTTATTTTGAGCATTGTAGGAACCGTGAGCTAAATGAAGAAAGTCCAGGTTACAAAACATCAATCCAATCTTCGAATCTCAATTCCACAAATCTGTTAGCTGAATCTGCTTGCACTAATACAAAGGTAGTTTGTGTCAAGCATCTCAGCTTTGATTTTTTTTCTTGGACATATGATGGATATCTAATCTAATAAGGTCATCATCATCATCTTCATCGATAATCTTATCCCAACTACTTGGGCTTACAACAATGCATCCACATTTTCTACTTCTACCACATTGTAAACTCAACAAAATCTACTGCACTAATGCAAGTTGTCTATCATTTAAATTTTCCCTTACGCATGCTAGTTTTTAAATGTTTTCTTATTCTTGCTTTTGTTTAATTTTCAGAGATCTTTTTCTATTGGTGATGTGAGGATGACCTCGACCTCTAGAAGATTAATTCCCTCCCGTCATAGCTGTAGCAACTCTACTGTTAAAAACCTTGATAGGCCAGATTTTTACACGCTTCGATGCCAATCTTCCAGAGATGAGGCATATATGCTACCAAATCAGATTGATTATAGTAACTTGTTACATCGGAGGGAAAATTCTGACAACCTAAAGATGAGCAAGGAACATCAGATTCAAGATGAACTTCTGAGAGAAGGTCTTGAGTTGCCATCATATGATAGCAGTGCCTTGGCATCAAATTCTATGCAAGCTTGCATCAGGAGAGGCCTTGAAGAAGGTAAAAATAAGCAAACTCTGAATCTGAGGAAGATCATTGTCAGTAAAGCTCCACTTTGTCAAATTTGTAGCATTTCCATGATTTTCCTTGTCATTATCTTGCTGTTTAGGTTGATCGCCAATGATGAGGTTCTCTTTGATGTGCTTCCAACTTAATGCATTCTTTTGATTCTCTGTTGCCAATTGCCATACTCCCTATACATTGTTGTTTGTTAAACGTTAGATGCTAAGAATGAAGTTCTAGAAAATTTTCTTTCCAAAACAAAATTGCATTCTTTCATCCGTTTGAAGTAGACTTAAGCTTTATTTGGGACAGCTTTCGTAATGCTTTCAAAAGCAATTTTCTAGTACAAAATTTTCTAGCTCAATAATTTTTTGTACTTGAAAACTGCTTTATAAAGCACTAAAAAAACCATACCAAATGAAGCTTTAATAGTTGTATAAATTTGTATTACACTTGCTTCTATAATATTTTCAATGACTTGGTTTGTTTTAGGTTGTCATATAACAAAGTTGGTTTTAGACTTTGGAGCATGATATAAATTAGGCTTCGTTTGGGACAACTTCTTTATTGCTTTTTAAAATTATTTTTAGTACAAATTTTTTTTTAATACTAAAAAGCTGCTTTAGAAAGTAATAAGAAAGCTATCCCAAACGAAACCTTAATCATATGTATTTGTTGTGCCACAGTACCACATAGGAGAAGAAATGTCTATAGAACAAAGAAGAAAGAAGAAACAAAAAACTTATAAGAACAAACTCTTAGAAAATTTTCAACTGTCTAAAATTTATAGATATGACAGAACTTAAACAGATTGAAAACTCAATTCGAATCCAACTCATTTATTAAAAAGGTCAATCCAAATTCAAAATTTTCAAGTTAGGTTTGGATCAGGTCAAATTTTGACATCCCCAGTGATATTTTCAATTATTAGCACCTAATTAAACTATAAAGGACCTCTTTGATTTTGTCCCTATGATAGAAGGAAGAAAGAGAAAGAAAGAGAGATTTAAATCTTACTTGGAGAAGGCAAAGAGTAGTACTTTTTGAACCTTAGGTCTTTAATAATGGCTAAAATAAAAAATCTTATCAATGAGATGGTTTTATTGCTGTGCAATATAGAATTATATGTGGCCTACTAACTTAGTGGGCACGTAATAACCTTGATGATGACCCTTTAAGTTCTTCAATTTCTATTTTTAGCACTCAGACCACATGTTTGAACTTAGACCTCTATTAAGTTATTTGACTCCTTACTAATCTGACTTTGGGTTGATTGAAATTTGGTTACGTAGATTAGGGGTGTCAAAAAATGACTTAACCCGTCAACCCGACTTGTCAACCCATCCTGAAAATTCTTGGTTTAGGTTGACCTGTTTAATAAATAAGTAGGGTTCGAGTGGTGCATTTCAAACGAGTTCAATTTGGGTTAACCCACTAACTCGATTTTGTCTGGATAATGATATATTTAATATTTTTTCTTAAATTCTTTTATTTATTGGTATAATCTTCTTATTTTAATCAATTAACCTAAAATCTATGATTAATAAGCTAATAAATATATATTTTTTAATTAAAATCGGTTATCGGGTTAGGTTGGGTTTTGATTTTTTTTATTCATTTATTAAACATATCGGAAAAATGAAACCACAGTTTACTAAAACTGTGGAAGAGTCTTATGGTTTCTTAAGAAATCGGAAAATTATTTTCAGATAAGAAACTATGTTGCTTAATGAAAAGTAAAGATATATAGTTCAAATCATGTTGTACGTACGTAATTTTGTTGAGAGAATTACTCATCAGCATCCCTTTCGCAATCCATATGAAAATAAAAGTGCAAATTTATCTTGCAATTTTAAATAAATGTATTTGAGTAAATTTTATAAAAAATCCTAAGCTGTCCTATAAAAACAAATAATTAATAATTTATGTTAATATATATTGCATTTAAATTTTATTATCAAAATATTTTTAGGATGCAATTAAATTTTCTTGGAAAATTTTTAATAGAAAATAATTAATTATATAATAACACGATTTCTAGATTTGAAATTAAATATGTTTTATATACATTTAAAATAAAATTAATTCAGATAATAAACTATATACGCTTACACATTTCTCTGAAAAATATATATAAAAAATGGAAAGAGCTATGAAGATAAGCGATTTTCTATTCTAACATAAACAAATAATATAAGATAATAATTTACATGGCATACATCCTATAAATGATGCATAAATTTTTAATCACAATAATCTTGCATAGACAATAAAGGCCACTCTCTCGTTTACTAACCTTTTCAGTTCTTCGCTTAACTTCATCCGAATCTACCGCACTCCTTCAACTTCTTCTCCACTACTCTCACTCAGAAAGCTAGTTCTGAATTTTCTACTCCATGAACCTGTTTATTTGTAATAGGAAAAAAATGATTCTTTCGCATACATTATGTTGATCAAAACAGGCTCTTCATTGTTATTCAATCAACTCGAACAATTTTTCCGGCAAATAATGCAAGCCATTGTCAGACAATCAGTCCAAAATTGGCGGTTTGCATTTCACATTCTACAGTTCAAAATGCATGCATATAGAATATCAAATTGCTCGAATTCAGCTAGTGCGATTTGGGGTGGGATGAAATCGTGATTTAAGTTCCCGATTTCTAAATGCATAAAATGGATTTCTGGTTTCTTAAAGCATAAGATGGATTTCCGGTTTTGCTCTTTTTAAAATTATCATCTGACTCAACTCTTATACCTAAATTTAATTAGTAATATGCTCCTTTTAAAAATTTACCGAAGTGATAATTGGAGAGGATCGCGGTCCACGAAAATTTGTACTTAAACCCTTATTATTTAAACTTGAAATAAAGTTAGACTCTCAAAATAAACAAAAACATAAAATAAAATTTCTGAAAGTTATGTTTTCTCTTATGCAACATTATTGGAATTAAGTTTTAAGATTCAAATTAGTATAATTTCATAAATACCTATCTTACGTCTTTATTTGTAAAACTAGCACTATGGGTGTAAATGAGTCAAACTTACCAGTGAGCTGACTCGAGCTCGGCTCAATAAATAACTCATGAGCCGAGCTTGATGAGCTAATAACAAGTTAAGCTTGAGCCCCCAACTCTACTCATTAGCTTACGAGCTTCCTCATTTAAAATATATTAATTTAAAATATACTTAAAATATTATGAAGATTAAAAAATTTAAAGTACACAATTATTAAAATTATTTAAAATTTATAAATCACTTCGTTATATCAAGTGATTTCTTCTTTTTTTTTTCTTTTAATTTCATTTTTCAAACTATTTTATTATAATAATAGTTGAAATCTGAATCATTTTATCTCTTTCATAATAAATGTATCAACTTTAGCTTATAGAATTAAGCTCCAGCTCAAGCTCGAACTCATTTAATCAAGGACAAATTTTTAAACTATGTATTATTAAAATTTTAATAATGTAATTAAGTATCGAAAATAAATAAATTTAACAGTAGGCAAAGTAGCCCACCAAACGAAAGCCTTATGCTGACTCAGACTTGCCGAGTCATGCATCAATTGCCGAACTAACAGGAGATTTATTTTAAAAAAAATTACTATTATAAGTTCCCCGTTAAACATTCGACTTGCTACAGTAAATTCTGAAAAATAATTTAGAAATAAAATAGGTAGAAAATATATTAAATAAATCTATTTTAAAAAATAATTTAAAAATAAACATAGACAAAAATATAAAATACAGATTTAGTGTAAAATATAATTTCTATATTTTTAATAGAAGTCAGTAGTTTAAATATATATTTTTTAAACAAAAAATATAAAGTTATGATATTTACTTTTGAACCCTATTTTTAAGGAGAAACTTTGAATCGTTATTTTTTAATTTTTGCTATAATGCTTATCCATTAAAAAAATACCGATTATAATTTTAATAATATCAAAATAAACAAAAATATTCATTTTTGTCAAATTTTTTGATAATATATATATTTAAACTATTGACTTCTATTAAAATATAGAAATTATAGTTTACATTAACTTTATATTTATTATTTTTGTTTCTTTTTTTAAATTATTTTTACATATATTTATTTAATATATTTTCGACCAATTTTATTTTTAAATTATTTTTCAGAATTTACTATAACAAGTCGCTCATTTAACAGGCAACATATAATAGTAATGTTTTTTAAATAAGTCGATCATCAGTTCGATTACATTACTCAACAAGTCTGAGTCAGCATAAGCCGCTAATTGGATAGACGACTTTGCATACTTTTAAACTTATTTTTTTAATACTTAATTACATTATTAACATTTTAATAATACCTAGTTTAAAATTTTTCCATTTAATTAATCAAGATCAAACTCAAACTAAAAGTGACTCGAATTCGGCTGGACTCATTTATACCCCTTATTACCAGCACTATCTAGATCCAATAAATTCTCATTAAAATAATAAATTTATAAATAATTTTAATTTATATTTTTTCACTTATTTCAAAATGTTTTCTTGTGGTACATATAAATACATAATTTTAATATTTCATTTAGTTGGGTGAATATTTATTTTATAATTATATTAAATTATGATGTAATATTGACCGGACCTGATAAGTCGAATCCAAAAATTTGGATTCGGGTTGACCCATTTAACAAATGGGTCAGATTCTGGTTTCATTTTATAACCTGTTTGAAAAATCGTGTCGGGTCCGGGTTAACTCGAGTTTGACCCGTTAACCATCTCCAGTCGCCCTCAACCTGCACCGCACGCACACGTCGCAGTCGCATAGGGCACCTACGCAGTCGCTCGCTTGGCCCGGTCCCTCCAGCCTCCAAGCTGACCTCGCCACACTCGCACCGTCGCACACATAGCCGCAGCTGCACTCGCACAAGCAGGCCGTAGCACCCTCGCGCGGTCTGCCACGTGGCCCAGGTCGCCCTCGCCCGCAAGGCGATCGCACAACCGCGGACGCCTGCATATGAACGCTCGGCCACTTGCTCGCTTGCACTCGCACACTCGCTCGCTTGCACCCACGCACTCGACACTTGTGTGATCCCACCAGGCCGGCTCACTCGCAATCACTAGGCCAATCTCGGGTCAGGTCAACCTGGTGGGTCGGGTTCGGGTTTAAATTTCTGACCCATTTGTAAAACTGGGTAGGGTTCATGTCAACCCATTTGGACCCGAGTCAATTTTGGGTTCGACCTGATCTCGACCCAAAATCCAATTTTGACACCCCTAATTATATGCTTAAATCTCTCTAAATTTTTAATGATCTAACATTATTAAAAGCAATATATATATATATATATATATATATATATATATATATATATATATATATATATATATATATATATATATATATATATATAATTTAGAACCCATGGTGAGAGTGCTAGTAGACAGTGAGGCCGCTTACCCGGATGAGATCGCTGTGTCGCTTGATGGTGATATCGTTCGTTTGAAGGTGCAATATGAATGGAGGCCTTCTCCATGTGTGCATTGTAAGCCTTTAGTTCACTACTCTTCTCTCTGTCCGTCAAAACCAGATTCCCCAAATGCTGAGCCTGGGAACCCATCTATTGTTGTTTCTATGGAGCATCCCAACAGAGGCAGAAGTTTTAGTAGGAATCCGAGAAACTGCAGAATCTCTGATTTTCATAACTAGAAGATCACACAAAATATCAACACTCCATAGGAAACTAATGCTAGTCATTTCCCCTCCACCTCCATCAGCACGCAGCAGCCCCCTTTTTTCAATCACATTGGACAACCCCTTCACTACCAGCCTCACTCCCCTCCTCCTACGCTAGTGGAAACTAGCACACCTTCAGAACCAGATCCCCCCCTTATTGTTGTTTAGCCCACTGAACCGGAGGTCTGCCCCTCCAACATTCCCAACTTAAACTCTCCCACTTAAGAGGATTCATCTTCAACCAGCAACACGCAAAGCCAGGAACCCAATCCTCCTACAAGATCTCTCTCACCAAATAAATTCGACATCCTTCAACATTAGGAGGACTCCTCCTTTAGGCCTGAATCTCTAGGTACTGATGTTGCAGTTGATTATAATCAACACTACAAAGGAAAACTTCAATAGCCTTCTAATTCTGCCACATCCAAAAAATCCACCCGGGGGAAGCCTGGCAAAAAGCCTCCCCCACATCCTAGTTCCTGATGGTTTTACCATCCATAGCTGCTTGGAATATCAGGGGGTTTAACCGCCCTGATAAAGTTTTGTTTTGCAAACGTCTAAATGACTCCTTCAATTTGGACATTATGTGTATATTGGAGAATAGAATACACTACCCTTCTCTTCAAGATCCTTTTTTTTTAAGCTTCCCATTCTATTTTCTCTTCTGAAAATAGCTGCCACAATTTTGATTTATCTTCTTCTGGTCGTATTTGGGTGAAATGGAATGCATGCAAGATTCATTTTCAACCTGTTCTTATTACCTCCCAGCTTATTTCGGGTATTATTACTGTTGGACGTTCTCATACGTTTCATCTTTCTGTTATCTATGCCTCCAACAATAGTGTTGATCGTTCGGCCCTTTGGGCTCTTATTACCCAGAGTGCTCCAGATTGTGACACACCTTGGATCCTCATGGGTGACTTTAACTATTGTCGCTACGCATCTAAAAAGATTGGAGGCTCTTCTCTTCCCATCAGATGTTTATCTGATCTTAATTCCATGATATTTGATAATAGTTTAACGGATATGCATTCGGTTGGTTGTAAATTTACATAGTTCAACCAGCATTCTGATAACCCGATCCATATCAAACTTGACAGAGCCCTTGTGAATGATGTTTGGACAAGCTCCTTCCCCAGCTACTACTGTTCATTTCAAAGCCCTTCATGCTCTGATCATAGTCCAATAGTCTTGCATTTCGAGGTAGCTATGAACTCCAAACACCGATTCCTTTTCAAAAATTACTGGACTAAGTTAGATAAGTATTGGGCTTTACTTATTGAGGCTTTCTCCAAGCCTCTTTCTGGCAACCCTTTATCTTTCCTTTGCAATACTCTCAAGCAGCTCAAAGGTGACATTAGGAAGGAGATTTGGGCCAACTCCACCAATATTAATTCCCACCTTGATGAGCTTTATAAACTGCAAATGACTTGGTTGGATAAGGTCCATGCTGATCCTTTCAACTCTTTACTTAATGCCACTCTCAAAGATATCAATATCAGAATTTCTGAATTCTCTAATATGATTGCCTCTTGGATAATTCAAAGGGTAAAGGTTAACTGGTTAAAGCATGGAGAGGATGATTTTAAATTTCTATATGCTAAAATCAGAAGCAGGAATTGCAAATCTCAAGCTGCCGTGAACTTAATTAACTCTTCTCCTAATGCTTATAGATCTGATGTGATTACCACTATTATCAGCACTTTCAAGAACTTTACAATCCTGGTCCTCCCTCTTTGACGAATATGGACATCTTCCCCATTGGCTCAACTCTTCCTGATTTATTAGTTACCTCTCTTACTCAGCAAGTTACTGAAGCTGAGATTAAAAAGGCGATTTTTTCTGGCACTTCTTCCTCTGCTCCTAGACCGGATGGCTACAATTTTCATTTTTATAAATCTGGGTGGCATATTATTGGTCCTTTGGTAATTAAGGCTGTAAGTTCCTTCTTTTCTAAAGGTTATATTCCTAATGGGGTAAAAGCTACTACACTTGCCCTTATCCCAAAACACAAGCATGCTACTTCTTTTTCTGATTTTAGACCTATTGCTTTATGTAATATCACGTACAAAATTATTACAAAGATTATTGCTAATAGGCTTATGCCTAACATGCCTTTAATAGTCAGGGATAACCAAGCAGGGTTTGTTAAATCTAGTATCAATAGATAACATTCTGCTTGCAAAAGAAATTCTCAACACCTCTCATATTAGGGGTGGTACTAAGTTTTTTTGCGCCAAACTATACATCCGCAAAGCATTTGATTTTGTATCTAGGGAATTTCTTCTTTCAAGGTTGGTTCAGAAAGGTTTCCCTTATAGATTTATTAGCTGGATAAAAGCCTGTATTTCTGATATGAACTTCTCCATTATTATTAATGGAGCTCTTGAGGGGTTTTTTCCACCTTCTGCGGGTTTGAGACAAGGTTGTCCTCTTAGCCCCTACCTATTCTGCCTTATAATGGATGCTTTCTCTAACTCATCTTTTTTATGCGGATGATGTATTAGTTTTTGGTGAAGCTAATATAGACAATTGTAACACCCTGTCTAGAATCATCAACACATTTGCTAATGCCACTGGTCTTCATGTAAACTTTAATAAGAGCTCTGTTATGTTTCCCAAGAACTTGAGAAATCAGGATGCAATTTGTCAAGTTCTCTCTATCCATACTATTAGCAACAAAATCACTTATTTGGGCATCCTGCTTTCCTTCAACAGACAAAAAATTGTTGATTTCATGCCTCTGATGGATAGTATTACCAAAAAGATGTCGGGGTTGAAAGCCAATCTCCTCTCTCTTGCTGATCGGTTACAATTTTCGAAGATTACTATTTTGAAATCCATAGCTTACTAGATCTGTGGCTCTAGTTTACCCAAAATGGTTATGAAATTTTTTAAGAGATGCTTTTCTAGGTTTTTGTTCTTTGGAGATTCGGTCAGTAATAGAAAAATTCACATGGTATCTTGGGATATTGTTTGCAAGCCAAAATCACACGGGGGTTTGGGCATTACCTCTATGGCTGCCCTGCAGTTTGCATTCAACTGCTCTGTGATTTCTAGAATGTATAATCGGGTTTCTCCTTTATCCTTTTAGCTTATTAATAGATACCATTCCCCGTGGCGCCCCGATCCATATCATGCTACTAATTTTTGAAAATTAGTGTGTAATACTACTTCAGAAGCTAAGCATTTCTTTACCTTTAGAATTACCGCTAATTCCCCTATATCTCTGCATTGGGACCATTGGTGCAATAATGATACTTTGCATGACACTGTTGATGGGCACTACTTACTGAATGCTACACATGTGGATGCATTACTGAAAGATTATATTTTGGTGAACAATTGGACTCTTCCTGATTTCCTTCCCTACTCTATATGTATTGCTATATGTGATAATCACATTTATGAAACTTTTGTTCCCTGTTTAATTTGGGAAAAATACTAGTGTAGGCTCTTTCAACGATTATGTCAAAGTTTTTTATAAACACCTACCAAGTTGCACTTGGGATAAACTGATTTGGCATTCCAAATTTGTTTTGAGGTATTCTGTATACTCATGGTTGTCTATAGTGGGAGGATTAAAAACTGCTAAAGCTTTGTTAAAACGTAACATTATCGTCCCTACCACCTGCGGACTTTGTTCTTCCTACCCTGAAAGCTCATCTCATTTGTTCTTTGAATGCTCTTACTCCTTCTCTATTATCTCCCTACTTATTCCGGGAACTAATGGAATTTTGCTCAGGCCCTTTGCTATGCAGTATTTTGAATGGATAGATGACTGCTTTTCTGCTCAGCAGCCGCTTAAAAACTTTTATCTGCTAATTGGTTGATGCTCCATTTACTTCGTATGGAAAGAACGAAACGAAAGGAGATTTGGAACCTCTTCAAATAGTCACACTACTATTGCCATTAGTATAAAAAGAGTGGTTTTTGATAGAGTGTTAAAATGGAAGCATGCCTCTACACTTATGGATCTGTTATAACTCGTGTATCCCGAGCTGTGCCTTTCCTGCTTCTCAATGATGGAATGGCTTCTCATTTTTATACCTGTGGGCTTTGGAATGCCTTAGACAATGATGTGCCCTCACGCAGGTGCCCCTTGGACGGCCGTTGGGCAACCAGGGGCACGGTGTTCTCTCTATCAATTCTTTTAAAACCTGAGTCCAAGGTTTTATGGCTGCTTTGCTTGGTTTTAGTTTTGCTAATGGTTTGATATTTTGACTTTTATCTGTTGTTTTTTCTTTGCATGTTTTCCTTTTCGGGCTCTCTTAAGCCAGCCGCCTTTTTATTGAGGCAATTTTGTTCTCCATTTGCATGTAACTTTTTTTTATCAATATACAAGCTCCGCTCAAATTTTTCCAAAAAAAAAAAAATTATAAATTTAAAACATTTTTATGACAGGTAATTTGAGCAAAGTTCTGTCACTGCTTCAAAAAACAAAACAAAAAAAATGAACGGAATCCGAGCACGAAATTTTCCCAAAATCCCATCTTTCTCCATTCCACTACCAAAACCCCACCAATCTCCCTCCAAATCCATCGGCGAAACCCTAATGAGCCTTCTGTCCCAGCTCGATCAATGCTCCTGCTCACCGTCATCTCTTCCCCAGTTCCACGCCAAAGTCCTCAAATCCCGCTTCTCCAACAACCCTTTCCTCCTCACTCGCCTAGCTCATACCTACCTCTTCTTCAAAAACCTCGCTTTTGCCAACAAAATTCTCTTCAATTTCCCCAAAAAAGCTCCGCTTTTCCTATGGAACGAAACGATTAAAGCGTTTTCGAGGAATGGGCTATTCCGGGAATCCATAGATTTATATTGTTTGATGTTTTCGCGAGGTGTTCGACCAAATGAGTTCACATTCACGTTTGTTCTTCCGGCTTGTGCTGGCTTGAGGAGCGTTGATGAAGGCCGCAGAGTCCATGAAGAAATTGGAAGGATAGGGATGGAGTCTAATTTGTTTGTGGCGACGGCGATCATTGATATGTATGGCAAATGCGGGCAAATTGGATCTGCACGGGAGGTGTTTGATCGAATGCCGCAGAGAGGTACTGCGGCTTTTAATTCAATGATTGCTGGGTGAGATAAATTTAACTGGGTGTAGTGATCGAAGTTTATTTCGTTTAGATTTTGTTTATGTATTAGCGTCATTTAATTATATCGAAGGAAGGATAGTTCTGTTTTTTAAGTTTACTTCCTGGGTGGTGGAAGTTCCTTGTCTTACCGTTCAATAAGGCTCCTTTATTTTAAGTTTTCTTTTTCCTGTTTCAGACAATATATCTTTTAATTTGTTTATTTATCTTTGTATTCCAATTCTGAGTAATCTTTCAATTTAAGGCTACTATATAGAACGAAAATTATCTCTAATGCCATAGATGAATCAGCTATTCTGTATGTGTGTTCTTCATGACTGCTATAAACTTTGTGGTTGGGATTCTTGTTCTTCTTTTTTCATACAAATTAAATTATGATATGGCATCAAAAAAGAAGCATTGACAATTGAAGCTTAAGAAATTTTTTTTTTTTACTTTGTGGCTGTATGCAAAGACAAATGTGAGTTAATGATGATCTAGCTGTCTTGAACCTTACAGGCACTTGCGCATTTAGATGGTTTGTATGGATGCCATATAAGCAATGTTATCCATGGGTTAATGGCACATGAGCTAGAAGCACAACTCTTATTTTTTCGGAGTTTTCAGACCCGGCCTTTTTAATATGCTAGCTTGTTATCTGTGTATCTCTCAGGTAGAGTTAGGTGCACGAATTTGTAAGCAAGTATTACATTGCAAAATACACACTATTGCTCAGTTTCACTCCTCTGCATGTATTTATCTCAGCTGATATTTTCCCATGGAATTGACCTCTTCGCTCCATACTTGTGGTCACATTAAGGTTACTTATGATCCCGAAACACTTTTCCTTTTAGCCTTGTAGAGTTGATGTTGATCTTTTGAACACATGATTGTTATTTTTATAATCGAATAATATTGCCTGAATTCTTTGACGCTACATGTGATGATCTTCTTTGAATGACTTCAGAAAATGATTTTGTTGATGAGATAGTCAATATTAAATCTGTCATTGTTCGATTTTTTTTCTTTTTTTTTCCCGGCAGTCATAGCTTTTTGATTTTTTTCAGTTAATGGATGTCTTTTTTATTCTGTTTCATTTGCTGTTTCTGGCTTCTTTATCATTGCAGGTATGTCTTATGTGGTAAATATAAGGAAGCTTTGTTGACCTTTGAGCAAATGCAAAAATCAGATGTACAATATGATGCAGTAACTATGGTAAGTGTCCTCCAAGCTTGTTCCTCTGTAGGGGCCTTGCAACGCGGAAGATGGATACACGAACATTTGATTAAAAATTGTTTGGAGATAAATGTTCATTTAGGTGCTGCTCTTATAAATATGTATGCGCGATCTGGCAGCATACAAGAATCAAGAATAGTCTTCAATGGAATGCACAAGAGAGATCTCATCTGTTGGACTGCAATCATCTGTGGTTATGGAATGCATGGGCTTGCAAAAGATGCAGAGATGCTATTTAACCAGATGGTGGAATCTGGTATTGAGCCAGATTGTATCAGTTTTGTGGGAATTCTATCTGGTTTCAGCCACAAAGGAATGGTTGATGATGGCCAGAAATACTTCAAGAAGATGACTGAAGAGTATTGTATTGTGCCTACATTAGAGCATTGCAGTTGTATGGTTGATTTGCTTGGCAGGGCAGGTAGACTAGAAGAAGCTGAGAGGTTCATTAAGACGATGCACATCAAACCTGATGCTGGTGTCTGGGGTGGATTGTTGAATGCATGCAAGATCTACACCAATGTTGACATGGGTGAGAGGCTTGTGGAAGAAATCTTGAAGGTAGATCCCAGCAATGCAGGTTGGTATGTTCTCATGTCCAACATCTACGCAGCTGCAAAGCAGTGGAATGGTGTTGCAAAGATGCGACGCTTGATGCGGGAGAGGAAGGTATCAAAGCTTCCAGGGTGGAGCTCAATAGAGATAGCAGGGGGGATTCATTATTTTGCCGCATTCGATAAATGTCATCCTAAGATAAAGCAGATCTGTAAATTCTTAAAGGATCTTGAGGAGAGGATGCGAGCAGAAGGTTATGTTGCAGAAACCAATTGCGTGTTGGTGAACTTGAATGATCAAGAAAAAGAAGAGATGCTTTGTGGGCATAGTGAAAGATTAGCAATTGCTTTTGGAATTCTGAGCACCAAGGAAGGGGAGGTGTTAAGGGTGATGAAGAACTTGAGGGTGTGTGTGGATTGTCATACAGCAACCAAGTTCATATCAAAGATTGCTAAGAGGAAGATCATAGTCCGAGACACAAAAAGGTTCCACCATTTTGAAGATGGGGTGTGCTTTTGCGGAGATTATTGGTAAGACGGCCAAGAGATCCAAGAATAAACATAAACCTTGACAGCCTCATTGTCTATGTAAATGGTCTAAAGATACAAGGATTTTCATGTCTCGAGCATGTAGGCAAAAAATTTCCTTGAATCCGGGAGATGGGCCTCAACAAACAGTTTTGGAGAGATCAAATTGTGATTGATGATACCAATTGTGAACTGTTTTTCTTTTCTTTCCCTTCAAAAAGCCTTACATATTGTAAAATTTGTTGTAAATTTTATCAAGCTGAGCCTATTGTCCACTGCATTAGTCATCTTAGGAACTGTTAAAACATGTCATCCAGATTGGTGAGGTCATTGAAACTTGGAAGAATATAGCATTCCTTTACTTTCATCTGACGGCATCTTCTATGAATTACTTCGTATGGGTATTAGAAATTTGAGAAATTTTATGTACTTCAAGTTTATGATTCTAGTGACATTAGATGGAGAGAACCGTCCGTTTTTCTCTCTTTACAATAAAAGTGACTTTTATTGTAGATAGAGAAAACCGGACGGTTCCCTCGTCCGGTGTCCGCACAAAATAAAAAGCCATGATTCTAAGGTTTGTTTAAATGCTTATAGTTTTGAAGATTTAGGTTTTGTTTGAGATAACTTTTGGATATTAGTTTTTTATTATTTTTAAGAAATTTTTATTTTAAAAAGCTGCTGATAAAAAATAATAAGAAAATTATTCCAAATAAAATCTTAGTTGCTGGAAATACAGATCCAGAACCCTAATTATGAGGGATCTGTTTATTTAAAATTTTATTGTTTTCAAGGAAGCTCTGTACCCTTGTTTGAAAGCAATAGAGATGATATAAATTTATAATTGAATCCATTATTATTCGGGGGCCATTTGAGGTTACTTTTATTTTTATTTTATTTTATTTTATTTATATTTTATTATTTTGACATTAATATATATGATATCTTAAAAGCATGATGTTTGTTTCCAGTGGTTATAGTTATTTATAAAAATATTTAAATAATTTTTTTGAGATTTTAAAAAAATAATTTGATTTATTTTTCAAATGAAAAGAAAAATCAACTAAAAAATACCTTAAAAAGAAAAAAAAAAGTAATCTCAAATATGCTTTAAGATTTCATCATAGATACAAATTCCAATCTATATTTCATACTTTTTTTTGCCTATGCCGGTCAACAATACAATTATAGCAATGAGTTAAACATAAATATAATCTGAACTAGTCCTTAGTTTTAGTACAGTTTGGGTCGTAAACGAGTTGAGTAGAGTATCTGTTTAATTGAGCTAAATTTATTTAGCTCTTACTGAGCTCAAGCTCTTTTACTGAGCTCGAGCTCAACTCGTTAAAAATTTTATAGGCTCAAGTTCAGCTAGATTGCTCGAGCTTGACTCGATTGTTGAGCTAGATCTTTTAATTTTAAATTAAAAACTTTAAATTTTTAATTTTTTTAATATAGAACTAATTTAAAATTGTTAAATTATATTACATAGTGTTAATTTAAATTAATTATTAAATATATTTAATTTAATCAAACAGCTCAACGAGCTTTCGAGCTGAGCCAGGCTTGAGCTTAAGCTTGAGCTTGTTTAATATACAAACTTGAGTATAAGTTTGAGCTTTAACTTGTGCCTCTATAAGCTTGACTCACAAGCTCATTAACAAGTCAAATTCGAGCCAGCTCGTGAACCTGCTCAACTCACTTACATCTCTAAGTACAATAGAACCTTCTCCTTGTTCAATGTACACTTATGCATCTCACTATTTAATTTAATGATAATAAATTTTATATGATGTAATTTAATAAATTATAAATTGTTATGTGTTCTCTATAAGTTCATTAATTTATATGATTACTATCAATATAATTTTTTTAAAAATACTCAAAATATCTAAATATTACTTTTTTGCATATATATACATATTTACATGAGAAGCTTTAATCATACAAAGTCTTTCATAGTAATTGAGGAGAATAAGTTCTTTTGGGAAAATACATATTTACTAAAATTATTAGATTACTAAAATTATTAGATTTAATTTTAGACGAGACTAACTTGATTAAAATAATTATTCAAATTAAAGAAGAATTTTTATTAATCATATATTACTCTCGTCTAAAATTAAATCTAACAATTTTGAAGTTCCTCTTCATCAAATTATTAGATTTAACGTTTAACCAAACTCCAATAGAATCAGGATAATTAATTCAAATTGACCGCACAACGGTCTTCTCTTCTTCAAAAACTATTTTATTTTACGGTCCATCAACGGTCACTTTTTTTTATTTTTTATTTTTTGGTCTTCTTTGTTCAGTATTTAAAAGTAATCACTTAGATACAAAGTTTGAATTGTCATAAAATGATCATAAGTTGGTATGCAAGGTAATCTGTATCGTAATTATCAAAGGTTTAAATGATTCACATAGTTCTTCTCATCTCCATGTCCATAAACAGCAGTTACAAGTCATAGATTTTATCACCTGGTTGGTATAAGGTAGTTCTGCTATGTCTTCAGCTTTGTTTCTACAATTTACCTGCTGAGTGGCGTCTCCATTGAATGCAAAATAAGCTGAGTCAAGCAAAGAAAACAATGGCGTCAGGAGACCTCTACTGTTTCAGGAAGCTTATTTATCCCTGCATTCATGATGAGAAACAAAAATATTATCAGTTATGCAAACAGAGAAAGTAAACTGTTTTGTCTAATGAGAGGAAGGTAAATGCCTGCTGACTCATGAGGATTTCAATAGCAATATTGGTATCTCCATCAGCAGCTGCAAGGGCAACTTCAGCAAGGGTCTGTCCCAAAAGTAAGGACACCATGCATTAGACTGGAAAGTTTATAAGGTTCTCTAACATCTCACTGAAACATGGAAGTTCACAGAAAACAATACAAATAATAACCCCAAGCAAGTAGGTAGTAGTTCCAAGCAGGATGGAAGATAACTGAAAACTGATAGACTAATTAGAAGAGAGACTGTTCTATGGAAGAAGGTGATTTGTGAAACCAAATAAAGAGGAATACTGTTCTAACCTATTAATTATGCAGAGTTTTAAATAGAAATAAGATGGCGTAGGATGAACGATGTTTTTACACCATCTTATGGTCCAATTACAGCGGCTGAAGTTGTTTGTAGAACATTAGAGATGTCAGGAAATTATATTTTTTTAAATATATTATGAGTAGTATATGAAACGAGCATATACGTGAAAAAATTGGAGTAGCTCCAGTGGAAGATAAGATAAGAGAAAACCGTCTTAGATGATTTGGTCACATAAAAAGGCCGCCTTCCGATGACCCAATTAGGAGAGTAGATGTATCAGAAATGGATTAAAAAGCAACTGCTGACTTTAACGAAACATAATGCCAGCCCTTTTATTCACCTTGATTATCATTAATTAAAGGTAACCAGAGAATAAGATGATTAGACCGCTTCATAATTTTCTTAACAAGCTAAATATCCAACAAACTAATGAGTTAATGTACTATGGGAAATTATATTCTCCACAAATATATCTTAAACTAAAAATAGAAATTTCGTGATTATTGATTCTAAAACTGCTGTAAATATGGGCGTGCTACATAAATTATAGATACAAGATACAAGAGAGCTTCATTTTAAATTTGGTGTTATTTGAAAGTGTAGCAATACTCATGTAATATTTCTTCAAAAATTCAGCCAAGGTCTTCATTTATCCATGAAGAATGAAAACCACATCAATTCCTATTCGTTTCTTTTTTTTAGCCATGAAAGAAATTGTAATCATTAAAGGACTAACTAAAAACGCCAATTAGATACTCTCAACTGAAAATATCAGCACAATAGCAGTGAAAGTTGAGATACAGATAATTGGCATAGGCCTAAATTAAGTTGACGAGTGTTAAGGTTAAGTAGGATCAATGACCAATTACAAAAAAAAGTAATGCAGTGCACATAAAGTTTTCTGAACAATACCTTCTCAAATCCCATTCCCACTAGTTTCTTCAGCTTTTCTTCAAAGCTATCTAAACTCTGCTTCAAATATAAGAGAAAGGATCATTCGGTTCTAAGAAATGCATAAGAAGATTAAATAATAGGCATGAAATTTTACCTGATTATGTGAGGCTAGTTCAGTGGCTCGTTCTGTTAGAACATTAAGATGCCTGAAGTAATAGAAAAAAATATAATTAAACAAGCATTCAAACTCTGGAACCTTGATCAAATTTAATACTAAGGCGTCCAAAAATTATGTTAAACGGTTAGTATAAGGAAAATCTATCATATAGAATAATCAAGTACCAGATCAGCTAAGAAAACCCAGACAATATATTTTCGATTTATCTGATAAGAAAAGCAACAGCCCAATATTACTTCTATCATTTTCTATTTCTTTGGCAGATAGTAGATGGCTTTTTGGGTGCATATAATTTTGTGATTTGTGAACCCATATTTAGAAGATTCGAATGTCACTACTTCACTGGAACGTCTAGACAGAAGTCGAAATGACATATAAGTGAGATAGTTAAATGTAATTTACTCTGCAAAAAATACAAAAATCAAACAAACAGAAGATGCATGATGTTATGGAACTGACGAAAATGTGGGAGCTTTTGAGCTAGATGAAACCTTAATAAAGATAAAGGGGACATTTGTTTAGGAGAGAGACATGGAGAAGAGGGACACAGGTGGCACCTGGCCAACAAGATTGAGAGACCCCGGAAGAGAGAGTAAGTGAACTGAAAGAGAAAAGTCTAAAACGGCAACCTTGCTTCAATTTCATTCTAATATCATACCGTTGAAAAGCTTTACATGTAACACCTATTTATAGAGTGGGCTTCAAAGTAATAAGAATAGAAACAAATAAAGGCATCAAGAGGTATCATACAAATAAGAAACATTCATGAAAGGAGTCACTCAAATAAAAAAGTCTTCCTAAGCTTTTCTTACAATAATAAAACAAACAATTCCAGCTTCTTCTAATGATTATCTTCTACATCAATCCCCCCTTTCATAAAGAGTTGAATGGGTGCATGCCTTGAGTGCAATCTAGAGGACAAGGAGGAGGCCGACATTCATTTTAAAGAACAAACACAGCAATAGGTGATGCAACAAGTTTTGGGGGATCTGGAAACTTTAAATTCATACTTAGCCAAGATTCATGCAAGAGTATCCCGTCAACAACAAGAGAAACAGCCCATGGTATCATGGAGATGACAAGTGTGTCAGCACAAATTGTGGTGGAGCAAGCAACAGCTTAGAGAACTAGGGAACATCTTATATCTCCATCTCAGGATGTAGTGGAACAAGTCAACAAAAGAGCATTGCTCCAGAGTAGACCCAAGCTCAGGCATCAGACTAGGTTGAAGCTCGAGTACTAGATCAAGCTCAAGCTCTCAGATCATCATCCTCAACATTGGCACATGGAGCCAGCAAGATTGGTAAACTTAATGAGGTAAGTGAAGCTTTTGAGATTGAATAAAAGCCATCAGAAAGGTGGAGTTTGGGAGACTAACAATGTTAGCGGTGAGAATAGGGAGGAGTGTCTAGTTTATGCAACATGACAATCAAGTTTGTACATCAAACATTAAATATGTCATCCTTATTTAAAGTATGGTGATCAAGTGTACAAGACTAGGATGCATGAGAATATCTGAGAGGAGATCCATCAATATAATAATAGCATACAATTGATTAAGGGAAGCATGATCTTTTATATAATGAAGGCATCAGTTATAATAGTGATGTTGTTTAATAAATAATGTATATTATTCATCCATATCTTGAATTAGAAGATAGAGATAATAGGTATCCTGATAGACACATGAATATTATGAGCTAAGATACATGTTATAGATATATTGCACATAATCATAATCAATATAAATATTATATTTTGACATAATAATACAGTGGGCAAGGGTCAGTATTATTAGGCTATGGCTGTATTTAGGATGATAAGTTAGTATTATGGAAAGATATGGGGGGATATTTTGTGTTTATTTAGGAATATAATTATTTTGGTTTTTCAGGTGGGGTTTTTGGTATGAGATTGATGGGGAAGAAGGAATGGTCATTTTAAGGAGACGATTAAGGAAGAGTAGAGCGTGTGGCTTGGAGGAAATGACGAGAAGAGTTAAGCTATGCTTGAATGCATGAACAAAACAAGGTGAACTGAAGGGGCTATTTTTAGGGTTTGAGCATATGGTAGGAAATATTTCGTTAGCCTGACAAAGATTTTGTAATGTTTTGATAAGCTGTGGTTAGCTCTATATAGAGAGGTTTATACTAAATAAAATTGATGGGGGAATATTTAGAGAGTTTGCTTTAGAAGGAAATCTAAGTATTATTTACTAGCAGAATGAAAAGGAAATAGGCAGATAAAACTTGGGGGGTGTTTGGTAAGCAGATATATTAGTTTGCATGTTATCTCGGTGAGTTTAGTTTGTTTGGTTCATCACATCAAATAATTCAACTGTTTTGATATCATTGTAACAAAAATGGCTGCAATATAGATGCAGTCAATGGCATCAGTAGACTTCAGCTATTTAAATGCCACTTAAACCTAAGATTGCTGTACATAGGCCAAGTCATTTTGATGGCTAAAGAAATGAAAACAGAACGAGATCAGATAGAATCACTTTTAATCATTATAGACAGCATTGCAATCTTTCCAGCGAAGTAGAACCAATAAAGCAACAAATGATGGTTTGCACGCAGATATCAACACAATCTAGATAATACTATAATAGCAATGAACAAACAGTAGATTAAGGCGAGAACTTTGTAAGCCAACAGAATGGGCATGTGATATATTAACAGCTTAAGATTTCAATAAATGAAGATATAGGCGAAAAACTGAAATCATGATTTGAAATAAATTTAGCTGAACTGATTTTCGATTCCAGCTCAGTCAATTTTAGTGGTTGTAGTTTTTTTATAGAGTTTAAGAATGATAAAAATACCCAAAATTCGAACCTAGCTCAATTTTTTAGTCAAACTGAAATCTACTGGAACCAAAGTTCAAGTCAAGTTCTGAGCCAGAGAATCTAAATCCATTTCCATTTAATTTTGTGTCTACAATAGCTCGCTTGAGATTCAATTCATCGAAAAAATTATGTATTGTATATATATTTGATATAAAATAAACATAAAGTAATTGTTGGTTCATTTGGTTGGAATGTTGGAGTTAATACAAGAGGTCGTAAGTTCAATCACTACCTCAAACGTCATATTTTTTTTAATTTTGAGTAAAGTCAACATCAATTTCAACCAATGTGAAATCGAGCTATTTTAAGTTGAGCAAAACTCGATCAAACTTAACTCATTATCAGCCTTAGTTCAGCTTGACAGCTGTCATAGTGGTCGCACATAAGGAAATAAGGAAATCAAATATGCTTAAATAACCATACAATTATAGAGTTGAACCATTTGAAAGAACCACAACCTTGCATCTGATGGCTGTATTCCTGTTCCAATTGCTGATGTTTCCAAGTGGTTATATGTTTCAGAATTTTCCAAAAGTCCAGCTTGCAAGCTTAAGTCAGAATCAACTCCAGATGCTGGCTGGTTTCTTGTGGAACCAAGTGTCCTAGCCCTCCCAGGAAATCTGGAGTCTTGAGCTGGCTGCCAAGCATGAGATTGAAGTTATATGCCCGACCTCAGGGAGAAAAATTGACTCAAGTTGAACAAATAAAAAAAAAATCGTGAAGTAATCTAATCTGAAGGAAAATAATAACAGTGAACATGAGGAAATTTAAAAAAAAGCAACTCAGGCAATGTTTTTGATTGATTCTTTCCAAATTTAATATGCACTGTACAATCAGCAGTGATCCATACCCACACCAAAAATATCAGTCTGGAGCATCAGATAACATTGCCAACAAGAAGAAATATATTTCCTACTACACCTACCTAACTATATATATATACAGTTTTCATGCTCATTTTACTACACTAGGCATCCGAGGAATCATATAAAGATCCAAATAATGAGATTTGCAGTCTCCGTTGATGCCCGAAGGATTTAATAAAGTTCTTACATTATTTGTCCCAATTGGAAGCTACATGCCATTATAGCCAATAATGTGCAACCCATTTTGCACAACCTTTATCCATAGTTGCATTGGCTTGCTCCTTTTCTTTTCGAATTCTTTAACACTAATTTTCTCAAACCATCTTATTGGCACATTTTTCTACTCTTTTTTATATATGTTCAAACCAATTATGTCTATTTTTCATTATAATATCTTAGTAGATGCTACACCCATCATCCTATATAATCATTTCTCAATCTATCATTCTTAATTTTGTCATATACATTAGTCATAACATTCTCATTTTTACTATGTACAACTTGGCTCCCAGTGACTTCTTTACTAGCCATTAAAGGAATGATCCAATCAAGAGATGATTCAAACATGGCTCAAGGTCGACTCAAAGCCATCTAGATTTCAATCAATCTTTTATCTTTTTGAAAGTTATCATTTTAGCATTTAGTCATGCTTTACATCCACACACACACACACACACACACACACACACACACACACACACATATATATATATATATATATATATATATATATATATATATATATATATATATTCAATCATGAGTTATCTTTTTTATGCCAATCTTTTTTTTATTCACATCTTGCTCAAGTTTGATCCTAGACGATCTGAGCTCAAGCAAATAGAAAGAATTATTTGATTTCCAGTTGATCTTGTAGTCAAATTTATAGGCTTATTGCACAACCTTAAGACCTTGTTAACATAATCATCCTATAAAATTTGTTGTTAGGTCTCAATTATATTCTCTTATTATATAATACTCCTGAGGCAAATCCTTATTTTAACCACTAAAACTTAACTCTGACAATTATATCATTACTCTTCTATATAATAGATCCAAGTATTTAAAACTACCACCATTAAGTATCACATATTTTCTAGTAATAATATTACATAATATTTTTTAACATCACCCTGAGTAAAACTGCATATCACATAAACAATCTTTGTTCAACTAATTATAAGCCCTTTATTTTTTCAATTATTCTCTATTATTCTAAAATTGTACTTATTTCACAAGACAACATATAAATTAGAACTATATCACCTATGAAAGACATACACGAACCTATTTGCTTTGAATATCTTTTATAAATATCTCTATAAATAATACAAAATAATGATCCTTAATGTAATCCTATTATACTGAGAAACTTAACATGCAACAACAATCTGAAATGTGAAGGTACATAATATCCAACATGCATTAAACTTAAACACATCCAATATAATGAAAGTTAGGCTCAATCCAAACATAAAAAATTAAAAGAAAAGATTTAAAATTTTAATGGAACAATTGATACTATTTTAACATATTATTTGAAAATATTAGAAATGATCTTTCTTTATTAGATTTAAACGAGAATTTGACTTTGAACAGGACACAATGGAGAAAAAGGATTCATGTTGCCGACCCCACGTAGTGGTACAAAGGCTTGATGTTGTTGTTGTTGTATTTGAACTTTTTAAGGGAAATGTAAAATAGTTTCTTTCTTATTGAAATGAAAAAATATATATAACTTATACTAGAACACATTAGTAATTTTTCCTACTTTTTTAAGCTATCAAAACATTTAAATAAAATTCTTTTAATATTTGTAATGAAAAGAAATGGAATTTATGAATTATGAATCATTATATTACGAAAGTTATATTTTTATTCTTATTATTTGACATAATTAATTTTAATATATAACTAATTTTGAATTATATTATAATTATAAAGATGTACAAATATATAACCTATATTCTTTGTCAAATTTATCATGTCATGTCAATATTATCATATCTATTCATCATTATTGGGAGCTCTTTTGTCATTCAACATATATTTTTAATATTAGTCAATAATCTAAAAATATCTTGAAGTAGGATAGAAGGAGGCGTTTTAAAATGGGCATGGTTCTCTTGAAACTTGAGAGTGGTAATATTTAGATGAAATATGATGATTTCTAGGATGAATGTGGTCTACAAGAAGTGATGGGAAAAAGGGAATCCACCTGTGGTCATGAGATAACTAATGGAGGGGCATTATTATTTTTAGGTTTTGTAAGCTGTGGGTGGAGATGTTCGTGCTTATGGAAAGTGGAGGAAAAGAGTTAAGAGTTTGAATATAGAAGTAAAATATAGAGGGTTGTGCAGGTGGAGGGATGATGGAATTGATGATGAAGTAGCCAAATCTCAAGCCAACATGATTGTGAAAACAACAAAGAAATCATGAATGATCATCCACTACCTTGTGGAAGGTAGCATCCATAACTTCAAAGTGGAAGAAGGATTTTGATACATATTAAAATAAGATACATAATTATAATATGTCTTACCAAATAAATCATATAATGAAATCATGGAAGCCACCAAGTTTTCAAAGAAGCCGTCCACCACCAAGTGAAAAAGGAGAGACTTAAGTTCGGAACAAACACAGCAAAAGGTCTATTTCATTCTTTTTTTTTTTAGTATTTACACAAGGAGGGACATTCACAATTTGAAATAAAACTTAAAATATTCAAAATAAAATTAAAATATTTAAAATTCAAATTGACAATTAGAGGACAGGAACTAGTTTTGCATGTGAAGGGCTGCTTACATAGAGGTAACTCTTCATTTGAATTATCATTTGGAAAGGAAGGATAGACTGCTTATTTGGTCTTGGACTTTAAATTACCTGGGGATGTGGATATGGAGACCCCTCGGCTTGCAGTACACATATAGGTCTGATTTAACATGGAAGTAAGCAACATGACTGGATGCCTAAATGATGTTAATCAACTACTCCCATGTTCAACAAACTTCCAAAAATTAATTTAACTTTCTTTCAAAATTTAAATTTTGAATTTCAAAATTCAAAATCAAATTTAAATACAAAAATTAAAAAAAAAATCTTTGAATTTGAACTTTGTGTTCTACATAACATTTCTTTAGTAAATTCAATATATCTTTGATACACACATTTTTTCCTTAAAATAGGCATGTGATCACATATCTTCTCATTTCAATAAAAAAAATTATAAGATCTTTTCTCTATTCGCTGTACCTTTTTGTTAATTGCCCTATAAATAACCTTAATAGTAGATCTTCTTTGCAAAAAATCCAAGTGATTCTCCAAAACAATGTAATTTTTCTAAGACCATATTTTATTACTCCGTGTTATACTTGATGACAATCTTGAACATCTATTTTATTCCTAAGACTTGGTGCCAAAATATTTCTTCATTAATAATTTTCAATTAAAATTCTAATCAGTTCGGTTAATCAAACAACTACAATATTATCCTTAACTCTCCTAATCTCAATAGATATCTCATTTGGAGTAATGCAATCACTCATAACTCTCAAATCGCAATAGATATTTCATTTGAATATAAATCTTTACTTTTACGCATTCAATCCTACTCACCTGAATATATATATATATATATATATATATATATATATATATATATATATATATATATATATATTTTCCTTTGAACTCTCATTTAATAATTTATCATAGCAACATTCCAACATTTTTTTATGTCCTCATCTTGAACTAAGATCTTATTATCTTTACTTCTAATACACTAACTTGATCAAAAAATTCAAATCTCTTGCTTCATGCCTTAGTTATTTTTTATATTTCCTTCTCCTTTTTTTGTGCTTAGCATATTATATAAAACATTAGAAGTTGTAGCTTTGGCTCAGCTTACCACCCTCTTTACAAGATTTTAAATTTTTCTTATTTTATTATAATCATAAATCAAATTTATTCTTTTCCATTCTTTGAAAACATATTTCTTTTCTTTAATAACCTTGTGTTCCTTCTCCCTCCACAATCAAGTATTTTTACTTGCATCCTATCTATTTCTAGACTCTTCTAAAACTTCTACATCAATCTTCTTAATTTTAAACTCATCCCTACTTAGGCAGTGTCTGAAAATACATGGCGTAAAACCAAGGCTACATCATACCAAGCTACCCGAAAAGTGGCTCCAAATGACTTGTACTTCGACAGACCTAGATGAAATTCATAATAGCAGCTAAGCTAGAAAGTGAAATCCAGTTAACTTGGTTCATAAACAGCAATTGCAGAAAAAGAATTTTATTTTACTAGAGAGTGGGAAGGGAAAGAGGTAGTAAGAGGGGGAGAAAGGATGAACAAACAAATGCCAAAATGAGAGTTCAAAGGAAGAGGCACGGGATGGAAAAAATAACCAGCATTAGTTCACATGGAAAAACTGAAACATGCTTTGAAAAATGAAGATATACTTGACACTTTCTTTCTTTCTTTTTTGCATATATTGACACTTCCATTCGGTAACATGCTTTCTGGGCTAGTATATCCAAGAAAAATTAACTGAGGTCAGAGCAGTTCCCATGCATAGGAAAGAAAGGTGTTTTAACTTCCACCAATATATACAAAAGCTCGTGCCTAATCCTTTAGATAGTTGCAATGATATAGTATAAGTTGATTTTTTTTTCTTTTTATTTTGTAGATGTTAATTCTTGGAAAAAAAACGACTAAGAGAATATATGCTGAAAACCATGAAAAAATATGATTTATACTAAAAACTGACTTGAAAATTGATCTATCATACTATTTAAAATGAAGTGAAATCATTATGAATCAGTCTAGAATTGCCTCATGGAAACACCATAAAGCAATATAATGTTGTTTTATTTTCTCAAACATTCCACAAAAAATTCTTTTTTTTTCTATAAGCAAAGGTCAACCTGTCATTGCTAAAACAGTATAAGAAGTTAAGGGTTCCACAAAAATGCCATAGATGTCTTTCCAAACATCACAGATCCAACAGGGCCATAATTTCAACATTTTTTTCTATAAGCAAAGGTCCACCTGTCATTGCTAAAACAGTATAAGAAGTTAAGGGTTCCACAAAAATGCCATAGATGTCTTTCCAAACATCACAGATCCAACAGGGCCATAATTTCAACATAGAAGTTAATGTTACTGAGGTGCAGAGAACAAAATAGTTAGCAGTTTCCTGCTGTGTTGTGGTTCAACCAATTGAATTGGACTATTTTGATTAATCTGACTGCCAGTCCAATTTCACACGATGACGCAAGCAGGCATGCACATATATGCTTATACATAGGGAAAATACTGCCATTCTTTCTTAATCATAAATGGTTCACAAATACCCCATCCTCATTTTAAATGAATCAGCACCATCCAATTTGCCTTGAAAAGTATTATAAATTTTTCACTTTTTTATAATTTTGGGGTTCACCACTTGAGGTGGGGTGGTGTTTGTTGGGGATTCGTCTGGAATATATGCATTATAATACAAACCACAACTGTGATGATGCCATGGAGGCAAGCATATACAACGGTAAGTACAAAAGTACTAACCTTTTTTTTTTGGGGGGGGGAATTAGGGGCAATCATGCCCATTTTCATTAAAAATGTAAAAATACAAAAGAATTACAAATTTTGCAAGAAAAAAGATAAAAAATTTACAAAAAATGTAAAAAGAAAGATATAAAAAGTCCCATAAAAGATCCTACAACATAACAATGCAAAGAGCAACAAAAGACAATGAAAAAATAAGAACTAAACACAGTTCTTAAAAAATTGAGAACAAAAGTAACCAGCAACCATCTTGAAGAAAACCAAAAGTACTAACCTAATGAAGAGGAATATAAAGGCGTTAGGTGATGCACAAGTGGGAGAGAAAAATAAAGAATCCTTGATTTCTTGTTGGTTAGCAATGGATTGACAGAAGAAGGAATTAGGGTAGCAAAAGCAGAGAGAACAGTTTGAGCGAGGAGCAACCGGTTACAGGCTAAGAATACTGGGAGAGAGTGCAGAAGCAGAGGAAGGAGGAGTTAGGGCTAAGGTTTGCATGTGGGGTTGGGGTGAAATCACGTGCAGGGCAAGATCGGGTTCATCTTGATGATGGGAGAAGGGGATTGTAGGGAAAGAGAGAATTGGAGGGGCAGGTTCAACATGTGAAAAGAGACAAGGAAAAGAAAGATAGAATCTGAAAGAGAGAGAGAAAGAATGAGAGGGTAGGAAAGATAAAGAGAGGCAACTGATTACAAATCTCAATTTTCAAACTTCATTTCATCATAAAATAAAAAGAGATCCTACAGAAATTACATCAAATAAGAAAAAAAAAAAAAGATGTTACATCGAGGACAACTTCAAATGTGGCTAAAAGAAAGCACTCATTTTTCTAAACATAAACCACTAACAAAGTAAAAATAACTAATCAATCACAAAGTTACAGCAAAAATATAATTTGATCGGATGGTTGTCATCATTTGGTCTGATAATGACTGGGAATTGGATTCCCATGATTAGGTTAGGAAGGTGAAGCAAAAGCGATGAAAATAAAATAAAGGAAACTGAAGACATCAAATTTTTTTATAGTTTACTGGTAAAATGATATTTTAATTCCTGCTGGATTGAGATGGAGATGATCACACCAGCCATTCGCCTTTGTATAATGGAACCGGCTAAACTATATGAATGGTATGCTTTTCTTAAAACATATTTATTACGGCATTTGGATACCTAAATCACCCTTTACATCTAGGGTTATGAATGCTCCAATCTCGAGCCAATCTAATTTTGGCTCAAATTTATTCGATCTTGAGCCACGAAACAACCAGCTGACAAGCTGGTACAACATGATCTTGCCAAGTTGGGCCTATTTATTTACAGTGGACTTTGAACTTTTTAATTTTTTCTTGGCTTACGAAACTTTTCAATAATATTTTGAAGACTAAAAAGATGCCAGATGAGTGGAGGAGTATGCTTATTCCTATTTTTAAGAATAAATGTGATGCACAAGAGTGTGAGAATTAAATAAAAATTAAGTTAATGTGTCATACTTTAAAACTAGGGTAGCAAGTTAATGAGCATTGGTTATGACGTGATTCTAATGTTTCTCAAAATAAATTTGGATTCATTGCGGGTAGATCTACTATGGAAGCTATACATTTATTAAGAGGTTCGATGGTGAAGTATAGAGAGAATAAGAAGGATCTACATATGATATTTATTGATTTAGAGAAAGCTTATGAAAATGTTCCATAATAAGTGCTTTGGAGAGCTCTACAAAAGATAGGGGTTAATAATGTTTATATTCAAGTCATTAAAGATATGTATGTAGGAGCTATTACTTGTGTTCAAACACAAGGTGGTTTGACCAAGTATTTTCCTATTTCAGTTAGATTACATCAAGGATCATCTTTAAGCCCATATCTTTTTTATTTAGTCATGAATGTTCTTACTAGACATTTGCAAGAGGATGTACCCTGGTGTATGCTTTTTGCTGATGATATTCTTCTTGTTGATAAGACTAGACAAGGAGTTGAAAATAAACTTGAATAATGAAGGTCAACCTTAGAGTCTAAAGGTTTTCATTTGAGTAGATCTAAAACTGAATACATGGAGTATAATTTTAGCAGTAATAGATCTAGTGGGCAATTGTGACTTTGGGCAATCAATTCATTAATAAGAGTACACACTTTAGATATCTCCGGTCCATTGTTCAAAGTGATGGTGAAATATATAAGAATATTATTAGTAGAATTCAAGTTGGATGGTTGAAGTGGAGGAATGCATCGGATCTGTTGTGTGATAGAAAAGTGCCTCTCAAACTAAAGGGAAAATTCTATAAAATGGTGATGAGCCTTCTGATGACCCAATTAGGATAGTAGATGTATTAGATTTGGCTTATGCTAAGAAAGATAGAGGTAGACCTAAAAAGACTTGGTTAGAAAATATTAGAAATGATTTTTTTTATTAGATTTAAATGAGAATTTGACTCTTAAAATGACGCAATGAAGAAAAATGATTCATGTAACCGACCCTCACGTAGTGGGATAAAGGCTTGATGTTATTGTTGGACTTTCAAACTTTTAAGGCAAATTATTAGTACAACCAACACATTATTTTAAGTTGGCTTAATTTGATTCAAGCCCAGCTCAATTCAAGTTTGATTCAAACTGGGCTAGGCTTATTAGTTGGTCATTGATTTTGATAAGAGCTTGATTTAAACCTGAAATTGATCTTATTTTAGAGCAAGCATCTATCTATGGGTCATGTTCACAACACTTCACATCCATGATAATTTTAAAGTCACAATGATAGAAAGTTTTTTCACATAATTACATGAATACTAACTGCCAAATACATACTATCAACAAGTGTAGTACCACAAACAGATGAACAAACTGAATTGCTATCCATCCCACCACTTATTCATTTCAATTGACTGCAACATATTACCTGATTGGTAGTTGTTTGCCTTTGTGGCATCCATGAAGTAATATTTCTCCACAAGTTCTCTGAAACTAGGCCACTGCCTCAAGAAAGAAGTGGCATATTATTTCACCAAATCTTAGATTACTAACAAAATTGAAAGATAAATTTACCTTGAAGTAGTATTTGAATTTAAATGTGTTGGCAGGTTACCATATGTAGCACCTCCACTACACAGAATAAATCCAGGACGCCTGATACATGCTGACTAAAACAAAACATGGAATCATCTTAGCATAACTTAGAAGACCAGCATGTCCAATATTTAATAAGCAACTTAATATTCTAGAACTTGATTTCCAAAAGTAAGAATACATTTAAGGTAAGAATGATCTTTGCCAACTGCAATATGTATACGGGTAATTTAAAATGATGATTACGGTAAATTCTCAGAAATTTATTGACACTCTGCGGCTAGATCGCCATGCTGTGATAACAATATATCACTTTTTTAAAGGTACAGTTAAAAAAATCATTTTCTATACAATTACTATCAAGTTAGCAATATTGGTTATATTATTAAAACATAAATATATTTTTCTTCGTAAGTATATCAGTTCTAGTAGTTATGCTTATCTTGTTTTATTTTCAATGCTAATGTAAGCATTAGCAATATAATCATAAATGATTGAGGTCAGATGCATAAACTTACAAGACCATACAAAACAACTAACATATTAAAATTTCCTGTACCAATTATCCATAAGACATACAATATACAATTTTGAATTGCCCAAGTGGATAGGCATATAGCTAACCTGATATTTTATTATTCTTGAGAATGTTGTTGTTTGTGACTTATGATTAGAATTATTACTAACTTTTTAGCAAATTAACAAAACTTTCACAATTTATTCGGGCAGTTATTGTCAAAAAAATCATAGTGTGGAATATATGCATGTCTTTATCAGAATCTCATCAGTTAACTACGCAAAATTGGTCATACCCAATCTAGATTGGAACATTCGTTGGTAGACAACACATTAGATAGCAGCAGCAGTTCGAGTGTTGACATGTCAATGAGAACTTCATGAACATGGACAGGAAGAAACTATATTTCCTGATAATTAACAATGTAGTGCATAAATGAAGTAAGCCTGAGAAGTGAGAAATGACTCGTGATTTTATTAGATAAGCAATCACAGCAAATTCTAATACACTTAACTAGTCTTTCAAGTTCAACATCAAGGTTCATATTAAGATAGGAATACTCAACACAATATCGGTTAAATTTATGGATAGTCCTTCAAGTTCAATATCAAGGTTCATACAAGGACAGAATCATGCATCACTCAATTGATTAAATTTTTGTATAGGGAAATTTGGTTGAGAAATATTTTACTGTCTGTCACTTCTGATCAAAATCGTTGTGTTCCCTTATTTATACATTATGTTTGTTCAAGTATTTTTTACCCCAATCATGATTACCCTTAATCCGCCTCTTCTGTCAAAAATATTATGCAGTTTTATGCTTAGACTGCCAAAGAAAATTACATTTAATATCAAAGCATCAATAATTCATTTCAAAAGGGTGTTGCAATTTAAAACATGGGGAAACAAACAACTTTATGGAGCCATTTCTAGCACTTCGAAGCTGTTTTGTTGTAGCTAACTGTTAGACCGGTCCAGCCGGTCCATCATGGAGGACCAGCCCTAGTATACCAGAGGCGGAACAGAAGTTCTGCCCAGTAGGGTTCGGCTCCTTTGGGGTGGCGTCTAGCAGCCTAATTTAAGAGGGAATTAAGGTGGGATTAGGAGGGAAAATTCAAAAGGAGTTGTTGTTTTGAGATTTACTTCATTATTCTATGCTTGAAGTGAGATTCTTCCCTAGGGTTAGGGTTATCTCTTATTTGCTGAAATTGTAGTGTTCTTAGGGTGTTTTGGACTCTATCCGGCGGCTACAGAATTGGGAGAGCCGGATCCTCCTCTCCAATTGAATCTTGCTTTTCTTTGCTTAATCTTCAAATAAAGAATTGTTTGTGGGCATTTTTCTTCCCAATATTTCTTGTTCATCTGCTGATTTTTTGTGAAAATTTCTTTGACCTTGATACTAAAAAATATATGATAATAAATAGTGTAATCTCTGTCAATCTGTCAAAACAATTTGTCTTGAGCTTAAAAGATTAGTACATCAATGGCTTAAACATCAGTTTGATAATGGATTATTGATTATGATACATTAAATATGTAACTAGGCTCTAATTGTATGTATTTGGATAATAATTAAGGAAATAATTAAGTTAAAAGTAAATAATCTAAATCAGACAGCTAGATCTAGGTCTAAGGTTTGAGATTGGTTTAGATTACATGGGCTAAGGATAATGGGTAGGCCAACAATGATAGGCCGAGATCTTCAGTGATCAAAAATCTAAAAGCTAGAAAAACTATCATCATATCTAAATCAAGTTCTGCAATGATCATTTGGGAACAGATCATGGTCTCATAAATTGAGCAACCAAAATTAATCAGTGGTTATTTTTTTAAGCTAGCACAAACACCTTCACAAAGTCAACAATTTTTTTTTTTTAATTTTCAAAACGAAATTAAAAAGTTCAGAATATTACAGGATCACAGTAGGATATATAAAACATGGAAGAACAATATAAAATTAATATAGATGTCGCACTATATGGGTCAAATCACTAACCAGATATATCAGGCCCACCATTAAAGAATTAAAAGGGGCTTACCCGCATAGCCGAATGGCATCAAACATGGCCAGATGGCATGCAAAATCATCATAACTATCAGCATCATCTTCAATTAAAGCTCGTCATAGCTGTAAGACTAGCTGTGAAATATTATCTTCATTTACTTGTGGATTTTCTAGAGTAATTATTTCAAAGAAATTTTCCAACTTTGTTGTTTTCATCTATTAGCTGGTTCATTGTACATAGACATGTTGGAGCATGTGGCAGTCATAAATAAGGGATGTTATAATTGAAATATAAACATATAAATATATCATCAACAACAACAACAAGTCTTAGTTTTTCTTCTTCTTAATCTTCTCTGAAGCTCTCCATCTAATTCTTCTCCACTCAACTTCTCTATGCTAATCTTCCCTTCTCTTTCTGGTTCTGTACCAATGTTTTTTGAATCACAACAGAGGAAGACCACTAAATCCTTTTATTCTAAGCACTAAAATTCATCATATGATTATGTAGTAAGCTTCAAGGAATAAACTCTCCAACAGTGTGAATGATTTGATGATTATTGAACTTTGATCGGAATGTGCTAGAAATTTTGCGGCAAGAAAAGCTTTATTAACTACTGCTATCTCCTAGATGCATGAAATCATCAATACATTTATATTTCCATGCACCCCTTTGTTTGACTCATATAAGAAGCTAAGATAAGAAAGTTCAGATAACTTACTAAAAATGATGAGCTCTCAATGGCACCATAAAAAGATGATCCAGGTAATAGGTAATTAAATAATCCATAGGAGTCTGTGCAAAATGAAGAATAATATTAAAAATAAGTTGAATATCCAACAAAAGGAAGCATGACTAACCAAAGCAAGAAAAAGGTAAAGCATACATGCAAATCCTGATAAAATTCCACACAAGTGTCCCAACAGTGAAACATTTGTTGCCAGAAGTTGAAACAGTACCAACAGAATCCACGCATACCTAGTACATAAATATTATATCTTTGTTATGAAGTTCCACTTCATAAATTAGTTGAGAAAATCCAAGGAATGGAAAGGAAAATAAGATCAATTTCATGTATATGCCACATACCACTTGGCAGGCACATTGAAGAGTCCAAAAACGCTGCAAGAATAAGAGGGATATAAATCAAAGTTAAAAACAAAATAAACAAAAACTTTGAAACCATAAATATAAAATAAACAAGAGTAGGTTATCAAAATTCATAAAAACATGATATTCTTTCATAAACAAAACAAGAAATTTGAAAAAAATGACATGACCTGTCATCAATAGCATGTACTACAGAAAAGACTATTCTTTTATATTCCAATGAAGACCAACCTTCTAGTTTGTACACCACTCAGGCTGGTTTCTATAACAATCATAGAAAATATTATTCCTGAGAAACCAATGGCGCACTCATGCATGAGAAATGGATATGGGTGTAGAGGATTGTGGGCCACAATTAAAGCAATAATGAGATGAAAAATAGCATTGCTTGTAGCAAGCAAGACCATCAGGTACAACAGACGAACGGATCCCATAATTCTCTCCAGCTCTGTCCCCAGAGGTACAAGTGCCAACATATTAAAAATAACGTGCATCAGTGATCCATGAAAGAGAACTGCTGTGTAAATCCTGTACACTTCACAAACAAAAAGATAAATGAATATTAATCACAAAATATATATAAAAGATAATAAGCATGAATACAGATGCCTCAGTTTTAATGAAGCAAACGAAATGCATAACTATATATTTTCAGACAAGCAGCAGCAACAACAACAACAACAAGCCTTTTTTTCAGATAAGCAATAACCAAAAATTTAATTTGACCGTTGAAAATTTTTTGTGCAGATTTTTTTCCTCAAAAAGGAAATAGGCTCGGCTGAGGTGGCAACTTCAATCCTAAGCGATGCAGGTACTGCAGCTGTCTGGCTTGTGGCTGCTTATCATCAAATCTATGTTATGCACTGCAGTTTCTGTTGATTGTGCAAAGGAGTTACTGTCTGGCGGTTCTGAGGCTAAAGTTAAGGCAAGAAGTATGGCAATGGACTAGCTTTGAAGTGATTTGTTATCCTACAGTTAATGTAGTCTAGCGGTATCTCTGTTTGACTGTCTCCAGCGGTTCAGCTACAGTGATCCAATAATGGTGCTAGCCACATATCTCTTGCACGGGATTCAATAATGAGTAGCATTTTCTGCAACTTGTGGATTTTTGTAGCCGATTCTTATTTTTGTATTTTTTTAATTATTACTTTTAGTCTATTCCCTGATCAAGTAGGAGATAGAAGATTTTCGAGAAGTTATCTCTTTGTAGGACTGGATGGGTTGGTTTGGTCAGATTTAAATTTGTCATCATTATCAAACCACTATCAATGATGGATGTGTGGTTGCTCTGAGTATGTATAGCATTTGCATTCAAATTTTTAGTATTAATATTAATGTATAATGTGGATTGCATTAAGGGCTAGGGCTTACACCTAAAAGATTTGAAGATAGCCCAACGGGTAAGACTTATGACCCAATCCTATAGACAAGAAGGCCCATAGAGTTATCTTCTTGAATGAATTTTCATCATAAAATATCTTAAAGCTTGTATGCAAATGTAAATGACTGGTCAAATATTTTGGCAAAACCTATAGTTGGATTTCTGATCTCTGGTCTGTTGTAGAAAAGGCTTATTACACCTAGGGCAAGTGTTTTTGTAATCCTTATTTTAACATTAGGTCAATCATCTAGAAATAATCCCTGTCAACTCCACTCCCAGTACATGATGGATCAAACAGGAATGAATCCTATAATTTTTTTAAGTATTTTGACCTTTTACATAATTTTCTTAATTTTTCTTCAAGGATCTTGTATTTTTTGACAAGAAAATAAAAGTTGAATGCCTTAAACTATCACCAAAAGTTTCAAGAATGCTTAAAATATTTTCTAAAATTTTCCCATAATTTTTTAGATTTTTTGAGATTTTTTTCATTTTATTTTTCTTTTCTCACACATTTTGTCTTTTCCCGTTTTCTTATCCAAGAATATTTTAAATTGTGTTGAGCAAAAAAAAACAAGAGCATCCTTCAACTTCTCGATTCACTTGAGTTAGTGTGCATGTGATGAATGCTTTTGGAATAAGCTTGCATGCTTTTTGGTGCAACTTATTTCGAGTCTAATTTTCTTCAAAAGCGTGGGCTTTTCAAGCCTGGATTTAATTTTTGTTGGAAACATAGTTTTCATTAAAATATATGCAAAAGTCAATTTTTGACTATTTCTAAGATTGTTTGCTTACGCATGCATCACAACACGAGATTCTAATAACTGATTAAAATAATATTATATCGCTTATATTTTATTCACTCACGTGCTAAGATGGGTCTCAAAAAGGAGGAATTTGGACCAATAACCAGGAAATCCATGTATGTTATTTTCATTTAAGTTTGAATTCATGTTTCACAAAAAAGAAGGCGTTCGTATTTGTCTTTGTTGGTTGGCTACCAAGGCTTATGCAAGTATATTTTATGCTTATTATTTTGCACTTTTACATAAATTTTGTGCATTTCTAGGCACTTTTCTTGTCTTATTTTAGCACCTCTAATTCTTTATTTTGACTTTTTTTAATGTTATTTTATATTGTGAGATTTGTCTTTCCTCTCAAATAATACTCATAAAGGTATTAAAAATAAAATGCTCTGTGACAAAGACTAATTTCCATCACTACCATTAAGGATTAAGCCCAATTAAGGCATCTGTCATCTCTAAGACAGGCCAAAATTATTGCATTTAAACCTCTAAGAGTTAGTAGTTTTAAAGCGATTTGAATTAAATCCTATATGAATGTATTTATACTCACTCATATAATGATGTGAATCTTCTCTAGATAAGAGGGAGATAGCTTTTTTCTATTCCATCTATGATAATAGATAATTCTACAATCTGAATTGATGATTTTCTTTTAAAATTAAAAGTACCTCTTTGTAAATTAAAGATTTTTCTACCTTAGGGATCAACCATCTATTTAGGTCTTCCTCATTTAGAAAATATTCAACTAATTCTGCATTCTTAATATCAATAGATTTTGTAGGAGAGGATTTTGATAATATCCGTGAAGATGAAGCCATGTTTTATAAGCAGATATTCAACAAAATATGAATGAATTAAACCTACAAATCAATATAGTGTTATGAATTTAAATTACACTTGATATGGTGTGTGTATATTCTCACAAGTTTTACTCTTTTCACTTAATTTTTTTTTAATTTCCTCATGCAGATTTCTCATCGCATTCTTAAAAAAGATAGAGGGATTTTATACAATTAGAAGATATTCGTCTAGAAGCATAAACCCTTCTAGGACTAAGGATTGGGTCTATCGAATTACATCATGGTGGGAGCCTAGTAGGAATCTGATCTCCACACAGCAAAAATAATAATAACGATGAGAAAACATAGCAGAAATTAGTGAAAAAAAATGAGATATCAGCACAACAAATCAAGATACAAGTTGATCTACTATTCGAGAGATAGATCGACTCTCCACAAATCCTAGAGAAAACTACAGCAAAACACAATTCACATAATAAAAATAAAATAACCTAATTAACCCTAAAAAATCTTCTTAATTCCCTCCCAAATTTGAATTCAAATCCGCCTTCTTTCCCTAAATAAACCTTCCTAATTCCCTCCCAAATCTGAATTCAAATCAACCCTCTTTCCCTAAATAAACTTTCCTAATTCCCTCACAAATCTGAATTCAAATAAGCCCTTTTTCCCTAAATAAACCTTCATCATTCCCTCGCAATTTTAATTTTCTATGATGAGTAATTAAAGGTAGAATTAATCCTCTTTGAGCCCCCCTCTCTCCTTGCCCGCCGCCCACATTAGTGGGGCCCACAGGCTCATCTGGTATATCAATACTCTCCCCCCAAAGAGCCACCTTGTCCTCAAGATGGAACGAAGGAAACTATTGTTGAATCATCCAGTATGGTTCCCATGTTGCTTTTTATCCTTCCTCTCGATCAGCACTTCTCTAGCTCCGCCTGCTATCGAGCCAACTCCTTTCACTTCCATTGGCTCCAGGATCACCTCCATTTCTTTTGTCAAGGTCATCGACAGCATCGCTAATGGATTGTGGTTGCCAATAGCTTTCCTCAGCTATGACACATAGAACACTAGGTGTATGGTGGAAGTAGGGGGTAGCTGCAAATGATACGTCACGGCACCAATCCTCTCCACAAATTTATAAGGCCCATAGTACCGTAGAGATAACTTTTCACTTCTTCTTCGAGCTAAGGTTTTTTGTCTGTCCAAAAGTGGCTCAGGAATACCTTGTCTCTATTTGACGTTATGGACTCTGGAATTTCATGTAAGCGGATCACCTCTCAAATAAATGCTATTGCCACTAAAACCTCCATGTATGGGTGTTACAGAAGAATGAAGTTAGCATATTTGCTCAGCCTATCCACTATTACCAAAATCATCGAAGATTCCACTAATTTTGGTAGACCTTCAATGAAATCCATGGTTATCTCTTCCCACACCTTCTCAGGCATAGCTAGAGGTTGCAAAAGTCCTCTTAAAGCCATCACCATATATTTGTGCCTTTTACAGATATCGCAGCTGGCCGACATCTCCTCCGCATCTTTCTGCATTCGAACCCGATACAATTCTGTTGCAAGCTTACGATAGGTCTTCTGTACCCCCGAGTGCCCTCCTATGGCACTACCATGGAACTCCCGCAGGAAGTGAGGTAAATATGGCGACGTCCTCGATATCACCATTCGCCCCTGGTATAATAGTCTCTGATCGACTAAGGTATAGCCTAGATGGCTATCCTTGTTCCCCAATAAATATCTCCTGATTTTCTCCAATCCTTCATCTTGCTGACTTTCCCTTCTCAAAACCTCCTAGTCCATAACTAAGGGTATAGACAATGCCATCATGTTGGGCTCCCCCATAAATCTGGATAACCCATCTGCGGCCTTATTCTTTATCCCCGGTTGATATTGAATCTCGAAATCATAACCTAGCAGTTTTAAAAGCCACATCTGATGCTCCTCTGTAACCATCCTTTGCTCCAGAAGAAACTCTAAGTTTCTTTGATCATTCATGATAGTGAAGTGTCACCCCAATAGATAAGGCCGCCACTTCTGGATGGCTAGCACAATCGCCATCAACTCCCTCTCTTAAATTGACTTGAGTCTCGCATGACAGTCAACACTTGACTGAAATAAGCCACTGGTCTCTAGTCCTGCATAAGTAGAGCTCCTAGCCAATACCCCGAAGCATCCATCTCCACCACAAAAGGATAGCTGAAGCCAGGCAAGGCTAATAGTGGCACGCTGGTCATTGCCTTCTTCAACTCCTCAAAGGCCTTGGTTGCTGCTTCGCCCCAATTGAAATTATCCCTCTTTAGCTGTTCAGTCAAAAGCCAGGCTGTTGAACTACATCCATTCACAAACTTTCTATAGTAGCCTGTAAGCCCCAAGAACCCTCTCAACTCCCTCAAGTGAATGGGGTATTGTCCATCTCAGCATGGCCTCAATTTTACTCTGGTCAGCTACCACACCTTCCTGTGATACTATATGTCCCAAATACTCCACTCTAGGTTAGGCGAATGAGCATTTCTTCAGATTGACAAACAAGTGGTGGTCCTGCATAGTGCATAACAACAATCCCAAGTGTTCTAAATGCTCCTCTTCAATCCTACTGTAAATCAAAATATCATCAAAGAAGACTAACACAAACCTTCGCAGATATGGTTGGAATACCCTGTTCATCAGGGACTAGAAAGTAGATGGATCATTAGTGAGGCCAAAAGGCATCACTAAAAACTCAGTGTCCCTCATGAGTCCTAAATGCCATCTTGGGAACATCCTTGGGCCTCATTCAAATCTGATGGTAACCTGACTTCAGAACAATCTTCCAGAAAAACACTACTCCATAAAGCTCATCTAGCAACTCATTAATTACTAGAATAGGAAACTTTTCTGGCACAGTCTCTTATTCAACGCCCGGTAATCCACGCAAAATCTCTAACTACCATCTTTCTTTCTCACTAACAGCACTGGACTGGAAAATGGATGACACGAGATCGAATGATCCCTGCCTCCAGCATCTCCTTGATCAATCTCTCGATCTCATCATTATGGATTTAGAGATAATGATACAGACAAACACTGATAGGTGAGACTACTTCCTTCAAGATGATAGCATGCTCACGTTCCCGCGGAGGAGGCAACCCCTGAATTGACTGGAACATCTCTCGCTGTTGAAGGAGTGGTTGAACTATGTTTGGTGCATTTATCTTCTCCCCATCCTCTTCTCATTCCAAACTCTGTAGCTTTATCAAAATCTCACACCTTACCCTGGATTGCCCTCACCATAGTTTTGAGTGAAACCATAATTTTGGACATGCTAGGATTCCCTCTAATAATCACTTTTCTCGCTTCAACCTTGAACTCCATCGTTAGAGCCTTCCAATCAATATTGGCCTTCCCCAACTTTTGCAACTACTTCATCCCCAATATCACATATGTGCTCCCCAAATCTAATGAAAGAAAGTCTTCAAATACCTGGACCTCTAGAAGGATTAGAATCACCCCTTTGTAAATTCCTTTACTCCTCTCTACTTTTCATGTTCCCAGCATAACCCTAAAGTCCCCCATGTCCACTAATTTCAATCCCAACTAATCCACCATCCTATTGGAAATGAAGTTCTGGGTAGCTCCACTAGCCACCAGTGTGAACTCAACCACTGAGTTAAGAGATACCTCTGCAACATCTAAGTGCAGGTGATCATCTTCCTCCTCTACATCCTCTTCTGCAGCATCTTCCCCCTCATCGCAGACTGTTAGGACCTGTGACGAACGGTCCTTACAATGGTGGCCTGGAGCGAACTTCTCATCACACCTAAAGCATAAACTCTTAGCCCTCTTCTCCTGAATTCCTGACTTAGTTAACCTCTTGAAGTTCCCTCTGGTCATACTCCTTGACCTCTATCCCTCGGAACTTCCTTCTAAATAGGCATCGTCTGCACCTTTGGTGCCATAAATATAGTGGTCGTGGGTAGGAGACTCCCCAACTGCTGCTACCACTACTCCTCTCCAAGGAGTTCTTATCCTCCACCGGCTGGGCTAACTCCATAGCCTCTCATAAACCACGAGGTTTTAGTACTTGAATAGCTGCTCGAATATTAGGCTTGAGCCCATTCATAAAGTTCCCCTCTAGCAGTCTCTGTCAACCTTCCTAATCGCTCAAGAAGTACTCGAACTTCTTCTGGTACTCTATCATCATCCCCTCCTGCACAAGAGCAAAGAGCTGTTCATAGAAGTCTCCTTCCCAACTGATTCAAAAACATTCTAATAAACAGTCTTTGAACTCCCTCCATAATCGGATCAGATCTTGCAAGTCTCTCCACTGGTACCAGGACAGAGCCTTCCCTTCCATACATAGAGCAGTTGCGGTGAGTTTTTCATCTTTTGTCAACCGGTTTATAGCAAACTATTGCTCCACCCTATAAATTCACTCGTGAGCATCTTCTCTCTCAAAAACTAGCATCTTCAACTTTCTTACCCTAAGATCATCACCACCCTAATAGCTTCTTCCTCCTCTAATGTAGCAGGTGTTGTGATCCCTCCGTGTTTCCCTCTCCCCCAACCAGCTCTCTGATCTTCATCATCCCAATTTCTTTGCCAGACATACCCTTCACCCATTCCCCTCCTTGGAACTGGCTCCAAAGGGCAAAGGTGGCATCTCCTCTTCTCCCCCCAAAATTTTTACCTCTCGATCCTCCCTCATAGTCCCTATATTAGGGTTTCCCCCACTTTCTTCTCCGATTAAAGGTGCCCTTGTCTCCGATGATGCTATTTTGACTTGAAACTCTAACATCCTTTTCATCATCTCTTACAAATTCGAAAATCTGCCCTCAATTGCTGAAATTCGCTCTCTGAATTTAAATTTCAGATTTCCAACTTCCCCATCAAGCCTCTCCTCCAACGCATCAATCTTCTTAGCCGCCATAGGTCCCAAAAAAGGTGTCTGATACCAATTTGGTAGGAACCGGATCTCCACGTAACAAAAACAACAATAAACAAGAAAAAATACAGCAAAATCTGCGAAAAAGAATAAAATATAGGCACAACAAACCAAGATATAAGTTGCTCTACTATTCAAGAGATAGATCGACTCTCCACAAACCCTTAGCACCGCTAGGAACAACTCTAGAGAAAACTACAGCAAAACACAATTCACATGATGAAAGTAAAACAACCTAATTAACCCTAAGTAAACCTTCCTAATTCCCTCCCAAATTTGAATTCAAATCATCCCTCTTTCCCTAAATAAACCTTCTTAATTCCCTCCAAAATCTAAATTCAAATCAACATTCTTTTCCTAAATAAACCTTCCTAATTCCCCCAAAATCTGAATTCAAATCAGTCCTCTTTCCCTAAATAAACGTTCATAAATCTCTTCCAAATTTGAATTCAAATTAGCCCTCTTGCCCTAAATAAACCTTCCTAATTTTCTCCTAATTTTGATTTTCTATGGTAAGTAATTAAAGATAGAATTAATCTCATTTGAGCCCCCCTCTCTCCTTGCTTGTCGCCCACACTAGCGGGGCCCACAGGCTCAGTCGGTCATCAGAGCCTTGATCCAACTATGAATTTGTGGTGTATGTATTGAAGGCGACACTATGATTCTATTGTTCTAAACAAATTCAACATAATTACCACAAGGCACAATCTTAGGGTATTTTGAGATCGAATAATTTAAGAGAATTCTAAGAAAGATAATGTCTGATTCCTAAAAAGTTGAATTTGTTAAAATAAAAATAATGGACTCCATATTTTTAGCAAAATGGTACAACTACATTAAAATATATACGGAATGATATAGAACAAAACCTTAAAAATAATAATTGTTAATTAATGGCTATAGGGATTAACAATTTGATAAATTTTAGAACTTTAAACAAGTAATTATAAGGTATTTAAATATTTTATAAAGTTTGAAGATTTTGTAGCCAAATATTTGCATGAAGATTACTTCGTTATAATTATTTGTTTCATTAAAGATCTTAAGCAAAATATTAAGTATGAACTAAGTAACAATGGTACAAAAGACATTAGATAAGACCTTGTAAGACTTTTAAGGATTGAAAAACATTGCAATTATCCGCATGTTACGACTATTGCATGATCAATATTTCTTAAAAAATCTTTATCATCTCATATAAAAGGTAACTAAACACATAGCATCACAAAAAATTAATGACAAGACAAATTTTGAGTTAATGAATATTCTTCAAATGATGTATTGAATGAAAAAAAGAGTTATAATTAATATGATTAAACATCTGATTTGTTAAATCAAAATTTCACCAAAGTCTATGGTAAAACATATTCATAAAGTTGAACCTAAAATTGAGCAAGAGTTACAAACTAAATCTAAAATTGAATTTAAGGATGAGATCATTTTTTAACCTAAATTTTGATTAAAATATGAATCTGACCCTAGCTGTGAAACTAATATGCCCATTGAAGTTATTGAATCAATTAAGCAATCTGATAATGCAACTCCTGTGTAGTATTTATTAAATTTTTACTATATCTACAAACCAAACTGAAATTTACTTTGTTTTTTTTTTCTTAAGTTCTTGATTTATAAATAACAACAATATTAAGCATTTATCCCACTATGTGGAGTCGGCTGAATGAATCTTTTTTCACTATTGTATCCTATTAAGAGTCAATTCTCATTTAAATCTAATAATAAGTAGGGTTGCAAGCGACCCAAACATTGGACAAGCTACTCGTTGCTCGGTTCGATTAAAGCTTGTTTGTAATCATTTAATTAACTAAACAAACAAACTTGAACAATATTTTAAATACTCGATCCTTAAAAAACAAGCTTGAACACTAATGTGTTCGACTCATTTATGTTCATGAACAATATCACTTAAAGCTCGTGAACAAGCTCGACATTAAGCTCGATAAGAAACTCAATAAAAGCTCGATTCGTATTCGATTTAGACTCTTGAATAAGCTCAATAAAAACTTAATTAATATTTGATTATAAAATTGATAAATATACATAATATAAATATTTTATATTTATTATAACATAATGATATAATTATTGATAAATAATAAAATTTAAAGTAATTAAATATTACAATATATGCTAACTAAAAAAATTCGCTAAATATATTCACGAACATGCTCGATGTAATTGTTTGTTAAGAGGCTCGATAAAGCTCGTTTGTTAAGTTAATGAACATCTAGAAATAGAGCTCGTTTATAGCTCGTTAAGGCTTATTTGTTTAAAGCTTGAAAAGCACTAAACGAACCAAGCATGAACCGAACATGAATCAAACATGAACACTAATTAATTTAAACGAACCAAACATGAATACAAATAATAAAGCTCGAATCAAACATGAATCAAACTTGAACAAGCTGATAATAAATGAACTCAAACATGAACACTCACATACTCGGCTCGCCTCGGTTGGTTTGCAGCCCTAATAAAAAGGGTCATTTCGAATACTTTCTAACTAAGTCTTTTTAGGTCTACCTCTATCTTTCTTAACATAGGCCACATCTAATACATCTACTCTCCTCAGAAGGTAGACGTTTTATGTGATCAAGCCATCTAAGGCAACTCTCTCTAATCTTATCTGTCATGGAGCTACTCTAACCTTTTCACATATATACTTGTTTCACATTCTGTCTCTAAGTGTAAATCCACTCATCCACTTGAGCATCCTCATCTTTACAACACTTAATTTTATGCTTCTCTTTTAATGGCCAACATTCTGCATCTTATAGAATTTTCCCTTAAGTTTGAAGGGTACTTTTCTAACACACAATAGGCCCGATGCATTCCTTCACTTCAATTATGCAACTTGAATTCTACTAATAATATCCCCATCTATTTCACCATTGTTTTGAATAATAGACCAGAGATATCTAAAACATGTACTCTTCTTAATGACTTGATTGCATAAAGTCACAATCCCCCCACTAGATTTATTACTACTAAATGTATTCAGCTTTAGATCTATTCAAACGAAAAACCTTTAGACTCTAAGGTTGACCTCCATAATTCAAGTTTTCCTTCAATTCCCTCTTTAGTCTTATCAACAAAAAGAATATCATCAGCAAAAAGCATACATCATGGTACATCCTCTTGCAGATGTCTAGTAAGAACATACATGATTAAAGGAAAAAGATATGAGCTTAAAGTTTATACTTGATGTAATTCAACTGAAATAGGAAAAATACTTGATCAAACCACCTTGTGTTTGAACACAAGTAACAGCTTTTGTATACATATTCTTAATGACTTAAATATAAGCATTATTCACTCCTTTCTTTTCTAGAACTCTCCAGAGCACTTCTCTTAAAACTTTATCATATTCTCTAAATCAATAAATATTATATGTAAATTCTCCTTACTTTCTCTATACTTATGCATCAAACCTCGCACCATATGTATAATTAATATCATGTCGTGACCTATGCTCAATTATTCTCACAAAGTTTCAATGTATCACGCATTAATTTAATTCCTCTATAATTCACACAGTTTTGTACATCACCTTTATTCTTAAAAATAAGAACCAATATACTCCACTCATCTAACATCTTTTTAGTATTCAAAATAGTATTAAAAATAATATTAAATTTTTTTGTAAGCCATTTAGTAAGCCAAGAAATTCCTTAATCTCTTAAACATTTCCACACCTCTATTGGAATATGATTAGGTTCCACTGCTTTTCGAAACTATATTTTCTTTAAACTCCCTCTAACTTTGGTTGTACTAATACAATGATAGAAACAAAATCTCTATTTTCATGTAAGGTGTTAAGGTCACTAAAGTCAATTGTATTCGCACAATCTTCATTGAAAAATTTATCGAAACATCTCATCTACCTATGTTCAATATCCTCTTATAAAAAAAGAATTTTTAATCTTTATTAATGCACTTCACTTGAACTAGACCCTTACTTCTCAGATCTCTTTACTTGGCTAACATATACATACATCTTTTGCCCTCCTTAGTATATAATCTATTATATAAATCACTAAATATTAAATTCTTTACATTGCATATTACTTTCTTAGATTCCCTACGGGATCCTCTATATATTTCTCAATTTTCTAAGCTTTTACATCTAAATTAATTTTTATAACATTGCTTTTTATTTTTTTATCTTTTCTTATACATTTGATTCCACCACAAACTACTTTAACTATTATGAACTTTCTTTTTTATACTATAAGCACATACTTTACAACATTCTTAATATCACTAGCTACTTTTTTCAACATAACATTAATTTCTTCACGAACAACACAAATCTTGAGATTTTGAATCTTACTTTAAAAAATATTTTTACTAGCATTCTTTAAATGTCCTCATCTAATCATAGGTTAATATTTTACTTTATTTTTCATAGTTCATCACTTTATCTTAAAATCCAAAACTAACATGTGCTAGGTATATAAACTTTCACTCGAAATTACTTTACCATCTTATAATCTAAACAATCTTTTTTTTATATAAGAAAATAATTAATACAAGTTTACTATGTCCATTCTTATAAGTAATAAGACATTCTCTTTTCCTAAAAAGGTTTTAGAAATTATAAAATCATAAACTAAAATAAAATTTAATAAAGTCCTAACAACTTCATTAGTAACTCCAAATCCATAACGTCAACATATCAAATAATTTAATCATGAGCCATCAACAAAATAAAAAATTCAAATCTCCATCAATCTAGTTGAAACTAAAAGTTCATAATTCATCCCAATTAATTTTAACCCATTAGGATTTCTTTTCTTTATAGAGGTTGTTCGTCTATATGATAAACATGTGTAGCTTGTCAAATATTAGGAGGAAACTTTATGGAACTTTAAAAAACATCAATTTTAAGCTTTCTTCATCATTGACTACTCTTGGAATTAGTTATTGAATGTTCATTAGGAAGCACGTTAGTATATTAATTTTAGTATTTTTCTTAAATGCATCATATCTTATCAAATAATGAATTAGTCATTTGTATGATTATAGAAAACTTATTGTTAACTATGGTGATTATGATTAATTATAGATGTGCATTAGAGAGAGATAAATTTCAATCGGATGATAAGGTGATAAGATAATAACTCACAATCATGAAAACCTTCCTATAGGAACCCTTAAAAATTTAACTGCTAGAAAAGTGAGATCATACAAAGTCATACAACAAATAGAGATAAATGCTTACAAGTTAGAAATCTTAAAAAAATTCAATATTAGTCCAATTTTTTAATGTATCTTATTTGACTTTATATAAAATTAAAATTTTAACTGCTAAGGCAATGCCTTATATTCTCACTCTTTCCACCTCTTCTTTCAGGATCAAATCCGACAAATCATCAAAACAAACCACATACTTTCATATTAATCATATCACTAAAGTTATTATTGGACATGAAATCATGTCCACTACTCAGGTGGAAATTAAATATATCTTGTATGACAAAGAGATACACTTATAGGAATTTATCGGTTAGATCCTTTGGAATAATATAAACAAAAAAAAATGATAGGAGTTGGAATTGTATAATATAAGCAATGTGATTGTCTACTTGGGCTAGGCATCATGGAGTGAAGTTATTGTTGGTTTTACGATATAGTTATTGTGAGGATGTTCTGTGGTAGAAACTAGAGTTGGAAGTATGGCTTAGGGTGTCCTCGGGGAAGTTTGTTATTTTGTATTTAATGGAGCCTAGAAAGAATTCAATCTGACCTTATAATGATATGTGACTGTAGCAATCTAGTTTATGGAGGCAGCGACTTATCTTTGGTATGTTATTCAAGTGACAGAAGTTGAGTTATTCTAAGAGTTGAGAATTTCAAATCTCAACTAACATTTTTCTAATTTTTCAATTATTGCAAATCTAAGGGGATTTTATGATTTTAAAAATGGTCCAATGAATATAAAAGGAATAAATATTTCAAAATAAATTTCGAGTTGAATGTGCAATTTCTTCCAATCTACTTCTTAAACACAAGTGAGAGAGTGAAGATTTTTCAGAACAGGTTTTCTCCTTATACAAGCGATAGGCTTGATTAGGTGATTTATATTCCTCTAACTATTTATTTTTTATATCTCATCATTGGTTTGAATGAGTGGTTTATTTTATTCAAGTTTGATAGAAATTGGTTTTCCAAAAGTGCATGATTTACATTAATTTTATGATTTTTTGTGATTCCAAACTTCTCTATATTATTTCTCTTAAAATGCTATTAAATTGTTATTAATGTAAATTTTTCCTTCTTTTGTGGTTTCCTTCTCAAACACCGGATGTCCAAATTAACAGTTCATGATCTACAAATTAAGTGTGCTTGTAATGATTTTGTGCATATTATTGTAAATCTACATTAGAAATCTTAGGCCCTAAGCTTCCTACAACACCTAGGGATTTCATCCCAATGCAAACTTGAGAATTTTAAAAAACCAGTTACTGAAACTTCTACAAGGGTCTCAATAAATGATTTGACCCACGAATCTGATCCGAAAAATTTAGATTTGGGTTGACCTGTTTAATAAATGTGTTGGGTTTTGATTAGGTCTTCTGACTCGTTTATTAAATAGGTCAGGTTTTGGTTGACTCACGAATCCGTTTTGACCAATTTAATATAATTTTTTTCCTTAAATTCTTTTATTTGTAGATATAATCTTCTTATTTTTTATCAAATATTCTAAACTTTATAATTAATAAGTTATAAGAAAAAAATTTAAGTTATTTTGGATTAGTGGGTTAGGTTCAGGTTGATATTTTTGACCCATTTATTAAACGTTCTATTATAGATATTAACATCATTTTGCTCCAAGATAAATTCAAAAATTCTACTTCACATAGAATATTATGTCAATCCTTACTGAAATAGCCATTGAAAATGTGTTTCCCCACGAAGTAACATTGAAGTACTTCCAAATAATCACAACCCCCAAAAAATTCATGTTTGGGAATCCAAATGGCTTATGTAACGAGTTTAGGTAGCTAAATCCTTGTTAGTTTCAACGAATTGAAGGAATGCCCTCTTGTTTATGTAAGTAATTCCACAAAGGTACAAGGTGAGCGAGTCCCTATCATTTTCTGTGGAAGAATTCACATAGTTTTAGAATTGTGAATTTCCGCTATTATCATGCAATTCCTCTTTCATTTAGGACACATTTGGTTGCTTGTATATATGAAACATAGTTTGAAAAAAGATTATTTCATTTTACACAAATTCTATGTGAAATCAAAACCACTGTAGTTGACGGATTTTTACCGGGGGTTTGTGAAGCTTAAAGTCAACATTAATTCAAACTATAGCCAACAAAATAATTTAATTAGCACATCTTACTATTTTCTAATAATATGCTTTCTAATTTCAAGACACCAAATGGGCCTTAATGAAATCACCTTTTCATTTAATATGTTCCTTCTCCATTCCCTTGAGCTACGTCCAATTTAATATCTATTTGGATGAAGATTATGGTAGGTACTCATTCAAAATGATTTGGGAATTGAAAATAATTAGATGCATTAAATTATCAATTAATTTAAAAAGGAGACTAATTATTTATAAGTGAACTAAAACCAACAAATTTTAAATAATCAAAAATAAATTTAGTGAAAACCGACACCTACTGGTTATAGGAACATAAATCCTGCAAAAGCTCTTACCTTGAAACCTTGAGACCACTTCAGAGGGTAAGAAACATATCTCAGTAAATGAATCATACCCAGCCAGTAAACATACCAAGTAAATTATCCCACAAACAACTGTCACACTAGAAGTAATAAATGGAATACCAGCCCACCATTGGTTCAACCTAGTTGGAAGTCCTGCCTGTTAACAGCTCAAGAGAATGAGAAAATCAAAATTGATATAAGGCAAATTAAGAACTGTAGGCAAAATATAAATAATAAGAGAAATAGAAAAGCACACAATCTTATGTAGGAATTGACAATTTAACATTGAATTTTCAAATAATTAAAATATCAAAGTTTGATTGGCATGCCATTGCATGCTCTCTCTAGGGTAGCTAGGTCATCTTGATTATCAATTATCTTATCTTCAATAGATGCCACTCTAACTATTTTTCTAATATAATAATTGATTAATCTATTCTTCTTGGTTTTAAGACATACCAATATTAACATTCTCATATCTACCGCACTCAACATTGATACCAACGACTTCTTTATAGTAAAATTTTCTGATCAATACAACAGCAAAAACTATACATTTTACATCTATTAATGCAAATTTATCGATGAGAACGAGCTAAATTTCATTAATAAAATAATTTCAAAAGTATAATTTAACACTCTAGCTGCATGAATCCTCTACAACACTAAATCAAACCACTTCAACCTGTAATCCCTTCTTAAGAAGATTACATGCTGAATGCCCATAGGAAACACCGGTTGGATTCAAATTCTGCTTCAGTAGCATCAAGAGCTAAGCTACTGCAAGAGACATTCCCGAAAAACACTCATTGGATTGCATAGTGACCCCCAACAGACACCAGTGGGTCTCAGGCATGAGTCCATTGAAAATATTGCAGCGCGAAAAAGGAAACAATGGCCGAGAAACATTTCCTGTTCCGGCCTCAGAATAAACGAACAAAATGAATCCTTAGTTACCTAGTCAACGGCCCAGCTGCTCAGAAGCTCGCCAGTTCTAGTGGAGGAATGTTGAAATCATTATATCATCCTAAAACTTATACTAGAGTTCTCTTTAACATGATCACAGCCTAGAAGAACCCTAGCCATAAATAGAATAAATTGAAGATGAAATATTGCAAAACCTAAGTGGATATAGGCGATGAAAAGGTAGTGAATCTGAGATAAGACGGAGAGAGCTGCGGAGGATTTGACGAGATTTTTTACCTCGGTGACGATGTTAGATCTCATTTCTTCCCACTGTCTTCGTCTTCTTCTTCTTTGTTCGGATTTAATACCCTCCGGCCTCCGCCTCCTGGCCCGGCTTTGGGGCTCTGGAAGCGTCCGTTGCACGGCGGCGTTAGTTAACGGCAGCGGCAGTTAAGACGTCCTTTTTAAGGTAAAGCAAAATTCACCCAAAAATGTATCCATTTAATATTTATAACATTAACATAATTTTTTAAACTATCAAATTCATATTATTTTTTAAAAGAATATTCTCTATGTATCAATAATAATTTATATTTGAAGAGCCTCCTATGTTTATTGTTTTACAAAATAAAAAAGAATATAATAAATAATAAGAAGTAATACATAATGATTTATAATAATTTATCCTAATAATGGTTGTTGGTACTAAGTAGGATTAAATAAATCCTGTAAATCTGAATTTATTAAATTATGCTAAAGTTAAATCTTGAAAACTATTTGGCAAGTTAAGTGTTAAATAATGTGGAACTATTTAGCAACGTAATCTCCAGGATTTAATACAGTTATTTGAAATATGGATTGTATGGGAAATTTTAGTGGCTACCATGTTGAATAAAATTTTGAATGTCTCTGCGAATCAGATCGTCGATGTGCTTACATGTGCCAAAGTGCAAGGACTAGGTTGGAGGATAAGGCTGGAGGCCAAATTGAGGAATCTAATCAACGATGAAGAGGTGGTTCCTAGAGGCGAACTATTGGGTCCTTAAAATTGCAAGGAACGGACGACCAAAGGGGATGGAGGTCTCCCCAAAATGAGGAATCTAACCAAATTTGATATTTGAGAATGGTCCACAAATTTTATATTTCCTTCTTCATCTTGAAGACATTAGTGGCATTGAAAGCTTTGAGAATGAATATTAAAAAGTAAAAAAATGCCCATGCTGTTAATGCATGTAACTAAATTTTTTCAATAATTTTTTTTCTTTTTAGTTTTATAATTATGGCATAACTTGCTTATTTAAAATGAATTGGTTTAATAATATTTTAATATCATAAATATTAAAAAAACGCAAATATATAGTTTGCAAATAAGAAATTAATTTCTAAAAGAAAAAATACTAAAAATATCATATGAATCACATAATATAATAATAGTTATTTTATTTTAAGAGAATTTTGATTAGAGATTAAAAATTGTAAAGAATAATGTTAAAAATTCATAAATTGGAAATTACCAAAAGAAATTAAGGCTTCGTTTGCGATGGCTTTCATACTGCTTTCAAAAACAGCTTTTTAGCACAAAAATTCAATATAAGCAATGCAAAAAATAACTGTCAAAAGTTGTCCCAAACAAAGCCTAAGTTTTCCCCATTGGATCTTTTAAAACAAACTAAACTAAGAGATGATGCAATTAGGTGAAGTTCTAAGAGTTACGACAAATTATTGAAGCTTTAAATAAATTAATGGTTAGAGTTCTATTTTTTATTTGAATGTTTATTACCTCAAGTGAATATATTGTAGATATAAGCTATGATATCTATATAATAACTCCCTTTTGTTCATGATGAAGTTGCTTCATTATCATATTTTCTTTTGCCACATATAAATAAGTGTTCTATAAAAAATTAATAAAATAAGGCATAAGAAAAATATATCTCATATAATTTTGTTTATATGCAAATAATAAGTAAAATCTAAACCATTATGAAATAAAGGTTATATCTTACCAGTGAGGAAAGCTGAAATGAGGAAAGTTATAATAAATTGAGAAAGTCAGATAGATAATGTGAATATATACCAATAGATATAAGGTTAGGAAAGTTGAGAGAGATGAAGGCTTTGTTTGGGATGGCTTTTTTATTGCTTCTTAAAATAGCTTTTTAGTTTAAAAAATAAAATTTTTATACTAAAAAGTTACTTTAAGAAGTAATAAAAAAGCCGTCCAAATGAAGCCGAAGACTATAGATGGAGGGCTAGGGCTTAGTGTTTAAAACTAAAGGTGATCATATTGAAAGAAGTACAAGCCACTTCTATGTAATAGTATAGAAGCTAAGTGTGGAATTATAAGTTGATGAAGAGAAAAATATATTTTAGGATTTTGACATTAACTTTTTAGGATCTTTATCAGAAACAAATTTGGATGTGTTGTGTAATAGAATGTTCACAACAATGGTTGGGGAGTATATCGTCTTAATATTACAAAAAATGTTGGGCATATACAAATAAAAAAAGTATGGACTCACAAAAATCTTTAAAGGGAAAAATATTACAAGGTTTGGCATAGTTGAAATAATTTTATAATGTGAGTTGAAAGCTACAACATCTACCCTTCTATGATACTAGAGAAAGTTATATTATAAGACAAGGTGATCATGTGGCGTTAGTCAAAGATGGATGTCAGTGTTTTTCGATATTAGTGAGCTTTGGTAATGGCTGACAGTAGGCATCAACGATGGTCAATGATGGGTGTCAACGATAGGCATTATGCGTGACAGTTGGGGCTTTGGAACTCTCTAAGTTTTAGAATTCTCTCCATTATAATATCCATGAATTTGTTGAAATATGGCTTATTTATAGTTTGATAGAAAGTGTATTCTTACCATAATTATGATATTTTATCTAACATTTGTGTTAAACCCATTTAATTATTTAATATTTTTTAGACATATTAGTGTCTTAATGATGTTGGAATTGAGTGATCTAAGGCTCTCCAAATTTATCTTGTCGAGTTCCTCATTTTGACTATATGCACACAAAAAAAAGAGGTCATTTGGCCCCTCAAATGATATAGAGAAATTTCTAATGATACTTTTAAGTATTTGATTTAGGTTTTTTTTTTGTATCGTTATATTCAAATTATCTAAATGCTTATTCCCACTTTAAGTCTGTTGAAGGAGAATTTAGATGATCTCAAAGTTGATTCTAAAAGTTTCTAATTTAAATATTTAGATGTTTTAAGATAAAAATATTATGTTAAGATTTGTGTTTGATCTGATGAATTGTGTGGTGGCATGTTAGTTGTCCTCTATTTTCTAACATTAAAGTCCATAAGTTAGGACATACCCAAGTTTGATAATCTGTTGTGGTAGTATTAGTTGATGTCAATCATCATATGATAATTAAGCTACTCTTAATTGATATTTCTTGGCACATTTAGGGGATGATTCTTACCCCCATAATAACTTGACGTAAAATTTGCATCCACTTATAATTCGCCTCCATACATTAGCATAAAGGTTGCACCACGTCCACTCATCACTTAAGTCATACGTTATGCTACGAAGGATAAAAAACAAAACACAACAACTTAATATGCCTCTAACTTATAATTACTATAAATACTACAATAAATTCAATAATGATATAAAAATATTTAAATTCTTAGTATAATATATACTTTTATTAACCTAATAAATAAATTTTAATTATCTATCTAACAAATAATTACTCCAAATAAAATAAATTACAAAATCATCACAACAACAATTACATTAAATATTTTTTTAAAAATCATCTTTTTCCAAAACATGTAAAACTTAACAAAAATATGTACTTCAATATAAAATTTCTTCAACATTTCACTGTTTTATTGTGCATAACATAAACTCAAGTAACACAAAATTTTTAAATTTATTTTATAATAAATGTGATATGTGAAAATTTATTCAAATTTTATAAAACTAGCCATTATTCAACTTTTCCTTCACAAATTTTTTGTCTTTTTTTCTTCCTTTTATTTTTTCCCTATGGGAAATTTCAGTTAATCTAAAAAATGCTATTAACAAAATTATAAAAATAAAATAATTAATAATTTAACAAATTAAAACTTATTTTTTACAATCTATCTCTTTCAAAACACAAGTAACACAAATTAATCTCTTTCCAAACAAAAGTAGCAAAAATTTTCAAAATATCTTATTCTCAAGCTGCAACTTCATCATGCCAAAAAAAACTCAAAAAACACAAGTTATTTACCCGCCCTAAACATCCTAAATGCCACTTTAAATTTTTAGGTAAACAACATCACCAGATCTACAAAAGATTTTGCAACATTCATATCCTAAATGCTTAAATCACAACTTATCCCAAACAAATCTTGAAATTAATTCAACAAACACATGGATTTAGTCAATATCTTAGAGAAACAAACCAAAAATAGTAAATCTATACTTCTCTAATCAAGATAAACAATTAACAACATATATTTAACTTAATTAAACAAAAAAATAAAAAAAAAATACTTAACTTGCTCTACGGCTGGCGAAGTGGACTTGATCTGAGAAGAAAGGGAAAGAAAGTGATATGCGTTCGCGAGAATAGATCTGGAAGGGGAAAGTAGTTTTTTTATTTAAGTGTAAGACGGGCAACTTATATTATGCCAGCACACGATGCCACATCATCTTGCCACGTAGCATAAATCGCCTTTTAAACAAACGACTTTGCCTATTTTTAAATGATTTTAATAATATGCTTAATTTCTTAATTATGCTTTTAATTATGCTTAGTTCGAAAATTTACCCTTTTAGGAGATATAAAATCTAAGAAACCAAAATCATTGAAAACAGAAATAGAATTCGAGTTACCTATCACAATCAAAACACTTTTCTCAACTAGAGTGATGGACAAAAATGACCCGCAGCTTCTAAGGAACTGAGACATTACGAAGCTTTTGTTAATCACCATGTTTGATTAAAAGAGGATAACTCATGGAGATTTATCTCTTAAAGATATTGTATCAAAATTCAATTTCTAAGTGAGAAATTATTAGGTGTGGAGTATAATTTCTCTCATTTACTTTGATCTTAAAATCTAGGATGAGATTTGATATTAATTTTTTCAGATTGGTTGGTGTCAACTTAAAATTCTATGCACACTTAATTCTTCATACCTACAATCACATGTTGCTCTATAAAAAAAAAAAGAGATGGAAGATCCAGAGAAAAGGAATTGGCAAAAAGAGAGCGAGAAAAAAGAGCAATAGTAAAAATAAATTCGCTATAGGGGAAAATGTTGATAAATTAAAAAATTTTATTTACCATCATTCATATAAATAAGAAAATATCAAGTCGTCATGTGGATGACGACATATCCATGTGATAGTCACGTCGTCATGTGGCCATCCATCCACATGACGACTTGATTTATTTTGCTAATTTATTCTTATCCTCTTTTTTAATCTTTAAATTTATATCTATTCTTGTATTAAAATTTTACCTACTTATCAGCTCTAACTTTCTCCACCAGGTTCACCACTCATCTAGTCATCTGGGTCCAGCCCAACCAAACCTGATCCTCAGGCTAGCTCCTCACAAACCACTCAATTAAATATCTCTATAATCTTATCCCCTCTCTCTCTCTCTCACTCTCTCTCTCCCTTAGCTAAGTAGCCACCATGCCATTAATGCTGGCAGCAAGTTCTGGCCTGATTGCCACCGGCGTTCCACGCTCGACTACGTTTCGAAGCCAGTTCTCGTCACCACTTCCGGCGGCCAAGTCGGCCTCCGGCGAGACCAACGACGGGCTTCAGATAGGTTCTCCGGTGGTTATTGTGCAAGCGCCGCCGACGCTGAAGACCGCTGTTCCTATGCCGTCTCTGAAGGTCAACAACGGGCAGGTCAAAGCTGGTGATGTGGGGAGGTAAGATATTTTCTATTTTTAGTATTCCTTCAACCCCTAAATAAATTAAATTACATTTTCTATTATTTAAATTCCTGCACTTCCATAATTTTTTAAGTATTTTTTATTAAGCTATTCGATTAAGGCTACGTTTGGGATAGCTTTCTTAATTTTTTTTAAAGCAATTTTTTACTATAAAAATTTAAATTTTTTATTAAAAAACTACTTTAAGAAGCAGTAAGAAAACGCCCAAACGAAACCTAAATGATGAGATTTCATAGGCTCAATTTTTTTTGTCATATTTAAATATTGATTATTACAAAATTATTATTATTTATTTACAATAATACCACTGAAATTTCAAAGATCACAATAAATATTAACAAATATTATAAAGAGTAAAATTGCAAGTTTGTTTTATTGCTTATCGAAGCATTTACATAAAAAACATGGAGTGAAAACGTGTTGGAGACTTGCATGATTATGAGCAGTGTATTTGCAGAAATTAGCAACAGCAAAGCATTATTAAAGAAAGCCAGAATCATGTTTCGTTTGGGAGAGCTTTCTTATTGCTTTCAAAAATAACTTTTTAATATAAAATTTTTAGTTCAAAATATTTTTAAATTAAAAAACAGAGAAAAAGTAATCATATACAATTATATAGCAATAATTTTCACCCCACAAAATCAACAAATTCTCCACCTGTTTTTTTTTTTAGTATAAATTCTCCACCTAGCTTTTCATATACTTGCATGAACGATTAGTAATCAATGAGTAATACTAACCAGGATTGTATCAAGAAAACCCAAAGATGTGTGGGCTATTCGCCTTGCGATCGGCACGTATCTCATCGACGGCAAGCATTTCAGGCCATTGGATCTTGACAATAATAGCTCAGAAGCTGCTTAATCATATAGAAAAGTCTGAAAATGATTAAATTCATTAAGATTGTATAAGCATAAATGTACATCCAGCATATTAGATGTCCTGAACTTCTCTAGTACCACTTCTACTGGATGTATTTAACCCTGGGGGGTTCTTTTCAATAGTTTGGCTGTATTAGTCTTTTAGTTACCTGATTGTGATGCAATGCAGTGAAAGATTAATTAAAAGGTCCATCTAACAGCAAGTTTTCAGTGCAAGGATACAATTAATAACTAAGATTTTGTTTGGGACAGCTTTCTTACTACTTCTTAAAGCACCTCCACTATTACTGCCATCACAACCTCCACTAAGATTACCAGCCCCCACTACTACTAGCGACAACCATTGTTGGTAGCATCAAAGACTACTGCTAGCAGCCTGCATGTTGTTGCCAACCCATTGCCGACAGTACCGGCAACTACCATCATCATCATCACCTCGTTGCCCGATTAGGGGAATCATCGTCCTGCCAGTGATCGCCGGCACCACCATTACATAAATAATTTTCTTTGATAAAAATAATTTATATTTAATATACCAAATATATTTAAATTTATGTTAAAAAATAAATGAAAAAACAAAAAGAAAGAACAAAAATACCAAATCATCTTAAACGGCCGTCCCTATTCATTAGAACGATAACCACTCAATGTTCAAATGGAGGTCAGCACACCTACGTTGACCATCTCAAGAATTATCTTTTTAATTGCTCTCTTTTGTAATCGATGGTAATGAAATGGCTGAACATTTATTGGTTGTGTCTATCTTTTAAGATGTATCTGATGATCTTTATATTTGATGGAGAAATGTTTTAGTTTGGGTTAATTAGGTTTAGGGCTTTTCTTGGAATTTGGTCAAACTTGGGTTGATCATGAGTCAACCTTGAGCCAAATTACTACTAAGATAGACTATAAATATTTGGACTCAATTCTAAGGTCAACTGACCACTTTGGATTTTTTTATATATTTCTAGGATTTTGACTTTGACCAATGGCCAAAGAGGTTGACAAACACTCATGAACCCATAGGATGGGTTAGGGATGGGTCAAGAGTTTTTATTCAATCTTAAGGCTACTAGTTACCTAAGAGAAAATCTAGAATAAAGGGAATTTTGATAATTTTAAGTAATTTTGGGCTTTGACCTAGGGTTTACCTAGGGATTGGTTTGAATGAGCTTATTAACATAAGAAGGATTCTCAGAGTTTTATAGGTTCTTTAGTGCTAGACAATGCTAAGTCTTTGGGCACCCCCTTAATATGGATCCTAAAAGCAATTTGCACACAAAGATAGGAAGACCTAGATGCTAAAAATGCCCTAAGAAAGAGAACATTGGCTCATTAAAAAATGAGGTTAATAGTTGTCATGTCATAGGATGAGTTCTCATTTTTGCTGGATTGAATTTGCTCCGATATATATTCAACTGGCAATGATAATGACATTGAGATTATCCAACGACTTCACAATATTAAACTTTTGAAGTTGTCATATGATTATATTCTTCTGCATTTATATGGTTATTAGATAATTATAAGATTTCTGCCAATATTTTTATTTACCTTAGAAGATTTTGAATCTAAAATTATCCATGTGTAATACTATAACTTTACTAATGAGTATAGCTGCAACACTAATTCTAATCCTTCGCCCCATGAAAGTCTGAGTGCCACGGGGAAGTCCTTCGGCATAACAATTTATATATAACAAGAAGGCAGCTCACTTTGATTTATTGGTTAGGAGCTTTGGCTTCCTATCAAGAGATTTTGAGTTCGAAGTTTACATATGTGATTTGTATGAATTTGACTTAATTAACCTAAATGTTCCAATATATAAACAACAAGTTTTTTAGCATTGTTAAAAATCTTAATTTTTTCTATGATTTAGATTACATAAAGGGGTTGTTTGGTATGCGGATTTAGGCCGGATTTGAGGCGAAATTCAGCCAAACAGCCTAAAATGCAAAACCAAATCTCACGGAAAATGAAAGCCGTCGTAGACAGAAAATTCCGCCTTTCGTCGTAAATCCCGGATTTCCGAAATCCTCTCGTTCGGCGGATTTCCGAAATCATCTTACTCTATTGGCGCGGGAAGGAAGAAACTCCGCCCAAATCTTTTAACCTCCTTAAATCCTGAATGAAATAGCCAAACAGTCATATAGGATTTAATGTGAAGGTTACAAAACAATTTTCAGGATTTAACCCCCCCATTTCATAAATCCGGATTTGAAGGATTTACGAAATCCTACTTAAATGAAATCCTAGATTCTATTAAACAGCCCCAAAATATACATAAATATGAGATACATAAACCATGCAATCATAATAATAAAAAAAATGTCGTCCAATCCAATTTAAAATCACACAGACGAGAAATTATTCCGTTTGGACACCGTATATCTTGAAACTGATGTACACAGTATATACAAATTTTTTTTATATAATATATATAATTTTATACACATTAACATTAACGTACAATGTTCAGACGGAATAATTTCCCCACAGACGGCCACAAAATGATTCCCAAAAATACTGTACCGTTACTCGTAGACCGTAGGAGCTAAACATAACGTCCAACCCAATCCAAAGAACGAAGACAAAAGGGATATTCCTCTCAGAGTAATAAAGTAGACAATCTATTAATTCGTATTCTCTCTTCTTCGTCATCAAATTCCTCGTCGTGTGTCACCTTCTCTTCTCTCCCCAAACTCTTTAAATCCTTCCTCCGTCCTTCTCTTCCTGCTAATTGTGCTCTTCAATCTCAATCGCCTAACAAAAATTTCAAATTTTTAGGGAGAATCGAAGAGGAGTAGAGCAAAGTTGCAGAGATGGATCGGCTGGTAAAGCTTGAGCCATCAAACCAGGTGGTGATCCGAATCGAGCCTGGCCAGCGGTGCTACGGCGTGCTCACCCTGCGTAACGTCATGTACACGATGCCGGTAGCCTTCCGGGTACTGCCGCTAAATCAGGCCAGGTTTACGATCCGGCCACAGACAGGCATCATCGCCCCTCTATCTACCCTCAGAATCGAGATCACTTACCTGCCTCAGCAGCCTACTGCTCCTCTCATCCCCGACTGCGTTCCGCGATCCGACGATTCCTTCTATGTCGACTCCGTCGTCTGCGCCGGCGCAACTTCCAGCGCATTGGACGCCGTCCCAGCTAGCTGGTTCAATGCAAAGAAGAAGCAAGTATTCACTGACTCCGGTCTCCGCATCTTCTATGTCGGATCCGCCGTCCTTGCGCGTTTGATAGAAGACGGCGAAATGGAGAAGCTACGAGAAGTGTTGGAGCAAAGCGATCCGGATTGGCATGCGGCCGACTCCACCGACGCTCAAGGCCGAACGCTGCTTCAGCTCGCCATCGCTCGCGGTCGAGCCGACCTAGTGCAACTCCTCATAGAATTCAGCGCAGACGTGGAGGCAGCGAGCCAGGGGAGGTCGCCGTTGGAAGCTGCGGCGGCTTACGGACAGACCATCATTGCCGAGCTCCTCCTCGCACGGGGGGCGTCGACGGCACAATCCCAGAAATCGGCTTACTGCCCACTACACCTTGCAGCGGCCGGGGGTCATTCAGAGCTTCTGCGCTTGCTTCTGCTGCATGGCGCGGAGGTAGACGCGGTGGCAACGGATGGGCGGACGGCGCTGCATTTGGCCATCGCGGAGAAGCGGCGGGAATGCTCGGAAATTCTAATCTCTGCTGGGGCGAGGGAAGACGCTTGCGGGGCAGGGGGGGACACGCCGCTCCACGTGGCGGTGGCCGCAGGGGATGAGGTGATGGCGAGGATTCTGATTGCCGGCGGATGCGCGGGACTTAAGGATGCGAGGAATAGGGCAGGGAAGACGGCGTACGATGTTGCGAAGGAGGAACGGCAGCGCCGGTTCTTTGATCTGGTGAAAGCAGAAGAAAGTCTAATGGCCGCGGCAAGGAGAGGGGATGTTAGGGCATTATCACGGGCGATCGAGATCGGGGCAGCGGTGGACGGGAGAGATGGATCGGGGTGGACAGCCTTAATGATGGCGGGGTTTAAGGGATGGATGGAGGTGATTAGGGTTTTACTGGCGAAGGGTGCGCAGATTGATGCGAGGGACGAGGAGGGGTACACGGCGCTGCACTGCGCGGTGGAGGCGGGACAAGTTGAGGCAGTCGAGATGCTTGTGAAGCGTGGAGCGAATCTGATGGCTAGGACGGCGAAGGGGAAGACGGCGGTGGAGATCGCCGGAGCGCTTGGATATGTAGGGATCGTGAGGATACTTGTGCGGGGAGGGGCGGTGAAGGTGTGCGAGCAAGCAGCAATGGTGGTAGAGGTGAGGCCGGTGTTGGGAAAGGGGAAAAATAATGGAAATCGGATAGCCTTCGGCGGCGGCGGCGGCCGTGGCAGTAGGGTAATGAGAGCGGGGTTCGTCGATCGGACGACGCGGTGACGAGCTATGAACGGCGGAGAATTTGGGAAGAGGGTGATTTTGTAATTTCGTAAATGATGTTCGAGTAATTACTTCACTTAAAAAATGCCAAATTTCTTTTTCTTTTTAGAAATTTGGGGTAGAGGCCGTAGATTAAGAAAAATGGGTTACGAAAAGAACAAAAAAAAACCTCTATACGTCAGTTACAAGCAAAGAAGGAGCTACAAAGGAATACAAGGAAATATAAAACCCATTACAAAAAGATAATTGGAGAGAGATCAGACTCAGGTAGAAAATAGGAACTAACAAATATGGGCATAGGAAATCAACTAGAGCAGCACGTAGGCCCAACAAAATTGAGAGAGAGCAGGGCTCCCCTGATTGCCAACAAAGCAGATCTCACAATGAATCATCGGGTGCAACGAGAGAGAGTTGCCAGGCCAAGAAGATGAAACAGAAAAGCAGCGTGGCCATCCAAGGGGAGAAGCCATCCAATTGTTAGTTCCACACATCATCGTCCGATAGGGCGAACCCAACAAACACATATGAAGCCCCTCAGGAGCAAGATCAAAACTGAAAGCAGGAGGGGAAGGAGGAGTGCAGCGTCTCATAGTTCTTCTAAATTGAAACCTTAGCACGAATAGCATTGGTAATTTTCCGGTATGAGGACTGAACAGAGCTATCAGCACTAGCAAAACGAATATTATTTCTTGCCCGCCAAAGAAAATAAACAGAGTAGCAAATCAAAAAATAGCAAAAAAAAAAAAAAATCCCCCACTTGAAGTTGTTGGTGATCCTCAAAGAATTTGAAATTTTGAATCAAAGTAGGCCTTAAAAGAAAATTTTACATGTAAGGAAGAAGAGGAGAAATAACCCTAAACGAGAAATCACATTGAAAGAAGATATAGTTAATGCTTTCAGCTCCCATTCGACAAAGAGAGCAATTTCCAGGAATCAGAATATTCCTTTTAGCTAAAACATCAGCAGTTTTTAAACCATCATGAAAAGCCATCCACGTGAAAGATGAGTATCTAAGAGCATGCCGCTTATGCTAAACAAATTTGTACCATGGGACTAATGTGAAATTAAAGTAGAATTGCTTATAGAAAGTCTTAAAACAGGGTTTAGCAGCACCAGCCCAAGTAATAGGAGGAGGGGCAAGGGGGGTAGGGGGGAGGGGGAGGGGGTGAAGGAGAATTGGGATGGCTAAAATTTTCTGAGAAGCCAAATGATAGAAAGATTCCAGTAATTGCCCAATTCCTTTGAAAATGAACTCTTTGACCTCAAGCAAGGAAGTAGAAGGCGGATGTATAAAGTCAGACACGGCCAGCCCATCACACCAAGGGTCCCAAAACATTAAAAATTTACAATTTTCACTGGCCACATGTAACAAAACATTTCCTTTAACCTAAGAGGTGGAGAGGCAAATCAATTTTCAGAATTTAGAGGCCTTAGGGGGTGATGCTTTCCAAGGAGAACCATATTTGGATCTAAACCAATCTACCGTCAGAGAATCATTATAAAAAAGAGCAAGCAAAGCCGTGAGTAAGAGAGTTAATGGCAGGAATACCCATGCCACCAAAACATTTAGCTAAGTAGGTATTCTTCCACGCAATTAGTTGTAGCTTCCTTAGACAAGTGGAGCCATGGAACAAGAACCTGGAGCTAAGTCTATCAATGAGTTTGCAAAAAGACTTAGGTAAGATAGCTCCTCTGATCCAATAAGCGAGAGTATTAGCAATTGAGAACTTCAAGAATTAGATCATACTTGCAAAAGACAAGAACTTAACTTTCCAACCAACAAGTACATTAGAAATTCTACTCAGGAGTGGAAGGAAGTGAGCAGCAGTAAGTTTTTTGGTGGAGATAGGAATACCAAGGTAAATCAGGGTGTTGTCGGCTTGCACAAAACCAAGCAAAGAAGTAATATTGTTAACTAAATCGGTGTTGTGAGAAAACATGATAGAGTGTTTAGCATTGTTCACATAAAGGCCAGAAGATACAGCGAAGTTTGAGAGAGTGGCTTTAAGACAGACATCATTGTACAGAGAAGCTAAGCCAAAAATCAGAATATCGTCTACGTAAAGTAGGTGATTAACAGTCTCACTCTTTTGCTCGGACCATTCTCCTCTAGTGCTTTTCTCGGGTGAGCCTGCTCCTAAGTTCGGCAGGTTTCAATTTAAGAACTACTGGACTAAAATGAATGGCTTTTGGGATGTTTTAATCACAACATTTTCTTTCCACTGCTTGGGTAGCCCTATTGCTGATTTCTATTCAAAAATTCACAAGCTCAAGAATTTTATTAAACAAAAGCAATGGGCCAACTCCACCTTTCTCTCTAATAGGATTTCTGCTCTCCATCTCCAAGACCTTTAAAATTATTGTTTGCTTCAAATTCAAAGTAACCCTCTCAACCTGGCCCTCAACTCTACCTTAAAGGAGATCAACTCCTCTCTCTCTCTCTTATCTTCATGGGGCTTGGAGTTCGTGGCTGATTCAAAGAGCAAAAGCCAATTGGCTCTCTAAGGGGGAAGGCGATGTGGGGTTTCTTTATGCTAGAATTAAGACTAGAAACAACTCTAGCTATATCAAGGAGCTAACCACGGATGAGGGGCATTTTTCATCTAGAGCTGATATTGCCAAAGCTGTTATTCTTTATTTTCAAAAGCTTTACAACTCCCCTAGACCCCTTATTCCTCTTCCCCACTCCATACCAATTGGTAATACTATTCCCACACACCTTACTGCTTTTATTACTTCCCCGGTGTCTGATCAAGAAATTAGGGCAGTTGTTTTTGTTGGGCCCTCCTCCTCTGCCCCTGGGCCTGATGGATTCACTTTTGAGTTCTATAAGGCTTCCTGGGATATCATTGACGTGCAAGTTTGCAAGGCAATTAAAATTTTTTTAGCACGAGCCAACTCCCTAAATGTACCAAAGCCACTACCATTGCCCTAATCCCTAAAGGCCCTCATGCTTCCAACATATCGGATTATCGTCCCATATCCCTTTGCAATGTGTTCTATAAGATTATTGCTAAAATTTTAGCTAATCGTATTAAGGATATCATGCCATTCATTATACATAAAAGCCAAGCGGGGTTTATTCAGAAGAGAGTTTCCACCGATCACATTGTTTTGGCCTCTGAAATTATGGGTTAAGGGGGGGGGGGGGGGGATCTATGGTGGGGAGTGTAATAGACCGAATTTTGATTTTGCCATTTTTTTTAAAGTCATTATAACTCCAAATCGCAAGTTGTCTTCTCCATAGTATTTTAATTTTGGTATTTTACTTGCACGAATTTATTCATAATTCTTGGACACCGATGAAAATCCTTAAGGAATTTGTACATGTCAGTACAAGTGAGGATTTTGGAATCATCGGGTGTCTATTTTGCAAACTAATTTCACCAATGCTTTCTAAATAATATGATTTATTTTATGAATATTTTTCTGTAATTTTTAAAGCCTTAAAATGATTTATTGAAATTTTATTAAAGAAATTAATTAAATAAATTATATAATATTAAAATATTATTTTATCAAAAATATCTTAAGCCACTTAGTTTTGTTTATTAAAATCCATTTCATCTCCTAAGCTTTCGGCTAACAGAGAGTTGGCGTGAGAGGAATTTGAGAGAAAGAGAGGAGAGAGAAAAGAAAGTCTTGGTTTTGGAGACTGTGGTGCGATTTTCGTCCGTCAAACTAGTTTGGATAATTGTTCGTCTTGCTATAAGGAATTCATACCCTATTTCTGATTTCAAAGATTTTGTGTTTTTGATATTTTTTTGTTCAAATTTGTGTTTTCGTTACCAAAAAACATGAATAACTTTGTATTGGCAAAACTTTTACCACATAATTTTTTGTATGTTATAGAGATCATGATTATGAGCATTTGAATATTTATTTGAGATATTTCACCGGGTGATTTTGAAAATACAGTAATTTTTATCTACTCAGAAATTTATTTTGACGTCTAAAAATAATGGTGCAGTATAATAAAAGTCTTAAAACGTCGTTTTACATAATCCCTTGTAATTTGGTAATTTCTAAAAATATGATTTTTTGCCTAATAGGATACTTTGTTGTCTACTGATATGACATTTTGATATCTTCTTAATTAAGCTTAATTATGCATTATTTGCTATAATGCATTAAAATGAGTGTGAATATATGATTGGATTGAGTAATATTATTGTGATGATACTGTGTGTGTAAAAGACAAATAAAGACTAGTTGACCCGTTGGTTGGAGATTGATTGACTTGTACAGGATGGTGGGCCGACGGACTTTCCTTTAAATACTGTAGTTTGGTGTTATCCTATACTAATTCACGTGATACACTGATTGGGAGTTATAAGGGGATTATTACTGCGCCGACGGGCAAAGAGTGATGACTCTTTTTACCGAGCCAACGGTTTACTAACACTGATACTAATACTGAAAAACACCGTGATAGTCAGGACTTCTTACTTATTTGGTGTGACTACTGAAATGCATATTTTTAGACATTATTTTTACTACTAAGCACGTGGTATAGATACCTGGATAGTATAGATACACTCTTATATGATTTTTGACTGCTACTCCTATGATTTGATCCTTAACAAGCATATTACTCTTTTACCGTGCTTTGAATTCAGTTATAAGTTTTGGTGACATATTAGGCTTTTAGCTCATTATATATGATTTTAAATGATTTCAGGTAAAGAGTCTGCTGCTTGAAACTTTATACTGATGCTAGTATAGTTTTTACGTTAGCCTTTGGTTCATGTATTTTTGTAGCCAGTTATATTCTTCTAGACGCTAGTTGTGGATTGCAAGGATTAACTATAATAATGTAAATTATATTTTTCGTATTTTATTTATTTTCTTTAATGCAATTAATCAACTCTGGATGTCTATATTGATCTGGTTGATAAATGATTGAAAAAAAAAAGAGAATCAAAATATATTCTTTCACTTAGATCATGGGATGTTACAGGGAGGGAGACGAGAAGAGTAGACCGGACTAGTACTCCGCCCACAGGGCTGCATGGGAGCTGATCCTTTTGGCTGAGGGTTAATATGGCATAGAGATGATGGGTGGACAAGAGATCCACATCCAGAGCAAGGGGAAGCACTTTTAGGAGCTGTTTGGATTTAATAAGTTATGTAAATCAATTTATTAAATTAAAATTCAGAAAATTTTAGCAAAAAAAATATTTTAAAGGTTAGTAAATCTTGAAAAATTATTTAGTAATACAAGTCAAGATTTAAGACAGTTAATTCATATGAAATTTATGTAAATAAAACTATAATAAAATAATATTGATCATTAGAAATACATATAAACACACAAAAAAGTTACATTATCATTTTATTTTTATAAATCTTTACTACTTGTGCTTCTTAAAAAAAATTTTATAACCAAATCTATCTATTCATAAGGAAAGAGAAAAAAAAGAAAGAAAGTTGGTGACATTAAATTCAAGGGAGAGAAATAGCTCAGAGGTTAAAGGCAGCAGGTTGAAGAAACAGTAAATGTGAATGGTGACGATGCGATCATAAGAGATAGCGACGTTAATGAGAGTTCAGGTGAGTAGCGCTCTAGTCTCGGAGTTTGTTTTGATGCCCAACACACTTGTTTTCCCTTTTTTTCCATCTCATATTTCACCTTTAGGTTCTTTAGTTTAATTTCCTCCCTTTCAATCCCCTACTATTGTGCACCTCAACAATACATTCTCTTAATAGTGATTGCTGCCTTACCTTCGGTCGATTGCCCGCTGAACTTAAGCAGACAAAATAACATATTATTATTGCAAAAAGGGAAAGCGACGTGAAATCACAATTTAACTTATTGGTGACACACAAAACATATGATGAACTTTTTCATATGGTATTATTGGGGTCTAGCTCATATGTATTAGTAATGTATGTGAAAGTTGAGACAATTCACATTGAAGATCACAATGGGAAGTGTGTTGCTTCGTAGCTCATATCTCAATCACTTTTTTTTTTTTTTTGGGAACGGGGAGTATCGGCCCGCTGCCACCTCAGCTTGTAAGGCGCTTGGCTATGCCCACTAATCTTCTCGGTCGACCTAATGGTGGCACCCACACCAGAAACCCCAGGGCAAACACTTTATTGGTCCCCACCTAAGAGGCGCGGCCGTAGTGGGGTGGATTCGTACCCGGGATGGGGGGTTCCCAATCGTGCTCTCCCACCAACCGCCCTAAACCTCGGTGGGTATATTTCAATCACTTCAATGATGTGGTTGGGGTAACACATAGTCTTTTCGACTTTGATTATAGCGAACACATAAGTTTATCGCTTAGTATCTTAAAATAGATATTTCATCTGTAACTTTTATTCTTCATGAAGCCGATAATCATTGATGAAAGAGAATGAAATATTTCATGCAATATGCATCTGTGTGGATGGCCAAAGCATTGTTCGTGGATTATTATATATTTAGTTATTAAGGCCTGGTTTGGGACAGCATTTTTCTGATTTTAAAGTAGATTTTAAATACAAAAAGTTTCTAAACTATAAATTATTATACTATTGATATATCATCAAAAATTTATCTTGATAGAGCACGAATCTCGAGGCAAAATCAAGTTGGAAACTTTCGAAATTAAATTAGGGACCATCCAAACTCCGACTTCAGCAAACTCATAGTCGAACTGAACGTCTCGAAAATACGAACCCAATGACACCAAATTCGACTCAATCCGAGCCCAAATGAGTCCAAATCGAAGACCCAAAGAGCATTTGAAAAGTTCAAATCATAAATTGGATGACCAAACGATTTCCAAATGTGACATGCTTATAGTAGAATCGAGCGGCTCGACAAGACAAATCCAACGAGCACGAGATCATCAAATTCTGATATCATTAATACATTCAAATATCCAATAAACGGTCTACTATCAAGGGAATCAACATCGGCCGTCCATTCAAACCACTCCCAACTTACCCTTGATCTCCCTCCTATTTATTGGCCATACCATTTTCAGAAAACTATAAACAGACTATCATTCCTCATGGAAGGGGACTCATGGAAGGTAGAGAGGAAGAGATAGAAACTAAAGTTCTCTTGCCACCAGACTTCTCGACCACCGTTGGACTTCCACTCGGCCACCGACTGTCACCAGACTTCCGCCCGGTCGCCGACTAACATCGGACTTCTGTCCAGTCACCGATTGATGCCAGACTTATGCCCAGTCATCGACTGACGCCGGACTTTCGCCCGACCACCTACTGACGTCGGTCTTCCGCCCGACCGCCAACTGACGTCGGATTTTCTCCCGACCGCCGAACGTCACCATATTTTTGTCTGATCTCTGCTCGTCACTAGATTTCAACCCGACGATTGATTGTTGTAATCTGATCGTCCTCAATATGAAGAATCAGTCAGTTGTAATCTATTCAAACACTAGTGAAATCATTTCAACTGGACGTGAGCCTGTGGTTTTTCCCTTTTCCAGAGTTTTTTACATAAAAAATCTTGTGTTTTTTATTTGTGTGCTGAATATCCATACAACACAGAGGCGAAAAATTCTAACTCTATCGCCGCTTATATTCTAGCTCGCAATAACTATAAAGCTGCTTTAAAAAATAATAAGAAAATTATCCTAAATGAAACATGAATTGATTATATAGCTATGTAATTATTAGTGGTCTTTAGATTTTTCTCGTTGGCTATAAGTATGCCTCCTTAAGATATCAGGGCATCAAAGAATAAAGATGTGAAATCTCTTTGAATTATGGCTCTCTCTCTCTCTCTCTCTCTCTCTCTCTCTCTCTCTCTCTCTCTTTCCCTTTTATTCTACCAGTAGTTATAGGCACCCTTCAACTGCTCAAAGACTTCTCGTGCTCTGCTAAGAGCTATAGATATATTACAAATTTATCTATCAACCTTAAAATTTAAATCCCAATGATCAAAGGTTTACTTTTAGTGCAAATTAGAAATTTACTTTGGTCGCATATTATCTTCTTGGAAAATAAAGTAATTTCCAGTAATTGAGTTGCTAAGATTAGGTTATCTCATTGTGCCATTTGTTTGTCAAAATAGCTCTGCATTCAATCAAAGAGGTTATACTATTTCTTGTGATCATAATCAGATGAATCTCCCACTTTTTCTATGCTAGTTCTTCAAATTTATTCTATTAGTTTTATATGTACATCAAAATATTATCCAGATCGGATTCAAGTCGGATTTAGCGGATCACAATGAAAATTAAGTGGCCGAGTCAAAAAAACCAATCTACTAAAATCGTTCGGATAATACCAGACTCACCTAGACCAATCTAGATCAATGTACAAATCCTCAATCTACCAATTTTATAAATATAATTGTATGAAGTAATTTATTCTCAAAATTAGTTTAAAAATAATAATAAGCGATAAATCTTAAAGCATGTTGTTTGAATTCATGATCTTAAAGTAAAAAAGCTATCCCAAATGAAGACTAAATTTTAATAATTTTCTCCGACTTGAGTTAATTAAAGGCAAACTCACACACACACATCACATATATAAATTTCGAATCCAAGATCTCCCGGTTGGTAATCAAAGCTACCAACAAACACATCAAAATGAGCTGCGTACTTTATAAAACCTATCATGATGGGCTTTAAAACTCTTAAATCTATATTAAAAATCATATGAGATCATAAACTATATTCAATTTAATAAAAGTCTAAGAGCACTATTAACAACATATCATAACTTAACACAATTTTTTTTTTATATGCAGCTCAGCTTAGTCTATTGGTTGAAAATTTTGACTACCAATTTAGAGCGTATATAATGTTTTTGTGAGTTTGAGAAATCAAGTTGGCTTATCATAAGATTCACACTGTTAACTAATTTTTGTACACCAAATAGCCTACAATTTTCAAGTGAGGATTGTTTAATACTTTAATTGTTTTATACTGCTTGTTTTTTTTTTTTTTGCTTACTACTTTTGTAATATTTTGAATGTTGATCTTTATAAGGATGATTTCATTCTGATAAAAAAGTTCAATGATTTTATATTAATAGGAGTTGTGGTGAATATTATGATACATTTTATCTTCTTAGATTTAACTAAAATATTAGATAATATAATTAAATTATTAAACATTCATAAATATAATATATATAAATATATATATTAGATTTAAGTGTATTGTTTAATAGCTTAATTATATTTACCCTTTTAAAATAATTGTATAATCTTATAATTTAATTATATTAATAAATAATTAGTAATAGGTGAAATAGAAAATAGCACCTTTTTAATATAAAATATATCAAAATATTCTAATATATTTTTTCTTATGTATTTATATATCTAATCCCAATATATATATATATATTGTCTAAAGCATCAATATATTTTTCTTTAAATAAATTAATTATATTTCTAATATGAATTAATTATATTTCTAATATGAATTAATTATTTAAATGTTATATAAATAAAAATAATAATTTGGATATTTAATATATAAATTCATAAATTTATGTAAATCCCCCCAATAATTTTTATCTAATAAAAAATGTTTTAGCTAACCGAAGAAGTCCATAGCATCACAAGGGTTTGTTAACATGCAAGATGAAAAAACAAGGCAAATGGGAGCAAAATAAAATTTTGGGGCTTGGTCAACATTTTGTTAAATTACATTCTAAGCCTGGATATCATTTACTTTGCAAAGAAATAAGCAAAAAAAAATTACATTTTTGTTGCAAGAACGACCATTGATTACTCCACAAATAAAATAATGAATTCTTAAATAAACTAAAATTATTTAAAAAAAAAAAACAGAGCATGCAAAAGAAAAACCTTCACATGAAATTGCAGATCAAAACCTGATAGCCATAAATTTGAATAAAAACTTGCATTCAAAGAGTTGGTCATTGGTGCTTTGTCAACAAAAAACTGCAAGGTTTCATGAGATATATTTACTATAAAGGATTGCCTTAGATTTTGTTCTGCTAAGCAGCTAACAAACTAACAGTGCCAAACTAACCTATGGCCTCTGGCACAGGACCAACAACCATTGGATGTCTCTCTATTTCCCTCTAGCCTTTTCCAAGTCTGGTAGATCTGCAAACAGACAAGAACCACTCATAAAAGAGAATAAAAGTTAAGGTATTTTAATAAATTCATATATTATTAATAAAAAATAATTATTTGATTCATAAACATCCTAAAAAAACAGTTTCAAAAATAACATTCATGTTGTATTTTGATGACGCGTGAATGTCGTTACCGACACCGACATCTCAAACCATCTACCGGCTAAAATAAATTACTAAAGAAAAGGTCAAAATTATGGTTGATCATTTTAGATAATATTAAATTGTTAAGATAACATCAAGCAAAATTCATTGCATTAAACAGTCACTAAAATAAGTTTAGGCTTCGTTTGGGACAGCTTTCTTACTGCTTCTTAAAACAGCTTTTTTTAACAAAAATTTTGTAAGATAGCCGTCTCAAACTAAACCTTAGTTTGATTTGACAAGCGGATAAGCAAGAATTAGGAAGCAGAAATAAACTTACAGAGTAATCCATCTTCGTCGTCGCTTTCATCTCCCTGGATTAGGCCATTTAAAATGGTCAGGTTATATGTAACAGGATCAAAAAAGAAGTACAGTATATGATAAATAAGTAGACAGTGGAAGAACAATCACACCTCATCACCATCATCATCATCAGAAGCCGGCCAATCAGCTGTTCAGGGAGAAGGACAAAAGAGTCAGCCATGGAATCAACAAGAGAGCAACACGGAATCTTATTATATAGTTAGTATAGTTATTAATGAATAATGTAGCCAGTATGTCAGCACCAGTAATTTGTTCAAGTAAACAATTGACGAGTAGAATGTCAGAAAGAATAAGATTCCAGATCTATATTTAAATGATGCTTAACAATCTGCATAGTTTATTAGATATAAAATTTAGCCTAAAAGCTTAACATTATATTATGTGCCACTAGAGGCCATTCTGATGGAATACAGATGGGCTAAATTAGAAAGAAAGCCTTAAAATTCTGCTTAAAAGCTGAATGATTCTTTGCTAAACAGTTCAATAAAGTATAATACTAGCTTAAAGTTAACAACATCATGTGGCCTAAAGAAAGATGGAAGGAAGAAAGCAAATGATCAATTTACCTTTTTTTTATCAACAATATTAGTATATACTTGATGGAATCATGCCATGCCAAGAAGATTAAAGTATTTCTGAAGTCTTCTGTGCATGTAAGCATTAAGTAGCGTTGCAAACAAAGGAAGCATCTCCAATGTCAATACTCGCCATCTTGATCTGATCCTGCTGGTCCTCAAGCAATATTACTAGAATTCCCAAAACATTAGATAAGTTCCGGATTTTTATTTCAGTTTTGTATCTTAGTTAGTCATAGGATTATCTTATTTTAAAGAGAAAATTTTAAAAAAACCCTTAAACTATTTTACGAGAAAAGAGAGAGAGGGGGGGCAGTGGGCGTTTTAATACCAAACAAACTATCAAGTTTAATTTAATTTCTTGACTCCTTAAACATAATCTAAAGTAACCCCTTGACTGCTCAAATTCACTCCAAAATAATCATTAATCAATTGAGAGATTATTTTAGATCATATTTAAGAAGTTAAAAAATTAAATTAAACACGTTAGATAGATAAGACCCAACTATCTATATGTCCAATTTAATTTATCGACTCCTTAAATATGATCTAAAATAATCTCTTGACTCCTCAAATTTGATCTAAAATAATCCAATGAAGTGACTATTTTGTATCATATTTAAAAAGTCAAGGGACTAAATTAAACATAATAGATAGTTGAGATCCAAACTATCTATATATCCAATTTAATTTCTTGACATCTTAAATATAAACTAAAAAAATCTCATGACTCTTCAAATCATATTCAAAATAATCCAACTAAGAGATTATTTAGGATCATATTTAAGGAGTCAAGAGATTAAAACTATCGCATTTGTGGGATTCAAAAGACACCTGTGGCGCTATAGTAAAGGACTAACCATAGCTGATCAATACACTATATAGACCTGTAGGGATCAACGGAAGTCAAATTAAGTGTATTCATACCAGAAATTTCCACTCCAATAAATGTAGCTTCAAACAGGATTTATTTTAATTTTGGGAATCAAAAGCTTACAAAGGAGTAAACTCCTAATATTAAATACATCCTGAGCATATCTGAGAACACTCTAGATTAAGGAGTTCATGCTTGTGTTCAAATCAGCTAGCATCGGTTGGTGTAGATATGATCAGGTCAAAGTCAGAATGGATCATATAGAGCTCTATGAAAGATGAAGGGTGAAACGTCCTGGGAAGCATGAAAGGTAGACTAAAAAGTATTGAAATGGATGTAAAAGAGGGACTTATTATAACTCCGCATTAGCTATAAGGAGATGCCCAAGATTGGACATATAGTTCCATGTGGTGGCACCAGTCTACAGAAAAGGATTGAGCGGATGTAGAATAGTGAGGAATACCCTACCAAGTAGGTTCAATGCCCTTAATCTACTTTGTCACGTGGCAACTTGAGGATCCTTGCCAATAACTATAGGTTACCTTATCCAAGGGAACCTTGTGTACCAAGGCTATGGACCTAGTCTTAGGCTAACAGATGAAAATTATACTCCACTATCATATGAGGGAGAAATTCAAGCTGGACTTATAGTACTATGCAGTTATACATGCCAACCCTAAAAAGACTAATTAGGCTCTAAAGTTGATGGGTAAGAAAGAAAGGTATTTACTCGAAATGAGGCTTATAAGTCAATCGTGTGGGATCGAGAATGCCCAAGTATCTTCTCAATTTGGTAGAGAAAATAAGACCAATATAGAATATATGGACGTCAAATCAGAGTGGTAGAGAAGATGAGACAAATATGTATATCTCATCGATTTGGTAGAGAAGACATGCAAAGAGGGGAACTAGCGGCTCAATCATGTGGGATCAAGCCCACATATCTTCTCAATGTGATAGTGAAGATGAGAAGAGATAGAAAATATAGACATCTCCCAATATAGTAGGTAATACATCTAAAGAATGGAATTTAGAGCTTGATCTTGTAAAATCAATTAAGCCCAAATATCTTCTCAATATGGTAGAGATGATATCAAAATGGGACTTACAACTTAATCATGTGTGATTAAGAAATCTAAACATTTCCTTAATATGGTAGAGAAGTTGAAATTATGAATTACAATTTGGTTGCGTGTGGTGAAACGCAAAAAAGTTGAAATGTCTTATCAATGTAGTAGGAAAGTGTCATGCTTCTGGATCTACATCAAGAAGGGGGATGGAACCTTTTGAGTAGGTGTAGACTTCTTAAGAAAGAAGAAGGGGAAGAAGAGAGATTAAAAAAGGGAGAAAATAGAAATCTTATTTCCTGAATTCAATTACAAGATTTAGGGTCTATTTATAGTGTTTACATAAACCGATTTTGGGTTTAATAAAGCGTTAGACCAGCTGGTTCAATACAAGTAAAATAAAAGAACTAAAAATGAGTTTGGGACTGGTTTAATACTGAAATAAATTGAACCACGAAGTATTGTAGTCGGCCAGTTGTTGTAGTGCTCCCAATCTTTGAAAGATTTGCTTCCTTCTTCTTCTCTGATAGACTTTAAATATTTTATTATCATGATGCTAATTCTTTAAACTGTTCATCCATTCTTGACATTGTTGTTGTACCCTCTTTGAATCCAAAAGAATATATTGTTGCTTAATAGGAAGATATCAAAGATATGATGGAGATCCTGAATATCTTTTTAATGTGGCAAAAGTAATACAGAGAATGAAAAGAAAGGATGGGAATGTTAAGACTTACAGCTTGATCATGTGGGGATCAAATCTTATTATAAGTTTAGATTCAAATCTGACCTCAAGTCAATATAGATTCCATACTCAAACTCTAACTCTTAATATAGGTACATATTCATATTCAACAAAGTCATATGCATTATCATATAATAATTGTAGATTTTCAACATCTAATTCATCATCAAAAGAATATTCATGAACTACAATTTCATTAATAACATCGAATCTAACAATATAAGATTCTTATGTAGGTGTATGCTTGACAAACTTGAAAAGAGAAGCTAATTGTCCTTTTGAAATATTAATCATTGTTGGTGCAATCCTAAAAAGAGAATGATTGTAATATTTCTCCAAATTCAAAGCTTTATATAAAAGCTCAAGTACTATTTTTGGTGAAATATAGCATAATCCATCCTTAAATTCCTCCCCAAGACATTAAATAAACAAACAATGACAACATAAGGGTTTATAGGTAAATACAAAATTTCACTACAAGTGCTTTAAACCTTATATGATATTATTATTCAAACGCATTATTATAGTCACCTTATTTACAATTCTTAAATTGACTAAGTAATTGACCACTTTATTTGCAAAATGAAAAAAAAAAATACTTATAAATTCATCTTCCATATCGGGTCATACAGATTTTGTATCACTTGCAATACTTTGCCAAAATAATTGAGCAAGTCCACAAATTTTTTTAACAAATTCAACAAATTAAGAGTCAAACTTATTTTATATTATGAAAAAAAAAAACTTCCACATAATAGATTCATTTGGAATTTGCAAAGATTATATCACATCAATTATAAAAATATAATTCTAGATCTCATGATAGTCATGATGTAGACCTATAATTGTTTAAAACTGTAGCTTATTCTATTTATTTTAAATTGAGTCATATGATTATTTTATTGATTGACAAAGTTATTATATTCTACTTCTAATTAATATGTTGATGTAATATTAAGCACCAATGTTAAATCTAATGCAGGATGTCCTATGATTTAGAGTTTCTTAATTCAAATCTGGGAAGAGATATGGGGAACAGTTCAAATTAATGAATTTAACTTGGGTGTAAACCAAAATGTGACCCAACATGAATTTGTCCAATACAAATCCGACACATTCATTGTATGATTCAAAATACTTGACCAAAATATAACGCAAATTAAGTCTGAATAATTCAAACCCACCCTATAAAAGTGTTGGCCTTCGTGTAATGACCAAAGGAAATGAAGAAAAAAAAAATTAAATACCTCTGCCCGAATCCTGCGCGAATCCTGCTACAGTCGCTTCCACCTCTGCAATTCGGCGTTGTGGTCATGTCGACTGGCAACGAGCAATCACTGCTCTCGTTCGCGTCATTCAAATAAGACAGAGCCGAACTCTTTCCGATTTCTTCCTTCCCACGCAAGAACTTCCTCAAACCACGACACCAGCTGCTGAAGCCTCAACTCCTTCGACCCCAATCCAATCCATTCGCCTGTAGCAGCCGAACCAGCCCTTCCACCTCCGACCTTTTCCTCCTCCTGCTCTGATCGACCCCCTCTACCCTAGCCTTGTTCGACCTCCGGTCCTTCCGATCCAGAGAGAGAGAGAGAGAGAGAGAGAGAGAGAGAGAGCTCCCTACCTTATTCCTTCAATCGAAACCTCCGTCATCTATTTGAGCCGGCCTTGCCTTCGCCCGTCAAAACCCCTAGCCGCGACGACCTTGCCTCCTCCGTTGCTTGTTGACTTCGGCTCCTTCGCTATCATTTGCTTCGCCCCTCCGACGACGTTCCTTCCTGTTGAAACGGAAGTTACGACATTTTGATTGGAAACGACGACGGGAGCTCTCTGCAGTGAAGGTAACTTTCCCCATTTCGAGCGCTTCTTCAGCCAGATCCCGTAGATCCACTGAGCTCAAAAGAGGGAAACAAATGATTTATTCAACTGTGAGATTTACAAGGAGATCAAATCCTGTTTGATAGGATTTAGCATAAATCCTTATCAAATCCTGCTTCAAGAGCTGTTATTCAATGGGATTTAGCCTAAATCCCGACAGGATTTATTTAAAATCCTATAAATCCTATTTTATAGAATTTTTGCTTAAATTCTATTATGATTATAATTATAGTATGATTAATTATAATTAAGTATAATTAATTATAATTAGTTTGTAATTAATTATAAGTTAAATACATTTAGTTTATAATTAATTTTAAATTAAAAGTAATTAATTATAAATTAGGTATAATTAATTATAATTAATTTACAATTAATTATGAATCAAGTACACTTGGTTTGTAATTAATTATAAATTAAATATAATTAATTATAGATTAAATATAATTAATTATAGTTAATTTATAATTAATTATATATTAAATGTGTGCCTCGATATACGTGCCAACTCCACCTCGCCGATTATGAAGGTATAACCCTTCTAAATCTTAAAACTCCGAGAGCCCGCCTTCGACACTTGTAACGCGACGAACAACCACCCATGCACGCTTTTCTCTAACGTGGTGGGAGGGAATTTGTTGCGATGCTTGCGACGAGGGGGGCAATCTTCTAAAATCCTATTTTCGGTGTTTGCGGCGCGCCGAGGGACCCCCTATGCACACTTTTCTCTAGCATGATGGGAGGGAACTGGGTGCAGTGCTTACAGCGAGGCAGGCGAGCCTTGTGCGTGCTTTTCTCTAGCATGGTGGGGACAAAATATAAATAACTGTGCTTTCAAATAGGTACTGAAGACCCATGCACGCCTTTCTCTAGCGTCGTGGGATTGAAGATTTTATGGTCGCGGTGTCATCCGACACCTACCGTGCACGCTTTTCTCTAGCGTGACGGGAGGCCCAGTCTCCTGTAGTTTCCCCTAAATGGAGGACATGCCAGAAGGCTGTCGAATTTCAGAGCAAAATATAGGAGACTTAGCATCAAATGAACAAAACTTGGACTTGAACTTGATTGAACAAAAAAAGGATTGAAATGAACTAAATTCAAACTTGAATAAATGAGCAAAAGATTTAAATCAAATTTGAGCATTAAGAACTTGAACTAAGTAACAATGAACCTGATGCATAATTAGTGGACTTGAGTTTGGACAGACGAACTAAAGGAGAACTTGAATTCAAACTCGACTACAGAGGACTTGGACTTAAATCTGAATTGGACTCAAGTGGCATTGCACTTAACTTGAATCAGGATTTAACTGAATGAATAATCAATATAAGGATTGATTTGAATCATAACACTAAGCTCTTAATGAAGGATAAAGAGGGGACTCGTGGAGGAGGGTATCCAAGCATAATCGACATGCAAGCAAGAATCAAGTGGAAGTGCAATGAACGTAAACCTAACTCAAATTTAAACAAAACAATGACTTAAGATTGTAGCTTGGGACGCTACAAAGAACCCAAACTTGGATGGAACACATAGAATCAGATTTTGATTTAACAAATGAATTATCAAGTGGATATGAATCTTAAAGAATCATCAAGCCTGAGTGCTCGTTAAATGAATCTTGACCATTCAAGTGGATTTGGATGAACAATCAATGATTTGTGGAGGATAAAGAAAGCTTCTACATCCCACTCACAAGTAGTTATAGGATATTTGTGAGTACTCATAAATGACGACGAGTAGTGGGCAAATGAATACACTAGCATTGGGTGTATAGTGTGACGTTCATCCACGGACAATGAATGATGTAGTTCAAAGAAGCCCTTGATAATCATTCTATGAACAAAAAACTAATGGAGCCAAAAGACTTATACCAAAACTCCAATGGATATGATTTGCTCACAAGCAAATGAAGAAGACTTGTAAAGAATCATCATACATATTGCAAATTACATATGGAAGTAAGGAATTTACAACCCCTATGAGCTACGACAATCAAATACACCGATCCTCATACATGCAAAGACAGCATGTCCGCAGTGCATTCGAGCTCCCTACAAATAAAGGAAGATGATACGTAGTGAAGTGCAAATGTCTACAAGGGGTTCTAGGGGACCCGTATACATGCTATATGCTATCTGCAAGCAAACACCGGATGATATATAACAAATGCAAATGTCTATGGCTCTTGTAGAAAACCCGCTATATGCGCAAAATATCATCTACAAGTGGAAATGAGACATCTGTAGTGCATACAAATACCTACAATGTCATTTGTAAGGGGCCCATCATGCATACGATATATCACCTGCAAGCAATCAAGTGTGTTTACGGGAAATCAAGGACAAACATAAGCACCTACAAGCTGATGTATGAGACCCTCCATTCATACAATGATCCTATCTACAGGTAGTTATGGTGAACATATCACTAGAATAATGAATTCCCTACATGCATGAGATAGAAGACCACAACGAATGCAAATGCCTATTCGCAACGATGGAAGATGCGTCATATGCATAGTAATATATATATATATATATATATATATATATATATATATATATATATATATATATATATATATATATATATATGCAGGTAATAATCAGTAGATTGTAGATGTCATGAGGCTCCTACAATCAACCATCATCCAACAGCCAGCAAATGTGTCAATCTGTTGTAAATGAAGGAGGAAGATACACAATCATCTACGAGGGGTTGTAGGGGACTTTTTATACATTCAACATGTTGTCTATATGCAGATATGAAAGCACTGCAATAGACGTAATTGTCTACAACTGATAGCAGGAGATTCATTAGTGCACTACAATATATTTGCAGAAAGCAATAAAGAATGCACGACAGTCTACCTGTATACAACGGGAACATGACCATTGTACAACGCCACGCCACCGAATCTGCAACACTCGTACAAGCAGATAGAATGCGTCTACAAGTTCCCAAATAGAGCGTCGCACATGTTCAAATGGCAGTTGCCCACACAACTGAAATATCCCGAAAATGCCCCCGCACATGCACCTTAGTTTGTATACACATAGGTACACAGAAGAGGATGTATAATAAACCCGCATGGGCCCCGGCGAGCTTATTATGGGTACACACGTGACATCTAGGGATGCTGCGCGGGTCAATAAATTTGAACATGATCCTCCTAAGCAGGTAAATAGGAGTCGACAAGGTTCAACAAATAATTATAAAATGGCCCCAAATACCTGCATGGGCCCCGGCGAGCGTGTTTTTGATACACACGTGACGTCTAGGGATGTTGCGCGGGTCAATAAATAAACCCAAATTTGAGTCCGATCCTTCTACATGGACTAATAGGAGTCGACACGACTCGAACTATCAAACAGATATACGGACAGAGTGTCGACCGGGATATTTGTTTTATATGTTCATATTAGGCCTTCAAGGCTTATGAACAAAGAAATTCATTAATAAAGGCATAAAGCCTAGGAAACCCGATCATCTGTCGACAGCTCGACAGAGTCGAAAAGGTTTAATCCATAAATGAAAATGACCCCAAACACCATATGATGGTCGTGTTGAATGTTTATCTCAACCAGAAGGGTTCATAAATACTTTCAAATGTCTCCCAAATGCCCAAACACCCATAAAATTCAAATTCTGAAATCCCAAGAATCCAAATATATTCAAAATTGAAATTCAATCATCGAACACTTAAAATAAAATCCATCCACTCTCCGTAACAGTTTGCCGAGGTGAACAAATTAAAATTTACTTTAGCTCACATAGAGCTAATGCCTAGTCGAAAATATTACTAGGATCCATTATCAAATAATCTCTTACCGGTAAGGACGTGGTACATGTCCTCTAACTGGTAGTTTCACAGCCAAATGACATTGCAGGTAAACGATTATGACCCGGGGCCCTCTGAACCGGGTAGTTCTGCCGCCAAATGGCACCACAAGATAGCAGTTATGGCCAGAGCCAATACGTTCCTTAGTAGCATCAAATCCTTCATATATGAATCAATATGATATAATTGATAGGGCACAAAGCCCTCTGTTAGTTAAGGTGAATTCAAATTTGTCCCCTTAGGCAAATACTCCCCCCAGGTCTACAAGGTACCCTTGGACGAAGCAACCCATGGCTGCCAACAAGGATGCTTCTATCAGGTTGGGTCGACTACCTCCTTTGACTAAGTAGACCAGGGACCACGACCGGGACGACGGAACCATGGGATCTTGATCGGGTCCATCATCCATTCCCCCACCATCCGCTTTAAGTGCAAGATGGTGAAATTTCCAATTTTAAATATCAAATTCCCAAATTTCCAAGCCTATGCTGCTACTATATGCCACATAATACGTACCTCTACGTATCTGATTGACAACTAACCTTAATCGAAAGTTCTCTAGCGTTATCGGGAGGGGTAATTAACTATAGGGGTTTGCGCCTAAAGGAAACCAGAACTCAGATCATAATGTCCTCGCAAAATGAGGGGCAAAATCTCTGGGTAGTGTCTTATCTACAAACCCATCTGCCTTCAAAAATTTACATTGGAACTTAATCCGTTAAAACTCCCCCGAAAAGCAATGGGGAGGCCAGAGCCAAATTTTCGGAGCCCACAAGAAGCATTATAATGGACATAATAAAGAACCAAATTAGGGCAGAGAGCACATGTTCTCTATAGGGATCATTATAGGCATTTTTAGCCAAAGAATGACTAAATTATTGAAGGAAACAAAAATAAAACAAAACCGTGAAATAAAATAACATAAACTAAATAAATAAATAAATGCACAAATTGTTAATCCATTCAACCCAACATATTTCTGATGTTTTTCATTAAGAAAAAAAAAATTGAGGTTTTTATTTTAAAGGGTCCATCATCAAATTGACATCTAATCAATTCTAGTTTCTACAACATACGATGGCTTTGGTCCTGTAATATTTCTTTGGATATGGCTTTAACCCGTCAAATGTAAAAACATTTGCCAGGAAAGGTAGAAAACTGGGTCACGAATAAGATACATTATATTGATGTATATGCATCATAATTAAATGCTCCTCTATGTTTTTATTAGAACAATTTAGGGACAGATATTTTATAGTTTTACCAGTTCGTTCCATGCACCTGAAGCAATTTCAGGCTCAAGACCAGGCTAATAGGCTAATTGATGCACCCCATGGAAAAAAGGACTGGACCAGCCAGACCTTCAGGCAGTCCATCTCCTCGTTTAACCACTTCGTTAACATCCTAAAAACAAACCCTAGAAAGGAGCATGAACAATGATAATTATGCAAATCATTAACATCTTAAATATCCTATATTAAATACTGCCAAGTCGCTAATTCTCCATCTTAGCAAAACCTATGCAACCAATACAAGATACTGAAAAGATACAAATCAAGTTGTTGACTGGTCATGTATAAATACATAATCAGAAAATCTAAAGCAGCAATGGTTAAAAAAAATAAATGCCAGATATTTAGCCAGATGACAGAACTTATTACAAAAGAATAAACAGTAGTGCATTTTTTGCAGTGCAAAGTTAAGGGGACAGTTAATGAAAATGCTGCGTCAAGAAAAGGCACAGCTGAACTTCAAATAAATGTTCTGCCGGAAAAGAAATTTCCGTTAGGCTTATTTCAAACTTGTAGTTTAGCTGATTTTGTAGCTAGAATCCTAGCCTATCCGCCTCCCCCTAGCGACGTCAATCCTATTCTAATTGTTCTATTAACTCTCTCCCAAGTTTCTTTTACTTCAAATTTAAGAAACTAGCCTCTAAAGTTTGCGTAACAGCAGCAAATTGGAGAGCAGCACCATAATGCTTCTTTCCATCTTATCCGATATAACTCAAGGGAACTTTCAGTATTTTACTCCTAATCATACTTTTGTCTATCCAGCTTGTCCATGCCCAAATAAATATCTCCTGCATTCTCACAGGGGATGCCAAATCTCGAGCAGATATCTTGGTCTTTAACACCTGACCATATGAAAACAAACTCAACAAAAGACCTTTATGTGAACTGCCTTTCGCCTCGTTAACTATCATATTCAATTTCATATAAAAGAAAACCAGGAAACAAATTAAAACCCCAAAAATGTTCTGGGGAATTTGAGAGGGCTGAAGGAGAGGGAATTTGATGCACTACAACACAAGACTAGGTTATCTAATGCAACTAGTATGATGCTTTCATGCAAAGAAAAGTAGAAGATTCATAGATCACAAGTTACCAATTACACAACAATTCTTATTTCAAATCAAATAAACTCCTGCATTTACAGTATACTCAACCAAACAACTCAAAAGTACTTTCAAAATATTACTTTTACTTTGCACTGCATTCCTTTTACTATGTTTTCTTTTTCATCAAACCAAACAACCCTGAAATTATTGATTCAGTCTGAAAATTTTCTCCGAACAAAACCGAATGTAGGAATGCTGTTTTGAACCTTACGATAATTACAATATCTTTTCTAAAACCATAATTTACTCGATCCTATCTAACTTGCATCATTAACTAAGTTTTGATTGTCTCAATTAATATTATCTGCTGACACGATACAACTATAAGCTTTGATACAAATTTGATGCAAGATGACTCCAAATTAGGGCTTATTAAAGTGATGACTCCAAATTAGGGCTTATTAAAGTATGGGTGTAAACGAGTCAAGTCGAGCTCGAGCTAGAGGGTGTTTGAGCTTGACTCGCGAGTCAAATACCGAGCTCGACTCGCGACACCGGAACGTGCTTGTCAAGCCGCTTTCGAGCAGCTCGATTTCGTTTTCAGCCCGCCATTAGCTGTTTTCCTGTCCGGTTTTTGGCCAGTGGGCCAGCCGCACTGCATTCTCTTGTGGATAAAGAGTTGCTTTTTTGAAGAAAAAAAAAAGAGTTGTGTTTCTCGGACAACGGGCCAACTGCAGCTTTTATTTTATTTTATTTCTTATTTTTTGAAAAACCAACTGCAGCACTATAGCTGTAGCTTTAACATATAATATACATATTTTTGGGAAATATTGCACTGTAGCTGCTGTAGCTATAAACCTATAATGATTTTTTTGGGGAAAAACTAACTATAGTTTTTTTTTAGATTTAAATTTAATAAAAATACTAATTATTTTATTTTAAAAAATCCTAAAAGAATTCGAGCCGGCTCGGAAGCTCACGAGCCGAGCCGCATCTAACTCAAACTTGAGCTCGTTTACTAAATGAGCTCGAGCTCGACTCGTGAGCTCGATAAGCTCGGCTCGCGAGCCCATAAACGAATTGAGCTGGCTCGGCTCACTTACACCCCTATCCTAAAGCAACTAATATAATATGTAGCATGGTTTCATACAAAAGAGAATTAAGGACTCACATATCACAAGTTATCAATTAATCCAACAACTCATTTTTTTTAAATAAAAAAAAGAAATAATAGTCTTTAAATGTTAATTAATAATGAAATGACCATAAATATCCAAAAATTTCAACAAGAATTTGAAAAACAAATAAAGTAATGTTATAGTAGCCTGCTGCAATACCCTCATTCATAGAAGACAAACAGCCCGCATAGCTTCTACTTTTTTTTTAATGAACAATGCCAAAGATCTCCATCTTATACATCAACAACCGCATCAGAAATAGGGAGAGAAATGTCAAGAATGCTGTCGCCAAGCATTTATCCATTCTTAAAATAGTTCAGAATCCGTCATGTTTGGTTGCAGGATATTTTGTAGAGTTTTGTGATTCTTCCACTACCAGTCAGATCTTTTTGTAGGAATGATGAAAGAAAAAAAGGGCCATCCCAACAATTAGGTGTTATGATATTATGTTGCTTACCCATTTATCTTAGCCATCAAGACAATAAACCCTAAAACAATCTGAGGGTGAACAAAGTGCAAACCTTCTCCAAATAAGGTACTGATTAAAGAAGGCCTGGTATATGCAATCATAATGGGAATTCCTTGCACCACTTGAGAAATTAACATTTGTAACAGGGAAATATAGAATGTTTGAGATATGTAAAAATCAGCTATTCAAAGCATGCATAGAATTAGCAAGCACAAAAAGATGTTTTATGAACTAAAGATAACAAATAATTGTTGCATGCTGTTAGCAGCCCTCAATGTCAGTAGACTTCGGGTAGACAAATCATCCTAAGGCCAAAAACATATCCTTTACACAAGCAGCTAAAATAAAAGGTCAACAGGCCAATCCCAGAAAGATCCAATGGTGCTCAAATTAATCAGCAACTGAGGTTAACAGTGAATAAACTCTACAAATTAAAAAAAAAAGTCTCTTTTATATTCAAAGAAGGATGTAGAGGAGTCTCTTCTCCTGCTTCCTCGAGTGGTATTTTTAAGTGCTTGGTACATTGACAAGATTTGTGGTGAATAGACAAGTTATATCACCGATGAGATGCATGACAAACCAAAATAATCCTCGATTGAGGGCATTTTTGCTTAATACTTGGTGAAGGGTTCAATAATTCACTAGGTTGATTGATAATTGCTTAAATAGGAGAGGAGGTCCTACCCGTACTGAAGAGGCAAGCTTATCCTTCATAGATCTCAACAATATGTGATTAGTCCTTTCATGGATATTTATTGCAGAATGGCATGCGTTGTCAATCAAAAATATAGAATGAATTCCACATAGACAACACAAAATTGTTGCGTACCAGGTGCAAGTAGAGTTTGGGTAGATGGATTATCTTAAACCCAATATCATGTCTTACACACAATTTAAAACAAAAGGTTAACAAGCCATCTTAGATATCTTGCCCACAAGAAGACCCTATAATGTGGAAATTAATAACTAGGCTTACAGGTTAATAAAGGCATATCCAATGAATGGAGTTTTCACTCGCATAGGGGAACGAAAGTGATTAATGTATGCAGCCTTGCCCCTGCATTCACAAAGAGGCAATGAACCTAAGACCTCCAAATTATACTAGAGGCAACATAACTACAAACCTAGGCCACCCTCCAACTTGCAGGTGAACAAGAGCTGAAATTCGTTGGGAATATGAGAGTGAGAAAAAAAAAGGTTCTTTCCTTGCTCTTTATAGGCATTTATGGTGTTTGGATGAGAATCATACTTGTCAATGATGAATGGCCCACCATGTTAAACATAGCCTAAAATAAAAAATAATTAAAAATAGAATAAAAAGCAAACAAAATAAAGTAAAATACTACTATATATGTAGGCATTTTAATAGAGCTCATGACTCGAGATTCTTCAAACTTGCATGGTATATCATGAAGATATTATTAGGATTGATGGAGAAATTTTGATAACTTTGCATGTAAAGTATATTGAGACAATCAAGTCCATGTTTAACTAAAGTACATACAAGTTGCTTCGAATAAAAGTTATAAAAATGAAAAATACACCTTGCCCTCACAGATATTTTCCTTCATTCCTAGTCTCATACTTTGTTTCTTCTACTTAGCACTTTCCCTACCTTTTAATCTGCTTGTAGTAGGTGTATTTTCCCTAACCTTATAATCTAAATAAAAAAAAATGTGAGTAGATCAAAATCGAATGACGAAAGGAAGAAGGAGATCATTACCTAACGACGACCCTTGACTTCGAAGGAATCAGATGAGTTGACTATCGAAGGAGACGATGAAGCACACGAGATCTCTTAATTCCGTAAGCAATGGATGGACAAAGAAGGGCATAATCACCAGGACGAATAAGGAATGACAGAAGGAAGGAATATAAGGGATGAAAGTAAATCGAAATTGCGTGAACGAAGGCGAAATCCCGTGCGGAATCACAAAATCAGGTGCGTTCGTGAGGTTAGGGGCTTCGTCTGCATGAGGGTTTGGTGGCTGCAACTAATAAATCAATAACTAATATAACCTAAAATTTGTCAATATATTATTTGGAAATTAAAATTATATAAATATTTAAAAATATTATTACATTAAGAAAATCACAAAATAAAATTGTGCGCGCCAACTTGATCTTGTGCACCGCACCGTGTGCCATGGTGCATGCCATTCTGCACCATTGACATGTATGATGAAGACATTTTGGTATATTGATGTACAATAAATAGTCATATCGCCCCTAGACTCATTCGAACAAAAATGCCTCTCGATGGAGGGTATTGTTGTCCTTTGGTTGAACAAGAAGGGTGGAGAGCCTACCCATGTTGCTTTTAAGATTCTCATTGGACCATCATGCCCCTAACGCTGAGGATGGACTGACGTAGGAAATATACAACAACATCAAGCCTTTGTCCCACTACGTGGGGTCAGCAACATGAATCCTTTTTCTCCATTGTGTCCGGTTCAAAGTCAAATTCTCGTTTAAATCTAATAAAGATCATTTCTAATATTTTTTAACCAAATCTTTTTAGGTCTACCTCTACCTTTCTTAACATAAGTCAAATCTAATACCTCTACTTTCCTAACTGGGTCATCGGAAGGCCACCGTTTTATGTGACTAAACCATCTAAGGCGACTCTCTCTAATCTTATCCTCCACTGGAGCTACTCCAACCTTTTCACGTATATGCTCATTTCGTATCCTGTCTCTAAGAGTAAATCCACTCATCCACCTGAGCATCCTCATCTCCGCAACACATAACTTAGTATTGTGCTTCTCTTTTAATGGCCAACATTCTGCACCATATAAATTGGACGTAGGAAATATAACACAAAATTATTTTGATGAAGCTCTAAATTGGACTACCAAATCTATACCAACGGATTTAAGATCGGTGTTAAAAGTGATCTAAAACACTATCGTTAGGGGTGTCAAAATTTGACCCGACTCGAAGCCTGACCCGAACCTGACTCGAAAAATTTCGGGTTCGGGTCAACCCGTTGGTTGGGTTCAGGTATAAGATTCTGACCCGTTTATAAAATCGGGTTAGGTTTGGGTTGACCCAGAAACCCGAAATCCCTACAGCGCGATCCCAATTCCCATGCTCGCGCCCTATCGACAATGCACCTGAACCCGCTCCCGCGGGCTCCCATCTGCATAGCTCTTGCGTCAACATCTCGTGCAGTCTGCACCTAGCCCACGAGCTCGCGTCCGCGGTCCGCACCGCTTACGTCCGCACCACACCCGTGCACTCAAGCAGTCGAGCCCACACCGCACCGCCAACTCGCGTCAGCACCGCACCACTCATGTCTGAACCACATCGCTTGCGTCCGCGCTCTCGCGTATTCGCGCCCATCCGCACATATCGCTCAGCCGCTCGTTTCTGAATTACTCATTTGCTCGCGTTACAGTGATGGGAAGATGGAGATTCAGGTTAGCGGGTCGGGTCAGCCCGGTAGACCGGTAGGTTGGGTCCAAGTCCGAATTTCTGACCCGTTTGCAAAACCAGTTCGGGTCAACCCATTTGGACCCTGTTTAATTCCAGGTTTGACCCTAACCCAACCCGAAATCCGATTTTGACACCCCTAACTGTCGTTGCCAGGTCCCAAGCCCTAGATGAGAAAAATAGAGGGTTGTATTAGGTAGTCAATAGCTAGAGTAAAATTTATTGAGCAATTATGACATAAATAATTTAGTACATTATGTTAATGCTAGGGCATTCCCTAAAACCGACGGGCTGGCATAGCCTAAAGACAGCGAAAATTGTGTAAGGGCCCTGCATCGGTGTCTGAGTGCAATGTTAAATAAGGGTTCCCACATCATGGACGGATGTGGCAAACAAGTTGGTTTATGGAATTAGAATTATGATAAGAAATTGAAATAAATAGAATAAAATATAACATAAACAATAAAAAGAAGAAAATAACTAAAATAGAATATAATAGAAATAAATAAAGACTATAAAAAATCTAAAAAATGATAAAAAGAATAACATACACGACACTAAGTACTTTGAATCAAGTAGACAGAAAGATTCTTATTTTTCATATTACCTAGCTCTAACTAATATGAGAAGTGAAATACAAATACAATTTAGTAAAATTGAATCATTTGTCTTATAATTCAAAAATGAAAATTTGGAAGTTCTTTGAAACATGTCAATTAAGATTTTTCCAAGACTTACAGGCAAATTAATAGAATTAATAAATATTATGATTCATAAGAAAATAAATATTCTATTTATTCAAAAAGCTAAATGGGCTTGAGAAAAGGATGATTATTAGTTTAGGAGTTAAACTATGGTATTCAGGTAAGAGTCGTACTAGAAATTGTATATATGTGATTATAGATAAGAGTTTGAATAATAATATTGTAGAAATTAATAGAATTGAAGATAGAATTATAAGTTTAAAGATAGTTGTTAATGTTAATATTATAAATGCTTATACTCCACAATTAAGTTTGGATATGTGTTCAAATTTTAAATTTTAGAATGACTTTGAAGAATTAATCTAAAAGATATCTCTTGAAATAAAAAATTTTATTTGAGGGGATTTAATTAGTGCTTAAACTTATGTACCCAACATCGTTTATTAGTTTTGGATTTGAAGTTAATGGGGAAGAAAATAAAAAATAAAGTAAAACGATTTCCTAGGATTAGATGGGGGCATTTAAAGAATATTAACAAAAATATTTTTAAGAGTAAGATTTTAGATCTTAAGATTTTGTCTGTGCATGAGGATGCTAATGTTATGTGGGAAAAAGTGACTAGTTATATTAAGAATATTGCAAAAGATGTGCTTGGAGTTTCAAAGGGAAAAGCTCCTAATAGTAAAAATAGTTGGTGGTGGAATCCAAATGTGCAAGAAAAGATTAAAAATAAGAAGATTTGTTATAAAAATTGGTTTAATTGTAAAAATTCTGATAATTGGAAAATATATAAAGAGGCACGTAAGGAATCTAAGAAAGCAATATGCGATGCAAAGAGTTTAGCTTTTAGTGATTTATATAATAGATTAGATACTAAGGAGGGAGAAAGATATATGTATAAGCTAGCCAAACAAAGAGATAGGAGTAGTAAGGATTTAGTTCAAGTGAAGTGTATTAAGGATGAAGATCAAAAAGTACTTTTTTTAGAAGATGATATTCAACAAAGGTGGATGAGATATTTTGCTAAACTTTTTAATGAAGAATGTGAAAATAAAATTGACTGTAGTGATCTTAGCACCCTAAATGAAAATAAAGATTTATGTTTTTATCGGCGTATTAGTAAAACCGAAGTTAGAGAGGCTTTAAAGAAAATGAAGGGTGGAAAAGCTGTTGGACCTGATGATATTCCAATAGAGGTGTGGAAATGCTTAGGAGATGAAGGAATTTCTTGGCTTACTAAACTTTTTAATACTGTTTTGAAGACTAAAAAGATGCCAGATGAGTGGAGAATGAGTGTGTTAATCCCTATTTTTAAGAATAAAGGTGATGCACAAGATTGTGCTAATTATAGAGGAATTAAGTTAATGTGTCATACTTTAAAACTATGGGAACGAGTTATGGAGCATAGGTTGCAGCGTGATACTAATGTTTCTCAAAATCAATTTGGATTCATGCCGGGTAGGTCTACTATGGAAGCCATACATTTATTAAGAGGTTTGATGGAGAAATATAGAGAGAATAAGGAGGATTTACATATGATATTTATTGATTTAGAAAAAGCATATGATAAAGTTCTAAGAGAAGTGCTATGGAGAGTTCTTGAAAAGAAAAGAGTTAATAACGCTTATATTCAAATCATTAAAGATATGTATGCAGGAGCTATTACTTGTGTTCAAACACAAGGTGGTTTGACCAAGTATTTCCCTATTTCGGTTGGATTACATCAAGGATCAGCCTTAAGCCCATATCTTTTTGCTTTAGTCATGGATGTTCTCACTAGACATTTGCAAGAGGATGTACCTTGGTGTATGCTTTTTGCTGATGATATTCTTCTTGTTGATAAGACTAGAGAGGGAGTTGAAGGTAAACTAGAATTGTGGAGGTCAACCTTAGAGTCTAAAGGTTTTCGCTTGAGTAGATCTAAAACGGAATATATGGAGTGTAATTTTAGTAATAATAGACCTAGTGAGGGCATTGTGACTTTGGCCGATCAAGTCATTAATAAGAGTACACGTTTTAGATATCTTGGATCTATTGTTCAGAGTGATGGTGATATAGATGGGGATATTATCAGCAGAATCCAAGTTGGATGGTTGAAGTGGAGGAATGCATCAGGCTTATTGTGTGATAGAAAAGTACCCCTCAAACTTAAGGGAAAATTCTATAAGATGGTGGTGAGACCTGCAATGCTTTATGGTGTCGAATGTTGGCCATTAAAAGAGAAGCATAATTCTAAGTTAAGTGTTGCAGAGATGAGGATGCTCAGGTGGATGAGTGGCTTTACCCTTAGAGATAGGATACGAAATGAGCATATTCGTGAAAAGGTTGGAGTAGCTCCAGTGGAAGATAAGATTAGAGAGAGTCGCCTTAGATGGTTTGGTCACGTAAAACGGCGGCCTCCCGATGACCCGGTTAGGAAAGTAGAGGTCTTAGATTTGACTTATGTTAAGAAAGGTAGAGATAGACCTAAAAAGACTTGGTCAGAAAATATTAGAAATGATCTTTCTTTATTAGATTTAAACGAGAATTTGACTTTTAACAGGACACAATGGAGAAAAAGGATTCATGTAGCCGACCCCACGTAGTGGGATAAAGGCTTGATGTTGTTGTTGTTGTTGTTGTTGTTGTTGTTATAATTTTATAATTACTAATATTTTATTAAAGAAAAGAGATGAGTATCTCATTAGTTATAAGAATGGATATAATAAAACTTAGATTGATTATTTTATTATAAGAAAAATAGATCATTTAGATTGCAAAAATTATAAAGCCATTCCAAGTGAAAGTTTATGTACCCAACTTAGCTCACTAGTTTTAGACTTTAAGAGATGTGAAAATTTTAAAAGAAAGTAAAATGTTGTCCTAAGATTACATGAAAGAATTTAAAGAATACTAATAAAAATATTTTTGAAAGTAAGATTTAATATCTCAAAATTTTGATTGTTCATGTGAAAGCTAATATTAGTTGGGAAAAATAACTAGTGATATAAACAAAGTTGCAAAGTATGTGTTTGGAGAATCAAAGAGAAAAGCTTTTAATAATAAAAATAGTTGGTGATGAAATCAAAATGTGCAAGTAAATATAAAAAATAAGAAGTTTGGTTATAAAAATTGGTTAAGATGTAAAAGATAAAAAAATTGGGATATATATAGTGTGAGGGTTGTGACTAAAGGTTTTCGTTTAAGTAGATATAAAGAGTCTAAAGATTTATGTTTGAGTAGATCTAAAATCGAATACATGGAGTGTAATTTTAGTCGTAATAGATCTAGTGAGAGGGTTGTGACTTTGAGCGATGAACTCATTAAAAAGTGTACATGTTTTAAATATCTCGGGTCTATTACTCAAAGCGATGGGGAAATAGATATAGATATTATTAGTAAAATTCAAGTTGGATGGGTGAGGTGGAGGAATGAATCAGGCCTGTTGATAAAAAAGTACCCCTCAAATTTAAGAGAAAATTCCATAAGATGGTGGTGAGAACTGCAATACTTTATGGCACAAAATGTTGGCCAGTAAAAAAGAAGAATAAAATTAAGTATTACAGAGATGAGATACTCAGGTGGAGGAGTGGCTTTACATTTAGAGTCAGAATGTGAAATGTCTAGTGGCAAATAAGATTAGAGAGAGTCAACTTAGATGAACGTCAGTCTTCTGATGACCCGATTGTAAGAGATGTATTAGATCTGGTCTATGTTAAGAAAGACAGATAAAAACGACTTGATTAAAAAGTATTAGAAATAAAAATTTATTAGATTTAAATGATAATTCGACTCTTATTAGAACATAATGGAAAAAAAATGATTCATGTAGTCGACCACACATAATGGGATAAAGGCTTGATGTTTATGTTGTGATTGTTGCAAATAGTGATCTAAATTAAATGATCTCCAAACCCCAAGATTGGTGTCAATTTGATGCACCATATTATGTTCAATTAGATGACAAGAACATTGACACAATCCAATGTTATAGGAGCTAGAAGAATCACCTTATTCAACCTTGTTGCATGAAGATCATCAAAGCCTGAAAATTGATTACTTTTATCGAACAATCATAATTAATCGGGATATTTTTTTAGAACCATATCAATAATGGTACGAATTAATAGCATTACATCATAAATGCGTTACATTCATTGTAGCATTGTAAAAGAGATAATAGTGATTATTGCCCTTGGGATGAATAAAGAGGAGGCAACAACAACAACATCAAGCCTTTGTCCCACTACGTGGGGTCGGCTACATGAATCCTTTTTCTCCTTTGTATCCTGTTAAAAGTCAAATTCTTGATTAAATCTAATAAAGAAAAATCATTTCTAATATTTTCTAACCAAGTCTTTTTAGGTCTACCTCTACCTTTCTTAATATAAGTCAAATCTAATACTTTTACTTTTCTAACTGGGTCATCGGAAGGTCGTCGTTTTATGTGACCAAACCATCTAAGGCGACTCTCTCTAATCTTATCTTCCACTGGAGCTACTCCAACCTTTTCACGTATATGCTCATTTCGTATCCTATCTCTAAGGGTAAAGCCAATCATCCACCTGAGCATCCTCATCTCTGCAACACTTAACTTAGTATTATGCTTCTCTTTTAATGGCCAACACTGAAATGAAAAGTTACATGAAAAAGAGGCAAAGGCAGAAAATTTAGTGAAAGGGAGCAATATATTTCTCTTACTATAATGCAAAAAATAGAGCAAAGGATGGCAAATTCAAAAAGCATAATTAATGACGAATTGTAACTCTTTGAAAACAAGGTGACCTACAAAAGATCAACTATCATGTGTAATTCAAATGTGAGAAGTCAAAATAAGATGGTACTAAGAGCACAACAACTAACGTGGAAAACATGATATTGAAACGCTCAGCTTTTGAGCAAGCAACACCTACCGTTTAAATGCAGGTGTTAAATAAATAGTAAGCATCCATCTTAGGCCATCTTGAACCGAAAAACTCAATTTTCACTTCAAAATATAGTAATGCTCCAAAATGCAGTAACTCGTCTTCAACCGAACTCAATTTTCTAACAGCAAAAAAGGAATATTTTGTGTATATTCTTTATCATACTTTATTTTATATTTATTTTTAGTTATATATTTATATTTATCAATTTTTTGAATTAGACCTATCATTATTTTTTAAAAATATATATTTTTTGTTCGATAAAATAATTTGGACTATTAATGTCCTAAATAAACAAATATTTATTAAATAAAATGCTCGATACCAATATTTATTAATATGCTCGATACCAATCTTCCAGATTATTAGATTGTCATTACTAGTTATTTTAATTTTTTGTTATCCGAACTTGTTCTGTATTTTGATTTTTGTTTTTTATTTTGTTGAGGTATTGTATTACTCGATATCCTTTAAATATATATGAGGATTTAATTTTAATTTATATATTAATATTGTATCTTAAATAAATTAATTACGTAAAAAATATTTTAAATTCAAAAAATAATGTGTTTATAAATTATTATTTTTGAATTATTAATAATAAAATTCTACACTTAAAAAACCTAAAATTAATAACCTAATTTTCGTATTTTAAAAAAAATTGTGTGTGAACAGTGCGAGGCCAATATTGGCGTTGCACTGTTTACTCCCGGAGATTAGCGGGTGATTTCACGTTCGGTTGGATCGATTGGCGGACGGCCATCGCTTGTATGCCGTTCGGTTGCGAAAGCTCTTAGCAGACAACTTCTTAACGTGGGCGTTGTTTTGAGTTTGAAGGACAATGCTAGATCATGCACTACTTGAAAATCTCAGTGAGAGATAGGTTTCCCCTAAAAAGAAACCAGGACCTTCACCAAACTCTAAATATGAAACTTAATATAAATTAGATTCTGAATAAGCATGTCCGAAAATTTCTCTCAATAAGATTATAACAGTTCTAGTAAATAAATATAAAAAACGTTGAAACATATTAAATTGCCCATATTAAACAATTTTCTAACTATTCCGGTCCATTTATGGTAATCACAATTGTCACTTACAACTGCAGCATCATAAACTAAACTTAGCAGAAATATAATTGTTTCAGTAAGGTAAAATGCACTTACACTGTTCAGATTCTTCATCCTCATCACACCATTTATTCCAATCAACCTTGATATATGGAGCAGGTTTCTCCTCTGATTTCAGTAGTCGCTTCCACCAACCTTTCTTCTCCTTATGAATGGAACAAATAATGTTGCGCAATCCAATATGGACTTTTCCTTTCTGAAAATTTTTATATAAAAAAAGAGAGAAACATGACTATGGAATCTACAACTAACATATCTAAGAAAACTCATAATACTTGAAAGTTCTAGTAATTACAATCAAATGCAGATAACGCATTTAAAAATCATTTGTTTATCTGTCTGAAAAAATTAACTCAGAGTATGTTTAGGGATGATAAGAATACCTGAAGCTAAAGCTCACTAATACTTTGAGCCAAACTGGAGTCACTCTATCATGTTCAAGCTGATTCACAAGCCAATGCATATGGCTGGAACATAATGCTAGATTTAAATCATTGATCCATAGTCAACCTCTTAGTGTTATCGTGCAAGCCCAAAATGAGAGGCTAAGATGATAGGAATTCTTCTGAGAGGATCCTAATGACTTTTGAATGAAATTATGGTAAACTCAATTGAATGTTCTTGTCATAAATAGGATTTCCCTCACTGTTTTAATATTCTATTTGTTTTCCACAACAATTCCTCTTCTGAATTCTAATTTTTCTTCTTCAGCTGAACAGTTGCATTGCTATAATCTGCCTCTCGTCCAGTTTATTAGCTTCGGAATTGGTCGCAGCTAGCAGAGAAGAATAGCAACAATAGTTGAGAAGGAAGTGGCGGTAGTGATTGAGAGCAAGCAGCAGAAGCAATAGAGAGCAAACAGCGGCAAGAGAGACCAAGCAGGAGCAATAGAGATGCAAGTAGCGAGGGGGATCTTTAGGCATTCAGCAGCAACGACAGGGGCTTGAAGACTGCGGCTTTGGCTACAAGAGAAGGAACCACAATTCTGCAGTTATGGACAGTTAAGAGATTTCAGCTGGAGAGAAATTGAAAAGAAAAAGGGAAGATTTAGGAGGGATCCAAAATGATTTCATGGCAGGAAATTAAACTTTTTTAAAGAAAATTATAACAAAAATAAATTCTCATCCACTGCCTAAATAAACTTTAGAAAAAAGAACCATATTTACAAATAACCAACTAAATAAGTTCAAATTTAAAAGATAATTACATTACAACGTACTTTTATCCTAACATAAAATTAAAAAATATATATCTAAAAGATATTTAAAATTCAAATTCATTTTCAATCCAATGATCCAGACTTCTTGTCTTTCGATCTTGATCACCAAGCTTTCATCAGTGAAATTTAGATGTTGTTCTCTTCAATCTTAGTAATGTAATATAAAAATCACCACCATCAACAATCTCTATCAAGAAATCAGACCATTAATGCTTCAACATGATCTCTTTATTTTTACATAATCTAATGCTTAACATAAACAATCTAATTGATCATCTACTTGATCTGATTTCCAAATCATAAGTCCCTCATTTAAAAGGATTTTACTACTATGAAATTAAAAATCACTATGAGAATGTTGCTTGCCTAGCTTCCCTAGAGTACATTTAGCTTCACTTGGTAACTAACATTTCTAGCCAATGTGGAATGTCTCCTTTATTCTATGATGCATAGAAAACATAGGACACGGACACGGGATACATCAATTATTGAAAATATACGACACGGACACGAGTTAGACATGGTATTATAATTTGTCTTAAAAATAATGTATAAAAATTAAATAAGCAAAATTTAAGAATAATTGAGAATTAATAAGTTATTTAACTAGGTTTATGCTTAAAATAATTAATATTAGGATGTCGAGATTCGGGTGTGGATGTAATGTCAGGCATCGAGAGGGGGAGACAAAAATGCTATCGAGAATCAGGCATTGATGTTGTGCAATGGGCATTGGGCATTGGGTATTGATGACGAGACAATGTCGAACCTTGATGTCGAGAAAACGTCGATCATGGAGATGAGATGTAACGCCCTAGAATCTAAAGGAAGAATTAGACTTACCTAAACTTATAAATAATTATTATCATCCACAACGAATAACAACCAAAGATAATAACATTTAATTCATCACAGTAATATCAACATATTTCATTTTCTCAAAATATATATTCACAATAATCCAAATCACTGAAATCTGTTTTCCAATAAATAAATACTAGATTACAAAAATCATAGTACCAGATAATCTAAATTCAGAGAAACCTTCTCTATATCAGATCTACTCTACTGAGTCCTTTCCTTTACTTGAAACATTTGAAAATAATAGAGTGAGCTCAACTAGCTCAGTAGACTTCCTCATTCTCCTTCACATATATTAATATTTAAATTTAAGAATTAAGCAATTTATTCAAAATAGTTAACTAAAAGAACATATAAAAACTAACAAGACCGTAAGAATACAAGTAAAACAGGAATATATCAAAGTCCAATATGTAAATTTGGTTCAAGGCTAACACAAATACTTTCATAACCACAAAATCACTTTTCACAAAAGTTTCTTGATGCCGTACAAAATGCTCAATTCCAAAGGTTCACTTTCACTTTCACTTTCCCAATAGGTATCATATGTGAATTCAAAGTTCACTTAACAAACATAAGAACATTTCTAAAATTTATTGTAGTAGAAGAATTAACATTTAAAATGTAATGTTGAACATGCACATGTCCCGATGTCTGCTTATACCTCCACTTTCACTTATGTCTCTCTTGCCTCCACACCTGCTTATAGCAAGTGGGGCTAGAATTCCTCCCACATCTGTTTCAAGCAGATGAGACCATAAGAGTCACTTTCAATATTGCTTAACCTCCCACACCTACTTTCAGCAAGTTGGGCCAAAATCTCTCCTACATCTGCTTCATATAGATGGGGCAAGAAGAGTACATATAGGGCCCTTAAACATAACAGAGAGTGCACTTTCTCCTTGTTTCAGAATAGAACGTCTCCCATGCCACATAATGCAAAATGCAAATGCAATGTAATAGTAAGTAAATTGAACATTCATTGTAATATTCAGATGATGTAGAAATTACATGTAAAAGCCACAGTGCATGTAAAATGGGATACTCACTTAACTTTCTCTTTTTAATTTCTAACTTCAAGAAAATATTCACATGAATATTGTCATCCTTTTATTTAACTACCGCATTTACTAGAAAAACCTCCTTTCGATAATATACTTATAAATCCTTATGGGAAAAACCAACCGTAAAAAACTCAATCTTATACAGTAAAAATGTTCATAACAAGAAACACAATAACATATTAAAAATCACACGGTGAAAACTTCATAAAACTTGAGGAAAATGCATTTTTGTCTATAACTTGTTATAAAATTACTGAAATTAAAATCAGAGACATGATATAGAAGTCTACCTAGAACTCTACAATTTCCCTAACTAGCCCAGCAAACAAATCCAGGACCTTAGCCTCCGAATCTCTCTCTTCCTCTTCCTCTTCCCTTTCCTCCTCTCCTCTGCTCCAGTAGCTTGGGTGGTGGAATGAAAAATGAGCAGTGGTTTGAGATATTTTAATATTAAAATTTCCACCATTTTGAACTAGCGCCGCGACGCATGCTTGCCATAGCGCCGCAACCCTCTAGAGAATCTTCCAGATTCTCCCCAAATATGCTCACCTGAGACCTAGCACTGCGACGCACGCTCAATTTTCCCAAAACCAGAAAACCCAATGCCGAGGAGCCGCCAACCCGGCGCTCGCAGATAAATTTTCCACTTTTCAACTCCAACCATTGGTTATTTCCTATTCCACGTAACATTCTAAGACTCATAATCACTAATTAATTTTAAAAATATCATTGATTGGCCACAAAAAATTACATTGGTTTGATGACGGGTGTTACATGAGATATCAAGACAGTGCGGAGGCGTGATTGTAGGTGTAGAAATTGTTAGCGTCAAGCATCAATATAAGAACATCAACAAACTTTGATGTTGAATAGTTTAAAAATATTAATATTGTGATGGTGATAGACATCCATATTGATATCGCATTATGCATTGTTGTAAAGCCCTAGTTGTAATTCGCTAGAAAGAAATGAAAATGAGAATGTTCGAGGAATGAGGTATTAAGTGCAGGCATTTGATTGGAGATTGTGGAGTAAAAAATTTTAGTTTTTAAAATTTTTAATAACAAAAATTTAAAGTACAAAAAATTATATTTTAAAAATTTTATAAAATATTTAAGGCACATGTGTCGGACACTCGTGTACAATTTAATTTTAATATTTTTTTAATCAGACACATCTTCGGCGTATCCAAGTCCAACATGTGTCGGATGAGTGTAGTGTCTGATACGTGTCAAACACTGCATACCTCTTTGATGAGAAGTATCAGTGCATCATAACTTTTAGTCAATGTCTGGTGGTGTTAGTCTTCTTCTTCAATAGAATGTTCAAACTACTCCAAGAGTAGATCAATCAAACATAGAAGGCTCAACCATTTTAGAAATTCTCCACAACCATATAATTGCCTGTAATTGATTGGCCTCGACTTCTTTCGTCCTCATTTGAAGATGAATCTTACTCAACTGTAATCAAACAAGATCTAGTACTTAAAAGTCAGCTTTAACATGATGATGATCATGTCTTTCATTGTATTTTTATTGGAACTTCTAAAATTGCTTTTCCACTAATACGTGAATTTTATAAATGCCTTCGAGAAATCATTGAGCTCTTTTTTGGTCAACTTCAACCCCAAAATTAGTAGCGAGGGGTAATAAAGAAGTGAATATCAAAGGGGGTTTGTGGCAGGTACCAAAGTAAGACTTCAAATGGTGTTTTTTCTGTGGAGCACAACTCTATTGAAAATGAAACAAAGATATAACAATATGCATGTTGTTGTACCCTCATAACAAATGCATCATGGTTATATTCATTACCACCATTTGATCGTCAATTTCTGGATGAAAGATAATGCTCTTCTTCAATCCAATATCCATTATAGCCCATAAGGCCTACTAGAACCATCTCAGGAACTAGCTATCACGACTAGATGATGGAATTGGTAATTCAATGTATGTCTATGAATGCAAAAGGAAGGGTTTGGCCACCTCCTCTTCAATGATTATTTACCTACAAGGGATTAGAATAACCACTTTTAAAAATTAATCCACAACCATATAAAGGTAGACATGGCCTCTTTTTGTTTCTCGCAGATCTCCCAGAAAATCAATAAAGATGTTTTTCCATGGACAACTTGGGACAAGCAGCAGCGCGTACAATCACATCATACTATTTGCTAGTTTGGAGATGCTCCATCCTCCTCTGCTGTACTTACCATCTTGTTGCATGCTTAGCCAATAAACATAACATAGGTTCATCAATATCTTCTCTACTCCAAAGTCTATAAACGTCTTAGAAGTGTGGGCCTCCCACATCCGTTATACTTGGTCTATAAAAGCTAGCCTGCACAGTTACCCACTTTTATAAATAAGTCCATCATATAAAGCAAACTTTAACGAAGTTGCCCTCACTAAGTTCCTCAATATCCCTTTGAAGAAAGAATTACTCTAACACTACTCCTAATAATCATTCTATAAAGAAGATTCAACATGCATGATAGTACTTAAAACAAAAAAGCATTTAAGGCGACCAAAAGAGTATGTCAATTATTTTAGTAACCCCCTTCTTGTACTTGATTGTCATATTAAATTGTTTGAGGTACATCATCTATTTCATTTTGTCGAGGGTCAAGCCTACCACAATTTAATCTTAAGTTTGCACATATGGAAGTGTTACATAGTTCATAAGTACCACAGCCTCTTTCCCCAACAAAAGTATGCCAACAGTTCAGTATTTGATGCAATGCCAGTAATTCCTTGTCATAGGTGGGATAGTTATTCTAAACTACTTGAAAAAACTTTTATAGTGATAAGCAAAAGATCTCCCATCCTACATTAATACCACGCTAGGAGTGTAAACGAGTCCAGTCGAGCTCGAGATAGAGGGTGTTTGAGCTCAACTCACGAGTCAAATATCGAGCTCGAGCTCGACTCACAACACCGGAACGTGCTCGTCGAGCCGCTCGTCGAGCCGTTCGATTTTGTTTTCAGCCCACCATTAGCTGTTTTCCCGCCCGGTTTTTGGCCAGCGGGCCAGTCGCACTGCTTTCTCCCATGGATAAAAAGTTGCTTTTTTGAAAAAAAGAGTTGTGTTTCTCGGACAGCGGGCCAACTGCAGCTTTTATTTATTTCTTTTTTGAAAAACCAACCGCAACACAGTAGTTGCAGCTTTAACATATAATATACATATTTTTGGGAAATATTGCACTATAGCTGCTGCAGCTATAAGCCTATAACGATTTTTTTTTGGGAAAAACTAACTATAGTTTTTTTTAGATTTAAATTTAATAAAAATACTAATTATTTTATTTAACTTGAACTCGAGCTCGACTCGTGAGCTCGATAAGCTTGGCTCGCGAGCCCATAAACGAGTCGAGCTCGAGCCGGCTCGGCTCACTTACACCCCTATAGCACGCCCCTCCGAGTTCATTGGTGGCTTCAAATTTAGTTAGGCAATTATTGATCTCATGAGCCTACTTTGTTAGCTAACTTTTGATAATGATTAATATAATAAGGGCTTTGGTCGAATGATTTTTAAGCTTTATGCGGACACATAGGTTAAGCTATTAGGACAAACATCCGTGCAACTAAAAATGGCTATTTAAAGTAAAAATATTTTTTTACTTCATATGGAAGAGGTACACAAACAAGAATCAAAGCAAGCTAGCAAGCAAGAAAGAAAATTAATTGGATTAAAATTATTTTTCTAATGAGGTAATTATATCAAAATATATTTAAAAATAAGGACATATTTTAAATATAACTTTGAATTCTTTTTGAGATATTATATAAATGTAATTTGAAAAAATAATTGATAGAAAAATCATAGAAACAAAAATATTAAATTTAACATGGTTTACGGGCCTTTATTAAGATTTATAGGTCTGCACAAATTTATCAGATCTTCTCAAATATTTTGTGTCTCTCCGTACATAGATAGTCTTTTTTGGATTTTTTGAAATTAATTCATTAGGCTTCCGCCAACCTTTACAGACCTCTGTAAACTATGTTGTGGGCTCCATTAAGTTTGTTCAATACCAACTAAGCTGTTTTAGAAACATGTTTTACTTCTAATTTACCCATTTGTAATTTGATGAGACACCTTAATGTAATATTATATTATCTAATTTCACGACAAAGTATGTTAATTTGAAATTACTTACCTATTTACATTATTTATTCAAATTCAAATATTTATATAATATATATACTTATGTTATTTTCAAGAACCCTAAGAAAGAGACTGAAAAAAGTTCTATTGCAAAAACCTTAGCGTCCATTGCAAAACCCTAGTATCCTTGGTGAAATTTTCAACCATCCAATTGAGAAAAAGATCTAAGGAAGAAAGCTGGCTGGTCTATTCTCCTCTATTTCAATTAATGGTTTTGTAATCTCAATTTTTCACACAACAAGATCCACATGTAAGATTGTTCTATTTACTATTTTTCAAGTTTTGTAATTTGTATAATTAGTAAGTCTTTTGGAGAAGATAAGAGGTGGAAACATTGTCCATAACGAAGATGAGGATATAATTCCTCTTTGAATACTAGGTGTGAAGGAGAGTTAGCTGGACTAGGAGGAATCTAGGTTGGGCACGAACCTAAGCTTCATTAATAAATCATTAGGTGGTACAAGGGTCTTGCTTATCTTCTTAATTAAGAGAAACATTGTCCATAACGAAGATGAGGATATAATTCCTCTTTGAATACTAGGTGCGAAGGAGAGTTAGCTGGACTAGGAGGAATCCTAGGTTGGGCACGAACCTCAGCTTCATTAATAAATCATTAGGTGGTACAAGGGTCTTGCTTATCTTCTTAATTAAGAGAAACATATTCTCTAGCTTTCGGCTCCATTCGAATTTAGCATGGTCCCTAGTCAAGGCATGTAAAGGAGAAACAAGTATTGAAAATAGTAGATGAAATTACAAAATATTGCCACTCCCATGAATGTCCTTAAACAGTCATTGTCCATAATTTGAGCTCCTTGAGTGCCTTCAACTTTGTAGAAACCATTTTGTTTTCTCCATTGCCCACCTTAAATCCTAGGTAGAGAAACTTTTTGGTAACTTAACACTTAATTTCGTTGAGATAGAGTTCTTGCTGGTGCAATAAATAGAACACCTTCCTCAAATACTCCTAGTGCTCTTCACACAATATGTTAAAGGCTAGGATAACATTTAAAAAGACAATAATGAAGACATACAATTATGGCCCCAAATCATCTTTCATCGAATGCATAAAAGTAATTAGCTCATTGCAAAATCCAAATGGCATGCAAACCACTCATACAACGCCTACCTTGTTTTCAAAACAGTCTTCCAAGCATCCATCTCATTAATATGCGCTTGATGCTACCTAGATTTGAGATCCAGCTTAGTGATGATGGTTGCAAGCTCTAATTGATCCAATAGGCCATTGATGCGTGTCGATTAGTGATAGTTCTTTACTATTATTTTGTTGAAAGCATGGTAGTTGACAGATAGCCATGTGCCATTTTTCATGGACACCCTCAAAATGGAAAATCCACATGATGAACTGTTACAACTGATTACATTCTCCATCAACTTTAGAACCTGCTTTTTAAACTTTTCTTTTTCAATAATCAAGCTTTGATACATTGCAACACATTTGAAATCGGTTGGATATCATGCTCTATGAGTGACTTTGCCGGCAATCATGCACCTCCAGAAAGAAAAGTGCAACTTTAACATCTCTTGTAGTCATAAATTTCCAAATTTGCTCAATGTAACAAGAGCAAAGCTCAAATCTTGCTTCGAAAGATGCCTAATAAACAGAAGTAAAAAATTAGTGTAACCACCATGCCTACCAAGACAACATATGCTGATGATACTCCATAGTCCTTCAACAAGTACTTCTTCCCATCCTTAGTCATCAAGCACTAATAGTGACAACGATTCAACATTGCATATCTGATGAGGACATCCGACCATGGAGTTAGGTTTATTCAAATACCAGAGAAGGGGCCGACGATCTACGGCCATGATCACAGCACTTTATTTTTAACTATCATTTGTATTATGTTTATTATTATTATATGTGTATTTGATTTATTATCGCAATTTTTCCGTTTTTACCCTCACTTGAGGGAGTAGTTGTTTGTGACCCTTAGGGGCACTTTGTCTTTTATCTTGCTATTGTATTTTGGCTATTTAAAGCCCCCTCCTCTTCTTTTTGGGGGATGATGATTATTATTAAGAAAAAATCATGCCACTGTGTTTTGAGAGCTTAGAGAGTTCTTGTGAGAGGTTGAAGTCCCTAATTGAGGGCGACGCATTACCCACCAGCCGCAGGAAGTGTTTGGGCTCGTGGTTCACCTCCTCCACCAACCCCCTCCCCTCTCTTCTCCCTAAACCGCCGGCCCTAACTGGCCATCTCCCTCTCGGCCGAAACTCCCTCCACATCCAAACCCTAATCGGCCCCAATTCCCCTCCCTTCCTCCATCTCTAACCCTAGCCGCCACTTCATCCTTCCCCTTAGCCGTCGGTCACATCCTCCCCAAACCGCCAACCCCTCACACCTCCTCAAACTGCTGGCCACCCAAACCCTACATCACCTCCACAATTCTCTCCCCTCAATCAAGGCTTCCCAAATTTAGTGCATCGTAAATTAGGAAAGTTTTCAAAAATCATTTTCTTTTAATTCTTTAAAATCTGAAATTGTTTTCCTAAAATAAGATGGGTTAAATTAGGAAAAGCCCCGCCATTCAAATTAATTTAAATTTTGAAAAGGAGATACTCTAAATCTCCTTTCCTAATTTAAATTTCCAAACTTAGTAACCCCTCCTAATCACCCAATTAGATCCCCATCAAGGGTCTGGCCCACCCTTCCCTCTCTCCTTTAATTGGAGAAGATTCAAATTCAAATTACCCTTTCCCAATTTAAATCCCAATTAAGAAACCCCCATCCATGTGCCGCCCCTCTCTTTCCCTCCTTTATTTTGGGAGTTTTCAAATTCCCCAATCAACCTAACCCCCGCCCCCTTGCTTCCACAAGTGAATCACCTTGTGCTCCTTTCCCAAATAGCTCCTATTCCACGATTTTGATTTCCCAAGGCTGCTGTTCAGAGATTTCAGCAAAACCCTCTTGTTGTCCCGCTATCCGGAACTCTGTCGTTTGCTGTCCAGAAGTTCCCTAACTCATAGTTTGCTGTCCACTCATATATGACGGATCCTGAACAAGATCACAGCTTCGTTTTCGACTATCAAGGGTTCATTGACATCCACTGATCTCCTTTCTTCGACATTGACCTAGAGAACGATCACTCCGTTGAAGATTACGTGGAACGAATCCTCTTCTCTCTCACCACCACTATCGATCAACGACAACCTCCCGTATAGTGGCAACTTCCGAATCTTGACAAAGGTGAACTCTCTCCCGAATCTCATTTCTTCCAAGTCCCTCTCAATTGTGGCATCTCGATGATCTTGCGGGCTTTCTCCGCTTAACCAGTTAATCAAGAGTGAAAGTGAGGGATTTTAAATAGTGACTATTCTAAATGTTAATTAAGGGATTTCTTTCGAAAACCCCACATTAAGCAAAATCTGATTTGATGGTTTATTTTGTGCTCTAAATCTTTAGCATGTATTCTATTGCTTGAACTAAATCATTGCTTTAATGTTTTCATTCACCGTTTAAATCGTTGAAAGTGACTATTTGCTCTTGCTCTTTCAAAAGCATATACTTTCAAAGGTAAAATATCAGCATACACATTTAGTCCTACATCAATATCAGTCATACATGTATAGATGGCAAAGATTACTTGACAGATGTCGAAAGGGATCACCTCGCATAACATCTTATTAATAGTCTTTGATGACTGCGAACTTCGACTGGCATTGATGATCAATCCTCAATGCGGAGCCTTTTTTATTATATCCAAAAGCACAAGGATTTGATAGAGACTATTCTACCAACCTAATCTCTAAATCAATTAGGCAAAGATTAAGTTATTTTGGTTGTTGATGTCAATCTTAGCATTGATCGCATCTTGATTAACTTAGAGTAAACAACTCCTATTGCATGTCCACATTGGAAAATGAATCCACTGCTACAAACTTCAGCACTACCATCCAAGTTAGAGACGAATTTGCCTTGTTCATTGGAGTTAGCACATCCAAAATTTTCCATCCTTCCACCTTTTTCAAGGGAGAATATAGGGTGCACTTTTCATTATTTATCCTTAGTGTCACCAAGTATTTGCCAATGATCATAAAATTTACTTGAGGCGTTTGTTTTTATAAGAACAGACATTGTAGCATTGCCTAATTTTTCCCCCTTAGTGTCATTTTTGTCGGAAAAAATTCCTTCATCTTTAAAAAGTTCTTAGGCCTTATCCTTGTTGCCTTGATTTTCCTATTCTATGGCCATTTCATGGAGTATTGTTTGGCTAAGATTTGTGACCGCAAACCAGCAAAGTTTATTTACAATTTGACGTAAACCCCTTAGGTGGGCTTCATCAATATTAGCACACACCCAAGATTTTCTCCGAACATGATTACTCAACGTAAAAATTTTACCTTATACTACTAAATAGATTTTCATCAATGTGGCTAACAATAATTTCTTCCATCGAACCTCAAAATAACCCATCAAATGGAACTCGTGACGTATCAATTGCTTGAACAGATTAAGGTTATTTCCTAATTATTATTTCTTTTTAAGAAGTTCCACCAAGCTAAAGCATGGTACTTAAATTTAACTTGGGCAAAAGACACTTCTTCATGAGTATTATACACAAAAAGTGAAGTATATCTCAAATTGGTTGATCCACACATCAAGTTTTTCTGTGTTGATTATCCTAACATAAGTAGGAATCTCCACTTTGAAAGCCTAGTCCTCCATTGATCATAATGCCATTCTCCTCCTCATTCTCATCATGATCTTCAACATTGCCAACATTTATATGATAAGCCTTTGTTGGTGGATGACTAAAAACAAGAGATAGTGAATTCGAAGTGACGGTAATGGATTGCATCATCATCCACTCCATCATCATCATCATTTATTCACCTAATTAGACAAATTAAGAGAACACTCATTCTCAGCCATTATTCCATTATTTTGTTTCATTTCTTGACTTTTAATGAGACTCTAGGATAAGAAAGGTTCTCCAATTCTTTGATACCCTCTTTCTAATTGTACCATACACCAAGGACTAGCACATTGATAGTACAAGCCCACAATGATAGGCTAGAACGATATGAAATATTATGAGAAAAACTCTAATGATCAATGAATCAAATTATGATATCTCACTTGAGTCTTTTTGTTGTAGATAGATTTTCCCTTACAGTTTTCATCTTTTGTTTGTTGTTCATAGAAGGGTTCAAGATATTTAAGTTACTGTAAGGGAAAATCTATAATATTTCTAAGTTAATGTTCATTTAAGGGTTCAAGATAAGCTTCACTTTTTCAGCCTATCAAGCCAACAAATGCTTGAAGGGAAGTGAGGGTACTCATTGCTCGAAAAAAATGGCCGACTGATGGACTGATGGTGAAATAGTGAAGCTTATCTTGAACGCTTAAATGAACATTAACTTAGATCCACATAATTGTCCTTTGGTAAATGGAGTGTGGACTAAGTTTAGACTTTGGATTACTTACCCAATCTATACTAGATGGTAATGTTGGATGGTTGAATAGATGGTTGGATAATATCATACAACAGTTGTGTTGTTAAGCTATCATCTTGATTTTCTAGTTAGTTTTCAGGTTGTGTTTAAATGTTCAGTGATGAGATGAGATCATCAGAATACTATAGATCCTTGATTGGTAGAATGCATGGTGATATTACTAGGCCTGAATAACTGCATATCAATAATTTGATCAGTGATTGCTTACAAATACAAAAAAAAATACTACACTTGTTTATGAAACTCACCTCAGGAAGAATTGGTTCATAGAGCTCCAAGTTGAAGGAAAAGGACTCTTCTTGAGCTCCAATCGCAGAGAAACTGAAGAAACCCTCCGGCTCACTCTTAGCAGAGACATCTTTGGCGTCCGGCAAAGATATCGTCAAATAAACCTTATCCGATCGCTGCGCCCACAGAACTTCTGGCTGCCGACTGAATACTCACGAAAGGAAAAAAAAAAATAGACAAAGAAATCAACTGACAAATTACAAACCCAGGATTTTCTTTAAAGCCACGAGAACATTACCAACTAGCTCTATAAATAAGTACATCAAAATCACCTAGATAGCAACCAAGTTTTCCATGAAATTGAACTAAAAATCATCAAGATAAATGTACCGTTAGCAACCATTGATGGAGGCGTGTTTACCTCATCACGAAGTGAAGATTCAATCCAAAATGTTCACGGAGTAACCCTAGGAATGGTACTTTATCAGCGAATGACAGAGCAGAGCGCGACTCACAAAAGTTGTAGGAAAGTTTTAACAAGATTTAACTTAAATCCTAATTCCTAGTACGGGGAATATGAACTGTCGCCGTGAATTTAAAAAATTAGTAAGAAACTTTCAGGCATACTTAAAAACAATAAATAAATAACAGTTATATTTTTTTTATTTAAAATATCATATATGTATATATATATATATTTATTTATTTATTTATTTATTTATGATATTGTGATTCATTTGGATAAAAACATTTATTTTAAGTATATATTTAATTTAGAAGAGTTATTTGATTTATTTATTTGAAATAAAATCTTTATAGTGTCAAATTTGTTAATGATGTGTTGTATTGGTATAAGAAGTTAAATGCAAAGTTAGTTCGTGTCTATTATTTAGGCATTAGATATCCTATTTCACATAATATTATCACACTTGATTATCTCATCAAGCAATCATTGTTTCCTTTTTTTTTTGAGGGGGAGCGAATACGTCGACTTTTTGTCATAAAATTTTAGCATAAATATTCATGTTTATTCATTTCTTCGTGAAAATTCACCAATAAAAATTAGCCACTGTTCATAGGACTTGTTCAGCATCTCAACCTTATCTCAGTATGAGAATAAGCGATGAGTGATATAATATATACTAATCATGACTATATTACAACTAAGAGAAAAAACCAACAATGACCCACTATCTCAAATGACTCACATATTATTTAATGACTATATCTTACCATTGTGAATCGAGGAAATATTTGTGTTTATTCATTTCTTCGTGAAAAATCCAGCAATGAAAATTAGCTATTGTTCATAGGACTTGTTCAGCGTCCCATCATTATCCCTTAATGACAATAAAGCGATGAGTGATGTAATATACACTAATGATGACTATATTATAACTATGAGAAAAGAACAACGATGGCTCAATATCACTAGTTTAATCCACGAGGCGAGTGACGGAGCCATAAATTTTTCCAGTGGATGCACAAATTAATTATAATATCTTATCGTAATTTATTTACATATAAAAGTCAGAACTGCAATGAGATGAATGAAAGGATAAAAGTTAGTAACTATGCTTCCATTTTAATGAACAATAAATGATAACAATGTAAAAAAACAAAAAACAAAAAAGAACACACCAAATCCCGGTAGTTGAAAGTATATGACTTCTACCTACCTCAGGCCTCATGTTAAGAAACTCATCACAAAGTATACTACAGCTAAAAACATCTTTTACTGTGAGCTTAAGGTTTCGTTTGGGGCTGTTTTCGTACTGCTTTCTAAATGAGCTTTTATGTACAAAAAATTATTGAATTAAAATTTTTTGTATAAAAAGCTATTTTAGAAAGCAGCAAGAAAGCTATCCCAAACAAAACCTAAGTTACTTCATGAGGTATCTAAATAGAGGTTGCTTTGTCAATCAAGCAAACTAAATATGGTGCAAAGTGTAACAATCTTAGCAAGTGAGATAAAACGTCTGCTTTTGACACAAATGGAGAGAGTTAAGTTATATGAGCCACTTTTTACATAAAAAATTAATATTTTCTTTCCTCATTTTTAGAATTGGTCCTGGCTTGAAACTTATTCTTTGAGAGAATCTTGTTTTTTATTAATAATTCTTACTAATTTTTCTAATTTTCCCCCCAAATTGTCCTGCATCAATTATGTTCACTGAGGAAGAGCAAAAAATCATAGGTTAAAAAGATTTGTTTATTTTTACTATAATTTTAGTCTATTTTTAGGTGAAATTTGACTTTATACTTCATAATGATGGTAATTGGTCAAATATGTCCATTATTTATCTTTTTTTTAGGAATATACTTTTTCTTTTCACATATACTTTAGTATCAATATGATATGACTTAAATATATTTCGAACAAAGATTAAAAATGGTTTTATGGAATATTTGACAAGATTTGAATAAGGTTCAAACATATACATCAAAACATTCTATATTCATTCCTCAAAATTTACATACAATAACGAAGTATTCATTCTAAAACATTACTCTCACTTATTATTCCTTTTTATAAAAGAATAAAACTAAAATACGAAGATCAAAACTAAACCTATAAGACCTGGCCTGTCTCACTTCACTGGATCCTGTCCCCTTCTTAAAAATATATAAAATCATTCAATCATATCAATATAAACATGTAACTCTATGGATATGTAGCAGTCAATATGAGCGGTACAATTTCATATGAATAATGGAAATTAATATAATCTATATAACTTATGATCAATGATCAGTGGTCCAATAAAAGATTAGTGTGTTCTATCATTCATATACTCATGTCAAGTTTAATATAATGGGTCTGTTACATTATTTCAATATATATGTCATTTTTATAATATAAAAAATATATCAATATACCTGTAATATGAAGAGAATGTTTGATAAATATTCCCCGTATGTTGTAAAATATCAATGAACGCATATCATATTCTCTATCAAATTCAATAAATCATGTATATCATGTATTTCATATGTATCACATGTCATTGTATCAATCTTCTTAGTCTTATTAGTCATATCATATATTTGTCTACGTATCAATTATGTCATGTATCATGTTCACATCATGTTGTCATGCCACTTATAAAATCTGCATGTATACTTATATCAAATGTATATGTAAGATCAAAGATAGGACATTTGGCTATCTGTGATATTTTTTATGTATCAAGTTATATAGGCCACAATAATAGGAATCATTCTTAATCATATCAATCATGTTGCCATGAATTAATCTCATATCACAAGTTAAGTGGCTTTCATGTAAGAAGTAATCATTTCCTACTCGTCGATGTATCATATCATATCAGTCAGTCCGCTTATACCTCTCTTTTCATATCACTTAGGATTATACCACAGATCTTATTTAAAGGAAAGTCCATCAGTTTGCCCTCCTGCACATCATAACATTTCTCCATCTAATTTAAATCAGTCAATCATTTTAACCAACCTGTCTTGCTTTTAAACACATTTCATAATATATAACAACATTCTAAGCATATCATATGCAATGATTATAATATATAAATCTATAAAATGTACTCATAAGTAAGCATGTAGTATGCCCAAAATGCAAGTTTGACTAAATAAATAACACATATATACTTATCATGAGTTCTATACTCAAATGCAGTACACTAACTCTTGATCATTCAATACTTGGTATTTTCTGCCACTTATTTTAATAAAATAATTATATGCAAAATTGCCAAGTGAAATTTTAAAATAATCCAATTAAAATACTCGAGGTGATGGTATTTATCACATATCAAAAGTTACACAGTAAAAAATCACTAGAACGAGATATATTGTATTTTTTAAATCAATTTTAAGAGGGAGGAAATAAGCAAAATATAAAATAGTTAAAAATAGAGATAGGATTAGGGTTACATATAATGATCAGAATATTTTTCACAAATGGAGTAACAAACAAAAAGGCTTCGAAGCGAGCTTTCTCTGTTTGCTCTCTGTCCTTCTCTCTCCCCTTCTCTCTCCCCTTCCTCTCCTCTTCCTCTCCTTTCTTCTCTGGCAAGGTAGCAAATGGGTATGGGGGAGGTTAAAATGATGAGGGAAATTTAATAAAAATATCATTCAGTGCATGTCACTGTAGTGCTACAGACCACAACACTGCAACATTGCAAGCATGCAGAGATCCAGATTACTCTAAAATAGAGAACAGAGCGCTGAAGTGCTCCAATTTAAAATTTTCATATTTTTCGGTTAATTCATTTTATGAAATTTTGTGTTATTACATAGACTAATTTTAGTTGATTGTTCTTTAGCTCTTTTTTTTAAACATATAGTTGTCACATTTTTTCTCAACTTTAATTGAGATGGGCAGAGAAGAACACCTATATTGAACTTACAAAAGTCCTCATTGCCAGCTTTATGAACTAATGTAGGGTATACACTTATCTACAAAGAATAATTTAAAAAAGGCTTAATATTTAATTTTTAATTATACTTTTCCATATAAATCAATAGTAAAAATATATTACTTTGCATGAAACTTTCATCTTCATTCATCAACAATAGTAAAATATCTTTGCTGGTAGCACTTTATTACATTTTCAAGTCAACATCCTTAATATTCTCTCTCCAAACTTTTATGTGTACTCTCCCTCCCCCAATCCCATATAATAACCCAAAACTTATAAAAGAGTTTATAATGAATTAATTTCAAAATTTTAGAAATTTTCTCTAAAGCACTGCGACATTGTGCCAATGAGCACAACTGCGCTGGGTGATAGTTCGGTGGCGATGTGTTCTCTGTTTTACATTAACCCAAATTTTTGCATGTAGTGTAATGGCACTATGGTCATTAGCGCCACAGTGCTTGGCGCGCGCGCGCACACACACACACACACACACACTTTTCCTTTAGTTTGCTGGGGAGAAGAAGAGAGGAAGAGGGGGGGGGGAGAGAGAGAGAGAGAGAGAGAGAGAGAGAGAGAGAGAGAGAGAGAGAGAGAGAGAGAGAGAGAGAGAGAGAGAGAGAATGTCTTTATGAGCATTTCTATTTGTCAAATCTATTACCAAAACTTCTTTTGATTGTTGTAGATAGCTTGAAGCTCACTTTTATTTTTGAAAATATTAATTTCCTGGATTTTATCCCGCCCAAATATGCTAAAATGTCCCTATTTCATGATTTATGCAACTTTCATTGTATAGTTTCTTATATGTTGTAAATGTATATATGTTGGACCTTTTCATATGACCATGTTGGAATTTCACCTATTAGAATAGAAAGACATATATGATTTTTGGTGTGAAATGTATAATAATTTTGGGGGGGGGGGGTGGAGAGAGAGAGAGAGAGAGAAAATGTCTTTCTAAGCATTTCTGTTTGTCAAATCTATTACCAAAACTTTTTCTGATTGTTGTAGGTAACCTGAAACTCACTTTTATTTTCAAAAATATCAATTTCCTAGATTTTATCCCGCTCAAATATGCTAAAATGTCCATATTTCATGCATGATTTAAGTAACTTTCATCTTGTAGTTTCTTATATGTTGGACCTTTTCATATGACCATGTTGGAATTTCACCTATTAGAAAGACATGATTTTATGTGTGAAATGTATAACAATTTGGAATGTACGAAAGAATAGAAAGACATCTCTATTGATATATATGACCTGCATTGGATATAGGAATTTTTTATCTTAACATGAAAATATACATGTTGTGATAATGCATTCATTTACGCCATGTAAATAATACCAAATAATTATGAGAATAAGATTTGGGGTATGTGTGCGTAAGAAAAAATAGACTGGCTGGGCATTAATTGGAATAAGATATCCAAATTAAGATATAAGACATGGGTGCTATAAATGTAAAAAAAATGGAGCAAGATATTAAAGGAGTACAAGTGATCAAGATCAGGAGCAAGATATATATAAGATACAAGAATTCTAATTAATGGCCAGGAGTATATGAACATTTATACTACATATTGAAATAAGATATGAATTCATATGAAATGCATACATAGACATCAAATCATTTTATAAAATAAATGATAATGAATTTAGAAATAATGATCCATCACATATCTATGATTTATGATTCCTGTTCACATGACTATTTTAGTTGAGATATATGAATGACTTTATGCATGTTATTTTTGTATGCTGTGTATTAATTTCAACAGTAAGTTTTGGTAACCTATTGGAATATGTGCCTATTTTGTGGTTGCTTCCATATTTTTAGGTCATAAAAGGAATCTAGTGGAGTGAGGCTGATTGGCGACTCAGGGTTAGATGTTTTCTATATTTTCTGCTTTATTTTTATAGCCATGATTAATGGATGAATAATTGAAATTATTTAGATATCATGGCTATTGTATATAATGATTTTTGGGTTATGTCGATTATGTGAATTTTTGGATGAGTAGTAATGTAATTATCTATTTCTTTGTTTATATTCTCTAGATGAATTTAATAAACTCTGGTTGATGATTAAAAAGTTAAAAAGATATAATTATTTCCAATTTAGTCAAAACTTTGAGATGGCTTTATTAACATTGTAATGATATGGTAGATCCAATGATAGTGCATTGGGCTGGGGCATTTTTTAGGACAATGGCCTCATAGTGTATAGTATCCTTCTTTAGTTTTCTTAGTGTTCTCTCCGATAATAACCTACCAAATAAGCATCCCAAAAAGCTTTCCAATCTTCAATCGAGACAAGCATCTCGGTAAAAATAATATTGTGGTTATTATGATTACAAGACACCATATATAAAATAACATAAACCTAAATTCCATACATCCTCCCTCTCAGTGCATTTCAAAAATATTTTCTTCAACTCTGCATTCTTGAAGTTGTTATTTTTATCAAAGTAAATTTTTATTAGCATGCTGATAATGCTTATCTTCTTGAGTTCTTCCACAGATGAAAAAATTTTAAACCTCAATATAATAGTTAGATTAAATTTAATAACTTAAAATATTGTGTTGTTATCTCTAACCTTGAACATAATGGAGCATCTCTCAATCTCATCATCGTCAACCTTCTCAATACTAGTTGATGAATTAGGGCGCCAAGGAATTATAGTTTAGGGGTTTTAAGGACTTATCTAAATGAGGGTTCACCCTTTAATTAGACCAAAAGCCTCAAATTATTTAATATTTTTTTCTTCACATCTCCATCTCAATACATTATTGGATCACTTTATCGTAATGATTAGAATGAATATTTGTATACATAAAATTGTAACTCAAATGAGTCAATTTCAAATTTGATTACCTTAAGATTTATGTTTTTGTTGTTGATGATGATGATGATCATGATGCTTTCTCCAACTTCGTGATATACTCTTATTCAATCATTGTTCATCCATTTAGGCTATATCACTTGTGCTCTTTCCTTTTAAAATTGATCTATAGAAATTTGTCTTTGAAGATTACAAGCTAAAAGGGAGAATAAGATCTTGGAGAAATTCAAGAAAGTTTTTAAAAGGAAAATATTTCTTCTTATTTATCAAATCTAAAATGGGGTCCCTTTATAAGCCTTACACTCCTTTACAAGTCCTAATGTTTATCCCATAAATAATTAGAATTCAAATAGAAGAATAACATGTAAAGATCATGTTATGCATTCATCAAAATATTGTCAACATTATACCCTTTGATAATGAGTTCCAACCTAATGGCTCTCCAAAGATCACCATGGCTAGTTCAAAACCTATCATGCTGTACATTGTATATCATAACATAAAATCTGATTTATATTATACAATTGAAAATAGAATAGTTTGATTGTAAGGGTTCAAATGGCTTGCTACTCAAATTAATTTGCATACATGGTTATAATGGGTTCTATCTATATATCTAAGAAAGAGCATCATAATGAGTCATAGAACAAGATCATATTACAATTATTAAAAAAAGGAAAATTAAAATTATATCAAAATTATATTTTATAAAACTAAATACAATTTTATCTTCACTTAAGCTTTTGAGTCTTGAAATATATCTTCTCTTTTTCTTGTGCTTATAGGATTAATTCACTCTTGGTTTAATCAGATTCACTAGTTCCAACCTTGAAATATTTTAATCATATAATTACTTGAAATATTAGTACATCCAATCATAAGTTTAACATCAAAAAAATTAAGTTCAACAACATTGTGGGATCACGGGGTTAACAAATGGTTGACAATAGTTGTATATTGGTTATTGGATGGTGTGAGGAAATAGTATACAATGATACATGTAGGGATACAGCTGGTGATGAACTTTCTTCATTTGCTTGATAGGATAGGAGGTCAAGTGACTAGGAAGAATCACATCACTCATTGGTAAACATCAAATGATGCTCAATGAGCAACGTTAGATTTTAGGTGTTAATGAGTGGTTAGCTTGATTATTCTCCTAATAGAAGAGGTGATCGAGCAACTGAGAATATGGATGCTATGAGCCAATGGTTGATGATCATGGATGTTATAAGTCAATGGTTGATGAGCTTTAAAAGATGGGAGGCATCAATTTCAATCAACCACTGGCGTCTGGTGGTCGCTAAAAGTACATTGATGTCACTTGAAGGTGCTTATGACACACTAAGAGAGAGAGTGAATTGATCTTTTAAAAATTTTTTACTTGAAATTAAAGTAATATGCAGAAATTTCAATAAAATTAAGTTTTCAAATAAAAAAAACAAAAGAAAAAACAATTTTTTTTATTTTTAAACTTTTAGAAAATAAATATTTTCTAATATTCATACAAGAGTGCAACTAGATATTTATGAACCACAATCTTTCACCAAGATAAACAACGTAAACAAGATTGTAAGAAAGTAAATGTAAGAAGATAAAGAAAATGCAAATCAGAGTTTATAGTGGTTTAATTAAAATCAACCAATATCCACTTCCCAATGGTCCTCCTCTTTGGGTATTGCACTAACTCACGCTCTTTTAGCACTCAGCTACATGGAGAATGACTCTTACCAACTCTTCTAGCCCCGAAGAATTTACTTCTGACCCGGCGGAGATATTGTTCCCTCCATTTTCTCATCATACAATGGAGATGCCAATCCCTCCTTTTGCTTCCCTACCTAGCAGAGATGCTAATCCCTCATGCTCCTTACATGGCTGAAATGTCAATGGTTGCTTTCTCCTTACTGCCCAATGAAGATGTCATGTGTGCCCTAGAATCTAATTTGGGAAAATTATTTTTTTATATTTTAATAAACAACAACTAAAACTACCTAATTTCTTTTATCAATATCAATACATCAAAAATAAAACTATCAATTAAAACATTAATATATACATTTGTATTGAATTCCCAAAAATTATGTACACTACTTAGAATCTATATAATCATATCATAACTATTCTATCCTGAGTATAAAAGAATAACTAAAATAAAAAGGAACAAAAAGTGAAGAATCCTGACCAGCCTCACACTATTGACCCTCTTCCCTAACCTGAAATTATTTAACCACATATAATGAGTTAAAAATCCCAGTAGGTCACCAAAACTTACAACCAAATTCAAAGCACGGTAAAGGAGCACTATGCATGTCAGGGATCAAATCATAGCAATAGCATTCATATGATCATTGAATCAGTGCAAAAATAATAAAATTCACATGTAGTAGTAATAAAATCTATACAATCAAACACTATTGTATGGAAGCCAATAAAATAGTAAACCAATATGAGTGTCAAATCTATAAAGCTATCGTCGTATCCATAATACCAATCAGTATATAATTCTGATAAAGAATCAAATTAATAAATCAGTAATAATGTTAATAATTATTATCTTAATCACATGCTTAATATTCATGTATATTACGTGCTTAATGAATATATCATACTTTTGGTATCAAAAAATTAATAATAATGTTAATAATAAATTCATATAATAATATGAACAATACCTCAATAACATTCATTTCAGTAGTCACACTAAATAAGTAAGAATTCTGGTTATCATAATGTTATTCATTATCATATAAGTGTTAGTAAATCGTTGGCTCAATAAACAGAGTCGTCACCCTTTGCCCATCGGCACAGTAAACATCTCCTTATAACTCTTAATCAGTGTATCACGTGAATCAGTAGAGAATAACACCAAATAATAGTATTTAAAGAAAAGCTTATCAGCCTAGTACCATCCTGTACAGGTTAATCAGTCTCCAACTAATGGGTCAACCATTCTTTATTTGTCTTTTACATATACATTATTATCATAGTACTATAATAGTAATCTCAATTATATATCCACATCCATTTCAAATATATTATAGCAAATAAAATATAATTGAGCTTAATTTAGAAAGTGTTAAAATATTATAACGGTGGACAACAAAAATCTTACTAAGCAAAAATTCACATTTTTAGAATTTCACCAAATTATCAGATATAACATAAAATAACATTATGAAGTTTTAGTTGAACTAAATCATTATTTTTAGATATCAAAATAAATTTTTAAGTAGGTAAAAATTGCTGTAAAAAATCTCAAATAAATATTCAAAACATTCATAATCTCAATCTCTATAACATATAAAAAGTTACACAGAGAAAGTTTTACTAATACAAAATTATTCTCATTTTTCGGTAATGAAAATATAAATTTGATCAAAAAATATCAAAAATAAAAAATATTTAAGATCATAAATAATGTAATGATTCTTTACAGCAAGATAAGAAAATCTCCTAATAGTGTTGACGGATGACAATCGCTCTACAGCCTCCAAATCCCAAGTTTCATTTTCTCTCTCCTCACTTTCTCTCTTATTTTCTCATTTCCCTTCTCTGTTGTTGAAAATGAATAGGGATAAGCTTTTAAAATGTTTTGGTGACTAAGGATATTTTAATTAAAATAATAATTTAATATTATATAATTAATTTAATTAATTTTTAGTATAAAATTCATATAAATTCTCTTGGGACTTTAAAAATTATAAAAAAATATCAATAAAACAAATCATTTTATTTAAAAAATATTAGTTAAATCGGTTTATAAAATAGACACCTATTAGTCCCAAATTCTCACTTGTACCGATAGGTGTTAATTTCTTAAAGATTTTTACCAGTACTCAAAAATTACGAAAAAAATCGTGCAAGTAAAATACTATAATATCAATGATATGGTAAAGACAGTTTGTGATTTAGAGTTATAATGACTCCAAAAAAAATATTTGGCAAAGTTAAAATACTGGATTTTAAAGGAGATGTAGAACCTCAAGCTGCAAAAGTCTGGAAATTGAAGATAGAAAAGATCTTTGATAACATGCAGTGTCCAGAGAGCCGGAAGGTACCATTGGCTATGTTCCTCTTTGAAAGAGAGACTAAGAGATGGTGGGTTGGGCAGTAAAGAGAGAAATTTGAAGGGAAGATAAATGCTGAGATCACTTGGGATGAGTTCACTATAATATTCAGAATGTGGTTTGTACCTCCGTCAGCCCGACGAGATTGTTGGTTATTTTCAAAATATAATGATTTTTTCCTACTAAAAAATTATTTTAACATCTAAAAATGTGTTTAGTTCACCTAAAATTTTAGAATATTATTTTATGCAATATCTGATAATTTGGTGAAATTCTAAAAATGTGAATTTTTTGCTTAGTATGATTTTTATTGTCTACCATTAGGACATTCTGACACTTTTTAAATTAAGCTCAATTATATTTTATTTGTTGTAATATATTAAAAATGAATGTAGATATGTGATCAGGATTACTATTATAGTACTGTGATAATACATGTCATCCCTAGCCTCCTTAGCTAGTAAGTCTTTCATCAAAGATTTTTCCCTAGAGCTTTTCTCCAAGAGCTCCATAACTACAACACAAAGGACCCATGATACAGGCTGATAGGTACAACCACGTAAATTCCCTCACACCCCTTGACACCCTCAAGGAACTCACCCTCAACCTCACCTCCTCCCTCTCCCAAGTGGCTTGGACACTCTTTTACGAGCAAGGAAGACTCTTGCTCCTTTCTCTAAAGCTTTCTCCCTGAAAAATATGTTATTGACTACTCAACTCTCTGACCCTCAAGTCATATTTTGAGTTTATAAAGCAGGCCCTTCCAAAAGCTTAATTTTCAAATTGATTGCTCATATCATACAGTACAATACTCAGATCGTAATGTCTGATTAGTTAAATTTTCATCTTTGACTATCATGTATGATGAATAGTATGTAATACAAATAATTAATTATATCAAATCACAGATCATCTAGGATGAACCAAAGCTCAGCCAATGAGCTCTATGTTAGATCTCCTGTACAATATTGACTGTACAACACAATCACTAATTATGATTTGATCATGATTAAATTCATTATATATAGGAATAAATTAGGCAATATTTATTTATGGTCATATAGTATGAAAAACTTCGTACAGTACGATCAGTTCAAATTTTAAATATGCCTAATTTGGGTAACATAGTTCCAACCGCGGGATCTTATCAAAATAGTTGATCGTCTTATATGATTAAGGTCGTATAGTACAATTAGTTATAACATAATTTAATTAATATTAGTTAATTAAATATTTGAATTAATTTATGTTTGAATATATCGTATAATACAATTTGGGTCATACAATACGATTAATAGAAAAATTTTAATTTCATCCCCCATTGTGAGTGTGTGCTCGATTATCTTATAAACATACACCTAATATATAATATGACTCAAGAAAATAGAAAAGTACACTATCAAACACAGACTAACTTAGGCCCTAATGCTACACGATCTTGAGTCTTAATTCTTCAATTCTTTTTAGTGTATATTATACCTGAAAATGGTTAGTGACCCACAAGAAAAGCATGTAATGTATAATAGGGGTGTCAATTCGGGTCAACAGGTCAGGTTTGGGTCGAACCTGACTTGACCTTTATGTAAACGTGTTGGCCCGAACCCGACCTATTTAGCTAAATGGGTCTGGGATCTGAACCTAAACCCGACCTGAGTCAACCCGACCAGCCAACCCACCAACCCGCTAGTTTATTATTTTTTATTTTTTCCTAAAATGAATTTTTACTATTTTTCCAAGCAAATTATAAATACTTACTACTCAAATCAAATATTGAAAATAATAAACAATAAACAATCAAATTGCAATAAAATAGTAACCAATAAAATTTAAATTTTACTAATAATTTATATTTATAACATGAAATATTAAAAATTTTGGAATACTCAAGTACATTACAATTTACAAAAATATATTACAAATACAACTTAACAACTATACAAGTAGACAGCTACTTTGCTTAATTATTACCTTTCATTCTTTCAAGCTATGCATAATTATCCCCTACTCACCAATGAACTGAATGAAGAATCTGCAAGTCTGCAAAAAAAAAACCCAAATAAAAGCAACAATTCATTGAATGCTAGCAACCAAAGCCTAGGCTCAGGGTGAACCAAGTAAAGAACCATCAGTTACAATAATTCTAGAACATGTGTCCTCCAAGGTTACGAATTGATAATATGACTTTAATAAATTTACTTTCTATTCAATTAAATAGTATCTGCTCACTTTGTGGATGAAACATGATAAGAGTCGAGGACTTCACTTTGTGGATTGGAATACCTTGTGTAAACAAAAGAGGTTGGGAGGTCAAGGTGTGGTGTCAGTTGCTAAAAATTTGGGTCCTTGGAGAGCTAAATTTGCTTAGGCTTTGATGGCAAATCCTAATTCTTTATTGAATAGGATTTTAGTTGCTAAATATGGGGACTCTTTCTGGAATGCTGAAGCTACTTTGGGAAAATCTGCAACCTGGAAAGTGATAACTCACGGTGCTAGTTTCCTGCAGGAGATTTTGAGGTGGAAAGTTGCTGATGGCAAAGAGGTGAATACTTCTTCAGATATCTAGATACTAGATAAAAGTTTGAATCGTTGGCCCACGTTTGTAGCTGATCTACAAGGAAATTAGAATTTTGTTAACTATTTTATTCAGGATGGAAGGTGGAATGAGCTGGAGTTGTAGCAGGTGTTTGGAAAGGATCTGGTGGAGGTCATAAAATCTGTTCCAATCTATCGAGAACTTCCTTGTGATGAAAGAGAGCTCCTCTATAGCAATTCAAGGAAGACATTGGCGGCCTTGATTTCAGCTAACTGCAGTAAATTTGAACCGGAAGATAGCAACTGGAAATGGTTAAGGGATTTAAAATTAAGACCAAGAGTGGAGTTATTTTGGTGGAGATTGAATCATAACTCAATTCCTTCTAATGATTTCTTGATGTATAGAAGGTTTATCAAATACAATGGCTGCCTGAGAGGTTGTAGTGATGTGGAAAATTCGCTTCATATTGCTGTCCATTGTCAAGGTATTCATAAAGTGATGAATGTTCTTAATTCTTGGGGATATCGGATCTCTGGTTTTTCTACTTTGGAGGAATGTTATAAGAGGTTGGCCATCTTGTCCTCTTCTAATCCTTTTATGGGCAATTTATATTGTTCAATGGTATTCTTGGTATGGAAAAGCAGGAACAAATTTGTGCATGAAAATAAAGAGGATAATCTTAATGTGATAGCTGCCAATGCTCTCGGGTTTGCTTCACTTTCATTTCCAGCTAATCTTATTTCGGTCAACTGGGATTCTAATCGTCCTAGGCTATTTTATTTCTCTTGGAATCCCCCTCCAACCGATTGGATTAAGCTTAACGTTGATGCAGCTGTGGAAAAGTCTTATAAAGCAGGTGTAGGTGGTATGATAAGAGATAGCAAAGGTAGATTTCTCTTTGGTTTTGGCCTTAAAAGGCTGCATTGGGATAGCTCTGCTTTGGAGTTGGAAGCTGTCCTTGCTTTGAGGAAGTTTGTCCAAGAGTGGATGTATGAGGCGAAAGGTATCATTGTCGAAGGGGATAATTACAATGTGATGGAATTGGTACATAAAGGGTTGCATAAAGAGATGGTCCAAGCGGAGGGTTCTTCTCATGATGATTTCTTCTTTTTAAGGAATTTCAACCAAGTTATCATTCAAGTTGTAAATAGGGAGTGCAATAAGTTAGCTGATTGTTGTGCTAACATTGCTAGTTCTTTTTATTTCATTTGGGATAGTTTAGATTGCAATAACATTCCTCCTTCCTTTGTTACTTTGTTAAAGGAGGAATGTGATAGAAGTGTTTTGTTCTAGGCTCTTTCTCTTGGCTTAATAATATTGCTTTTAGCATTCTCAAAAAAAAAAAAAAAGTATCTGCTCAAGCCAAAAATCCCTTTTACCAATTTATAACCCAGTTGCATCTAATTCTATGTTGCTACTGGTGCATAACTTCACCAAGTTCTTCATTATAGCCCATTAGCCATTAAAAGCCAACCCAACAGCAGGCAGCAGCACTACAACAGTAGCAGAAAATATGAAAAAACAACAGCAAGAAAACAGAACAACCCGAAAGGATGATTACTCATTTACTTATGTATTAAAGATAATAAATACTATAGCTCCATGCATACAGATGAAGCCTCAATCATAAGCCTAACACAGAAGATGAACTGATGAAGCTCTAACATAGAAAAATGAGGCCTAATGGCCTATCACAAGTAAGACATCTGCCATATAGCCCTCAATAGAATCATTAATATACAAAATAGTCAAAACAATATAAAGGCATAAAGCAACCATCTAGTCATCTGCCATCAACCAACACCAACAATATTACAACAACCCTACACAACATAAAAGATAAAGGCAGCCTTACACAACAACAAAATGGTGCTCGACTGCTCGCATAGCTCTCAACCAACACCAACACCAGGCATCTAGTCATATATCATCAACCAACACCAACCAATAACAACAGCAACCCTACACAACATAAAAAACAAAGGCATCCCTACACAACAACACAATGGTGCTCGCATAGCCTTCAAACACCACCAATAACATCCATCTAGCCATCTGCCATATAGCCCTCAACAGTAGCCATCACCCCCGAACATAATCATTTATATTCAAAACATGACCATACAAAAACAACATAAACCAAAGCATGTATAACCATCAGATCATACCATCACAGTAAATATGTTTAACATACAAATTACATAAATAAGAATAGAACATCCAAAGTTTAAGATGTTATGTTCACTGAGTCATTCTCGATTCCCATTTGTTTTCCATCAAAATCCAAGCCCATTATGTCATCTGTCACCACATTAAGCTCAGTGTCTTTTGTATCTATTACTAATGCAGTAATATTAAATTGTTACAATGTTGACTTTTACTGAAACACTTAAACTATAAGTAAGATAATAACTAATAAGAGATGCAGTATTATTACCTTGCTCACCATACAACCAATCTTTAGTGCATATCAACACTTCCACAATATCATGTTTCAATGCACTTCAATATTGGTCGAGAACTCTACCACTATTGCTAAAAGCACTTTCAGATGCCACAATAGAGATTGGAATGCACAAAACATTACGAGCCATGCTTGAGACTAGAGGAAATCTGTACTGATTAACTTTCCAAAATTGTAAAATATCTAACTCATTGTTCTTATCCAACTTGGCTTCATCCAAGTATATTTCAAGTTCAGACTTTCTATGCATAGATACTTCTACCTCAAAAGAGTCATAATCTTGTGCAAAGGACCAAATGTCTTCAGGTTTGTGATAAGGTCAACAATAAATGAGAATAGGGAATACTAAAAGTTTAAATGTGAAGTGGAAAAGTAAAACCTGAAGGAATTGTGATTTAATGATTATTGTTGGCTGACTAGTTGAAGGAGTCCTTTGTAAAGATTGGGATGTTTGAGATTCAGTGGTTGGGATTTTCTCATTTGTTGCTGCGTAGTTTGAAAATAAAGTCTCCAACTTCTCCCAATTTTTTCAAGCTCGGACAGATAATTACCCATATGCAATTTCTTGTAACACCATTTACAAAGTTAAATTTATATCTTAGGTCAAGAATTACAGCTATAGCTAAAATTACACTAAAACCTGGCCAGTACTTCTCAAATTTAGAGAGCATGCCAACAACCTTTCTTCCTATATACTCCTGACCACAAGACATTTCATATTTTAACATTGCATATGCAGTAGAAACACAAGGAAAATAAAGATTTGCAGTAGGGTACTTAGATCCAGAGAAGACACAAGTGATTTCGTAAAAGGGTGCTAAAACTTGCATATGTTCACCAATTTTTTCCACTCCAAACTAGAAGAAACAGATCTCTAAGCTTCCAACAAAAATCTAAAATAGAAATCGCAAGCACCGTCAAACTGAGAGTCCAAAACAACAAGAGTTATTCAAGATATTACCGAACATCGCGACCGAGAAAGGAGGAGGATTCGAGGAGAGATTCAAAACTCAGAAGCCAGAGGAATCACGAGAGCCAAGAGGTCAAGAGATCAGAGAAGAAGTTATGAAGAAGAGAGGAGTGGAAACCTGAACGAAAGACCAAAGACTCGAGCAGTCGAACTCAAAACTCAAAAGAAACTTTGAAAGAGGCTTAGAGGTGTCGCCGCGTCGGTTATTATATCCAAAAATAAAAGTCGGTGCGCGGGTTAGTCGGGTCGACAACGGGTTGTTGAGTTGACCCGAACCCGACCCAAAATATAAACGAGTCTAGAAGTTAGACCCGAACCCGACCCATTTCTTTCACGGGTTGACTCGAACTCGGATTTTTTGGGTCGGGTTTTTGGGTCGTGTCAGAAATTGACACCCCTGATGTATAAAGCAAGAATAAATAAATGATCACTAATAATATTTGTAATCATCAAAATATAAAATTGGGCTCTCAGATTTCAATAGTCGCAAAAGATAGCCTTGAGTAAATCAATTACAAGCATCCAGAAGTGGCAACAATGAGCATCATTATTGATTGACCACCAGTATTAGGGAAAGGGTCAGGACTAGTGGCATTGAGCAATGTTGAATATTTTCTTAGAATTCTCTTTGAATCCTAGATTTTTCATTACTGAAAACCCCTCCTCTAAAAATATAGAAATATAACCATTTTAAGGATTTTATGAGGGGAATTTTGGTCATTTCAATAAGGGTCCTAGATTCACTATTATATGATCTATAAAATATCTCAATGATTATTTTCTATATTTTGATATCTTAATAGATTTGAAATTCAATAATCTTAGACTTGCCATCTATGTTAAGTATAGATATTTGTTTTGATTATAATCATGTAAAATTTAGGAAGCATTAGGCACGTCAATTGGTCCATCGAGGTTTTTAATTATAATTATGAGTGTTTGATTTAGGTATATTTGGACTTTAGATTTAAGAGTTCTTAGTATTGTTATGTTTATCAAATTGACTATAAATTTCTCAAAATTGTAGGTCATATAATCTTAAAATTAATTTCTAAAATTTCAAGCCCAACTTGTTAGGTGCTTTGGGATCTAAAAAATACATCAAAATTCATACTCCATCAGCAAAATTTCCTAATAGCATACCAACAATAATATCATCCAAAACTTTAATTGCACAACCTTATTAATCATTACAGATGCATTCAATAGCTTATTCCAAATATTTGGAATAAAACTTATGAATCCTCATTTTATATTTTCTTATTCCAAAAATTATTTTTATGCTATAATCTAAATAAAAAGAAGCACCATCATCTTTACTGATGTAAAATTATTTTGCAAGATTTATTTCTCATAATCTTAAATTCAAGCAAAAGCTGTACAAAGAAATATCTTGAAAATTTTTAAATGAGTTTAAAAAAAATGCATGAGATTCCTTTTTCTTTTTTATTTGGCTTAAAATAGGATGCATTGCAAATTCTAAAGGTGGTGATCGGTGGTCGACAATAGTGGTGGCTTGCAATGATGATCAGAGGCGGTTGGTCAATGGTGAAGGCGATGGCGGATGACAAAAAGTGATGCAGTGGCAAGAGGTGGTCGGTGGTGGCGTGTGGCTAATGAGGTGGGAGGCCGATGACCGTGGGTTGCTGGTAGAGGTGGGTTGCTAGTGGCAACAACAACGACAGGGATGGCCGACAACTATAAGCGACGACGACTGGGGTAGTCGGCGGGAGTGGAGGCTGGTGGTGGGCAACATCAATGGCGAAGAATTTATAGTGCATTTAAATATCTCTCAAATATAAGGAATTTCAAATACACAAATAATAATTTAGATGATAAATTCCAAATGCACCCAATATTTTCCTTTATATTTATTTTACTTCAAACCAAACATCAATATTCTCAAATCCCCTGCATTTAAGATACTTTACACCCATTTTACTTTAAACCAAACAACCCTTAAATCAACAAAATTACAAATTATTTCAAAAATTAATCAACTCATATTTTCTAAATAAAATCATCCCTTTTTTACAAAGAAATAACTTGGCAGGTTCAGCTAGCCTGTACAGCAACCTCTAACATAAAAATACATTTGAAATCTGATTCCAACAACGCATAATACTGCTAAAACAGAACCTAATTGCTAATACTTAACAGAGATTACACTCCATTAATCATATATCTTGCGCTACAGAAAGAAGAATGGAGCAGCAATATAGATTTTCTCAAACCAGTCGTATAAAATAGCCTTTACAGCTGCTCTTCATAAATTCCCAAGCCAAATACAGCCTGAGAGCTTCTCTGTTGAGTGTTTCTGCTGTTGTGATCTGCAAGGCCTTTAAATGAAATAACCAAGTAATTTCCAGAGAAATAGGTTTGTCTGCAATAAGAAATGTAGCTTTCACATTGGAGACCATGAAGAGCCAAGTAGCTGTCCCAGAAAATTAGTAACCTGTAAACATTCGAAAAATACAAATTATTATTCCCATAATTGAATAAAATAGCTTGCAATGTTAGGATTATGTCTCTATATCTATTTTTACTTTTTTTTCATTTATTTTTCATAAGACTTTTAAGACTGCTAAACATTCATTATCACTAGCTTAGTTCTTTAGATATTCTGCATCTCTTTCCTTCACAAAAAAGTAGAGAAATTTAGTTCATTCATCACATCTAATCTTGCTATAATAAAATGGAAAACAAACATAGCATTTATATAGGAATTTTTCAGCAATTGATACCATTAGCAGCTTTTATATTTTACCAGCTCACATTTTTTACAGTAATTTTGCTTATTATAAAAGCAATAAATTTTGTTAAAATGATCATCCTCAACAAAACACTAAGCTTTCAGATACAGATCTAAAACATGAAAAGCCACTATATTACATGAAAAGCCACTACTTTACCATAAGAATATTGGAAGCCAGGTACTCAGGCTTGCTCAAACAATGGTGGAGGTTACAATCAGTCAAAAATGTTGTCGAGCTGGGCTTGTCCCATTGAAGACCATGCACAAGCTAAGGCAATATTAAATTGTGAAGCCAAATTAATGCCCCCTAAAAGAATCCTTGTACGGACTTAATCACGCATAGTTAAGATACCCAATATTTGCAAGGTCTTTCATTAAGGATATGCTGGGTAATTCATCATATTTTTTTGCTAACCTTTTTTTTTTAATAGGAGGAGGTGTCTTCATTAGGGAAAATTATTAGGTGCAGACACCGGACGTAGAGATACGTCCCTACGTCCGGACGTCCATTTAAAAGTTGACACATCGACTGTTCTTAAGCTGCGTTTTTTGACTGCGCTTTGATTGCGCTTTACATGCGCTTTGACTGCGCTTTTTGATTGCACTTTGACTACGCTTTGACTGAGCTTTGACTGCACTTTTGTTGTGCTTTTGATGCGTTTTGGCTTAAAGTTCCGCGGACATATTAAATATATAAAGTAAAAAATAAATTCACATGTCCACTCCACGTGTCAATATTTGATTGGAGTCCGAACATAGAGCTACGCCCGGTGTCCACACCTAATAATTTTCCCTTCATTAGGTTGGATATCGAAGGGATAAGGCCTATAAAGCTCAACGATAAATTTCATAAAGAAATTTGTAGCAACAACAATATGATGAAGCCATCAATTGGCGAACCAATATAAAATCCTGGGTGTGTTATGTGCATTTATCTTCTTTCTATTGTTTTTGTATATGCTCTCGATGACTTTTTGAGTTAGGTCTTGCCTGATTTTCACTAGGCAAAAGATTGTCTTAACATAAGCTAACGAATATATAAACAAATCAACGTTCAGCTAGATTAGGGTACAATTATAGGGCTAATAGAACAAGCTTCAATATAAGTAGCAAAGCGCAAAATTAATTAAACAAGACCACAAGAGGTTTGCTGGTTAATTATGTTCGAGAACATTCCATTTTTTGTGCAAGAAAGAAGGTCCATAAAAGCGTGACAATATGTTTATTGTTTGTTTAGGAGGTTATTAGCTAGTACTGTATTCCGCATTGTTTTTAAAAAATGATTGCCGTAGATATAAATTGAGTTCATTATATTGACTAAATGTGGCAGGACGGAAATGAGAATGTTATAAAGTATGTAATAAAAAATTAAAAAAATATATAAAATAAGAAATGATAATACTAGATGGATAGTTGGGGTGACACCTATTGAAAATATGATTGTTGAAAAAGGATATAGGTGATTAGGATATGCATCTACTCATTCGAGGAGTTTTCTGATCGCTTTCTCTCTCAATTTTCTGTCTCCAAATAACTTCTCAAAACTTCTCAATCCATTTTGTATGTTAAATAAGTTGAAGAAAGTCTTTGTGATTATGTTGCACAATTAACAAAATATACCAATGGTGTTACTGATGGTTACAAATCCATCACCATGGCTACCTTATTTCTGGACTGCAACTAGGGAATTTTAAATTTCCTAATGTTTCCTCTTATCAGTATGGAAGAGCTGCTCAGGAACGCAAGTGTCGAGAAATTATTTAAAGAAGCAGATCTATCCACCAAAACCATCTCATCCTCTCTCCACAAGAAATTCCGCGAAGACATGAGGGCTGCCATTTTTACTTTTCTTTCTCTTCCAACTAAATGTAATTATATAAAGAATTTATTTCTTCTCTCGAATGTAATATCTCCCTACAGTATCTCTGTCTTCTCTTCTCGACCTCTCTTGACGCTGCCAAGAACGCTCCATGAATATTATAAAACCTCTCAGTTATTCTGCAAATATTAGTGGATATTTATTCTTACTCGCCATGACATTGGACGTAGGTCTATAGACCCAACTACTATTAATTCTGTCTACATTGTGTTATTTTCCTTATTTTGGCTCTTCATAAAGTATTTTCAACATGATTTTTCACTTTTTTATAAACCCTAAACATGCGTCTCTCTCACCATTGCCCGGGAAAAGCAAGTTTCTATTATTCATACCAAGCATTAGCTACTGCTCGTAATCCACCATTGCTTGAATTTGCCCATACTTTAACATCAGCCACTGATTGTAACCAACTATCATCAACCTACAATGTTAGGTCCATCAACCATCTTTCAACATTATACAATGTTCCATAATTTTTATGAGAAATTAAAAAGTATAAATCCAACAAGCGCGCACACAAGAAATGAGAAATTAAAAATTTTATTGCAATATACAATGTTCCATAATTTTTATTTCTTAGAGTCCTATTTATAACCAAAAAAGAATCCAAAATAAGAAACTTCTTAAAATTCCTATAAATCTCACCTAAAATTGAAAGTATTTAATTTATCCTTGTTGAATTCCAACTTAAACATCAATTTTCAAAGTCAAAATCCTGATTTACTCCAAGACACGCTAAAACAAGCAAGTGAATAGAGCCATAACAAAAAGTTGTTCTAAATAGAGGTGACATCAATGATATTAGCATGTAACAAACAGAACTAGAATACCGAGTATCAGGGGTGGCAAGTGACAAGAATGGCGGAACTAGAGAAGCACGGGAAACAAGAAACCGAGGCGACCAATAGTGGGAACAATATAACATGAAGTAAAGAAGCATGTAACAGAAGTGCGAATAACAGAGGCAGCTTCAGTCGTGAAAACAACAAAGTAATGAGATAAATGAAGCTGAAGCCAAAGGTTGGCAAGGAAGTTGGAGCAAGCTACATTCCCAAGAAATAGAAATCTTATAGCTCCTAATTTGAGTTAGATATCCTAGTTTAGAAACTAATCAAGTTTTTATCTTCATTGCAGTTCATTTTTCCATTATATCATTGGTCTTACAAATTCCATTTTCCTTACGAGACAAAACTTCCTACACCTATACACATTACAATCCGTACTTGTTTACCATATCTTACCTTCCTTGTTCAGTTCCAAAAACTGCATTAGCATACTATTGCTTTGTCCCGAATATCCTGAAACTTCACATTTTAACCAGCTCCCTATAGATGATCACTTATCCAATGGGCCTGTCCTAAAACATAGATGGAAAGGTTTTCCATACTAAATAATAATACCCATCCCCATGCTTGTAAGAATGAGCAAGCTTGGGCATCAATTAGTGGTTACATCACCACTGGACATACAGTGGGAACTATGTACGGCAACCCACCTATGGCAATTACATCTCCTTCTCTTTGTTAGGAGAATCAATTTGGAAGGAGCCTTGGATAACTGTTTCTTACTCCTTTATCTTGGAGATTAGGCCAGCTATCTTGTATGGATGAACGTTGAAAGGTAAACAAATCATTGATAGGAAGGATAAATCAAGGTATAATTTTATTAAGAAATATTAGAAGTAGCATCTACTGACTATTAGATAGCAGAAAAAAGACAGATAGTCTGGACATATATCATAAATGATGAAAGATGCACCGATAAGAAGATAAGATGGGCAGATATGATTAATGTTAAATGATTAAGAAGAAAATGAAGTTGAGCGAAGGCAATATGGATAAAGGTTGTACAAAAATATTTTTGGAAAAATAAGGTTTAACACCTCATGTATTACTCTCAGCAAGAGAATGATGATTCATATAGCTGACCCAAATAATTAGAAAATGGCTGACGATCATGATGATGATGACGACAATGATGATGATTAAGATCAACTATACCATGCCCATATGAAGGAATAAATGAATAAGAAACAAAAACTGAAAATTGATTTAATGAATACGGAGGTCATGATAATGGTTTTAATTTGATAATCATACCTTCCGTTCTGGATCTTGTAGTGATTGGTCATTCATTGCATCATCTATTGGAATTTCTTCATTAATATTGATTGCATCTCTATGTGCACCTGTACTAACATTTTTTTCACTAGCCATAATTTCAGAAAAAACCTTATGTAATGCAGCCTTTGCGATTCTGTATATTTCTGTAGATTTTGCTCCTTTTTCTGCAAATTTAATAGCATCGCGGCAAAGATCGCTGAATCTTGATGAGACAGAAGCCTGACATGTAACTTGGCTATCAGCAAAGTCTTCATCCAGAAGAGATCCTCTCATTGCACTTCTTGTCCACCGCCTCAAGAAGTACTCTTCCGGAAGAATTCGGACATCAACCATCAAGAACACAGCTATAATATGCCTGCACAAAACCCCTGAAAACTCAAAGTGCTTACAACTACAAGTTGCCATACTTTTGGCTGAATTATAAGTGATGGTAAATGTCTCAAGAGCATCATCGTCTCTAGTCACATTGAATTTACTAACAGCGCCATCCTTTACTTTGTAAACATTGCAACCAAATGACTCTACAAACTCCTCCTGAAACTTTTCAAATACTGTTCTAGTGTAAATGAGGGCTGCTTGCTTTTCTATGGGTGATGCAGTTTTCAAAATCGGGTTTGTGCAAATTGTATCTAACTCGGCTTCTACTTCATCTTCATATCTGCTTGCCATAGCCAACTCAAACTGTGTTAGAAGAACCTTCAATGAGGTCTTTGTATTGAAATGTTTCTTATAAAAATCATTCATCGTCTCTAATTTCTGAGTTGGGGACATCTCTGCAAAGAAATTGTCCTTTAAATACACAGGAACCCATCTCTGACGAATGTTGAACAAACCTTGCAGCCATGTGTTCTTCATTAGATCAAATTTATCAATCATTGATGCCCAATTTGTTTCAAAAGATCTAATTGATTCAGACTCATTGACACATTTTTCCAGCTCCGCTTTCAGTGTATGATGTGCTGAATACACATGAGCTAACTTCTGTTTACTTCTACTCAATATAAGCCATTTACAAAAACGATGACAGGTCTCTGGAAACACTTTGGCAGTTGCTGCTGCCATGGCTCTATTCTGATCAGTTACAAATGAAACAGGCCGCCGACCACCCATAGCTTCAAGCCATGTTTCAAATAACCAAATGTAAGAGTATTCATTCTCATCTATGAGCAAAGCACATCCAAAGATAACTGGCTGCAAGTGGTGGTTCACACCTGAGAAGGTAATAAAGGGCATCATGTATTTGTTCTTCTTATAAGTCGTATCAAATGTAACAGTGTCTCCGAAATAGTTATAAGATGTTCTAGCTTTTGCATCAGCCCAGAAAGCATTAGAAACACAGCTATTGTTGTCAACTTGGATTGCATAAAAGAACGCAGGATTCTCAGCTTGCATTCTCTTGAAGTAATCAAGAAGACCCTGAGCATCTCCACCTTGACCAAAGGCATTTTGCCGAAGCATCATCATTGTATCAGAGGCAATGAAGTTTGCCTTATCTGAAGCATTAATGAAGCCTCTAGAACGAAGGTAACCAACCCTGGTACAAGTACCAAGATGATGATTATGTGCTTTCTCAAGCTTAGACACTACCCACCTCTCATTATCACGAATGACCTCCATCATAGCTTTGCAACCTTCTCTCATAGACATCCTTTCGCGCTTCCTCGTTCCCTCACTTGAAGGTTTCTTCTGGTATATGCCCTCTTTTGAACAAACAAATCTCTTCATAATCAGCACCTCCTCGGTTCCTTTGGATCGCCGCGACCTACCAACACGAAAAGGAAACCCCAATCTCCTTGCATACTCATTGTAGAATGTCTTTGCAGCCTCATCAGATTCGAACTCCATACCCAACACTGGTTCAAGCTCTGTCTCTACCACACCAGCCTGAACAAAATCTTTTGGTGCTGGCTGTTCATGCAGCACTGAAGGAATATTTGTTTGTATCTGGGCCGCAGCAGAGACTGAAAGCGATGATGGGTTGATATTCTCAACTGGACGGGAGTTAGCATCCAATGACATGAGGCAGTTAACATAGTCTGCTATCAGTTCATCACCTTCAGTCCTGGCAACCTCCATTAATGTGGTGATCAAGGCCTGTCATGTATCACCTTCACTACTCGGCAAACTAGAATAATTGACAGATTAGCAAAAACTCTCATGCAACAAAAACTGGACTTCCATTTATAACTAACGAACAAAAAAACATAGCTCGGGTCCCCCAAGCTCAAAAAAAAAAACAAAAAACAAAACTTCCATAACAAAATACAAGCAGAATTTAGTATTATCACAGAACTATCACACTCTTGACTTGAAAAGGCAGTCTTTCAATTTGAATTTGAAGATAAGCTTCGTAAGTCATTAAGCTACCAAAAGCTAATATGCCTCAAGTTAACCTAAAGGCTAAGCTAGGCTTGCTTTTTACTTGGGGAATAAGTTGAGCTAAACTTGATCATCCCAAGAGGGCGATTAAGCTTATCCCAACTTATATTCTTCATCTCCACTATCACTCCCTCCCCAAATTTAAAAAGTTAATTAAGTAGTGAAAATTAACATTATTTGGGAAGCTAATAGTATTTTCTGATTATAACAACAATTATCATGCGGTAATTGGTAAAGATATCAAATATATAAATTTCATTAACATATAATAAGAGATTTTCATTAGCTTATCATAAATTAATCACAACTTATTAAATAAACTTAATTAATTATTAACTAATAACCAAATTATTTATAATAATTAATACCCTAATTAGTTTACATAATTAATATATTTCTCTTAAATATATTAATGGCTCATTATTTTCGAATATATAATAAATTCCTAATAATTTCTCTATTTAGTTAATCTTAACATATAGTTTGTTTCAAATCCTAATAATAAATTATCCATAATTAGTTATTGATAATATTTAAGCATAATATTATCTAACTAAATGATCCCATTTTATCTCAATTAACGGCAAAATTATGAAGCACTAAACCGCAAATGTGATATGCTTAGTAGATAACTTATCAAGTAATCAGAGTAGTAGAATAAATTAAAAAATTATTAATTAATCAATTAATGATCATTGACTTAGCTCCTATCATTTGATAAACTTCCCAAATTAATATGACATTTTACTTCTCATACATATAAATTGATTATTAGCTTTTCTTTTACTTAATTAATCAACAAACAACCTCATAAATAAGTAACTTATATTTATAAGTTAAATAAGCATGTTTATAAGCCAAGAACGAGTTTATCAACATAGGCTAGAGTAGACATGACATATAAGAGAAAAAAATTTAAATTTTTTAATGAAGAATTTTAAATCAGCCCATGCACATTGAAAAGCACCTAAACTAACATAAAATCATAAAATATATAACTTAAATAGCAATAATCAAAGAAGAATACTACCAGAATTAATATAGAAAGATATTTTTTCATATTAAACTTGAAAAAAATTAATGAAAGGCGGAATAAGAAAAAATAAAATTTAACAGTAAATGGCAGAAATAGAAGTGTTAGTGGGGAAATTCCATGCATCATTTATTAAAGCTTAAAAAAGGGGGAATAGGTTATTGCACAGTGAGGGTGAGGAGATTGTGCTTTGCTGAGGTTGAAATCAGGAGCAAAATAGTTCAGAAAACCCTAGTGATGCTAGGGAGAGAAAGAAGACAATGATTTGCTAATGTAAGAACACCGACGATGTCCCAATCCGGGAGGTGATTAGAAAGGGCTAAAGAATCAAGAATTGAGGATGTGAAGTCCTTTGAAACATACAGTCACTGTGAAAATCTGAATCTTGTGAATTTGACGAATAAAAAGTAGAGCTATAGCATATAAAATAGACCTAAGAGAAATCTTACATTTACTTTATAACACAATATATATATATATATATATATATATATATATATATATATATATATATATATATATATATATATATATATATATGCACTATATCATGCTCAAAATTAAAGAAATATATATTATTTTATTTTTTCGAAATAATATGCCTAAAAATTCATTTTAGATCAAATTATTCCTCTTATATATATACATAATGCTTATTAATGTCTGTTGCAAAGAAAATTGATTTGAACTTTGGTCAAACAAGGTTCGATCAAGATCAAGCCTTGTTTAAACCTTTACATGTATTATCCCACTATATTGTCCACAGGAAAACTCTCCACACCATCGATCTTGTTGGTGTTTCCCCAGTGAGCTCTCATCGTGAAATATTCTTCTCTCACATGCTGTCGGTCACTCGGTCCCATTGGCAATTTCTCTAATTGTAAAATCCTTTCTGTCCACATGCTAGTCCTGCATACTCGCATTAGTAAGCTCCCAACAAACTCCCATCACAAAATCCTACATCTCATTTTTTGCTCAAGTTGAATTAATTCAAATCATTATTTTCTCGGGAGTGATATCAATAAGCAATCCCCAAATATAAAACAGGTATAACTTGACATGAAATAAACTTTTAGCCATATTTTCCAATAAATATGAAACAATTGATATATTTCTCCAATTCTTAATATTATGAGACATGAATTGGAGGACCAAATGATTTAAAAAATTGGCATGCTTATAGCCAAATAGAGTATCTCTATAAGACAAATTCAATGATCCTAATATCGCTTAATTATGACAACATTAAGGCGCTTAAATACTAAACAAACATTCTCAAGTAGTTAATTTATGCCCATTTAATGGAGTGTTTTAGATTTTATCCATATTTATGTCCCAAAGTTGGTCCTCCAATTCATGTCCCAAAGTTTTCAATTATGCTTCAAACCCTTAATCTAGGCTTATTTGGACTCAGATTGAGTCATTTTTTATATCGTTGGATTTATTCCATAGAGGCATTATGTTTAATTAGAAGCTTGCTAAAATTGGGGTTTGAATGGTCATGAACTTAATGTTGAAAGTTTCTAATTCAGATAAGCAACAAGATTTGTGTCATATCAAGTATATGAGAATTTGATTTTATATGCTTCAAAACACTAAGAATTGGAGAAATATATCAGTTGTTTCATTTTTATGAAAAATTATAGCTAAATATTCATTTCATGTCAAGTTACACCTCTTTTATATTTGGGAATTGCTTACTAATATCACTCCCGAGAAAATAATGGTTTGAATTGATTCAGGTGGAGCAGAAATTGTGGTTGAGACGTAGGATTTTGTGATTGAATTTTGTTGAGAGCTTGTTAATAGGAGTGGGCAGGATTAACTCACGGACAAAAATAATTTTACAATTAGAGGACTTACCAATGGAACCGACAATATGTGAGAGAAGAATATTTCATGATGAGAGCTCATTGGGCAAACATTGATAAGATTGATGGTGTGGAGAGTTTTTCTGTGGACAACATAGTGAGATAATGCATGTGAAGGTTTGAGTAAGGTTTGAATAAGATTCGATCTAGATTGAACCTTGTTTGACTAAAGTTCAAATCAATTTTCTTTGCGACAGACTTTAATAAGCATTCTATATATACATAAGAGGAATAATTTTGTCTGAAATGAATTTTTGGGCATATTATTTTGAAAAAATAAAATAATATATATATATATATATATATATATATATATATATATATATATATATATACATACATACATACATATACATATGTCATGTGTTATAAAGTAAATGTAAGATTTTTCTTAGGTCTATTTTATGCACTATATATCTGTTTTTTGTTTGCCAAATTCATAGGATTCAGGTCTTCATGGTGACTATGTTTCAAAGGGACATCATATCCTCAATTCTTGATTCTTCAGCCTTTTCTGATCACCTCCCGGATCGAGACATTGTTGATGTTCTTATGTCAGCACAAACACCATCTTCTATCTCTCTCTAGCATCATTAGGGTTTCTTGAGCTATTCTGCTTCTTAATTTCAACCTCAGCAGAGCACAAACACCTCATCCTCACAGTGCAATAACCCATTTTTCCCCCTTTATAACCTTTAATAAATGTCGCATGGAATTTCTCCCCTAAAACATATGTTTGATTTTATGATTGTCATTTACTATTAAATTTTATATTTTCAGATTCCTCCTTTCATTAATTTTTTCAAGTTTTATATGAAAAAATCTCTTTATGTATTAATCCTGGTAGGATTGTTCTTTTATTACTATTATTTAAGTTATATATTTTGTGATTTTATATCAGTTCAAGTATTTTTCAATGTGCACAAGCTGGTTTAGAATCTTCAATGAAAATTTTAAGTTATTTTCTCTTATATATCACGTCTACTCTAGCTTATATTGATAAACTTGTTCTTATCTTATAAATATGCTTATTTAATTGATAAATACAGGTTATTTATCTATGGGGTTGTTTATTGATTAATTAGGTAAAAGAAAAGTCAATAATTAATTTATATATATGAAAAGTAAAAGATCATATTAATTTAAACATTTTATCAAATGATAGGAGCTAAATTAATGATCATAAATTGATTAATTAATAATTTCTCAATTCATTCTATTATTCTGATTATTTGATAAGTTATCCACTAAGCGAACCACATTTGTGGTTTAGTGCTTCATAATTTTATCATCAATTGAGACTAAATAATTAAAATGGGACCATTTAGTTAGATAATATTATGCTTAAATATTTTTAATAACTAATTACGGATAATTTATTATTAGGATTTGAAATAGACCATATGCATTGGCAGAGGGAGGGGGGGGCAAGGGGGCACATGCCCGCCCTAAAAATTTTTTGCTTCTTCTACTTAGCGGAGGGAAGAGGAGAGGGGAGGGTAATAGAAATAGAGAGAAAGCGAACGTGATTCAGAGCGAGGGAAGTAAATCGCGAATCCAAGCTGGAAGGGCCTCGTGCGATTCCGACTTCACCATGGGTCGGACGTTTGCTACTTCGGATTCAGCCGTAGCTATGTACTTCTGCTTGTGTGGAAATTCATTAGTGCAGCTATGAATGACACAACTACTCCAGATCAATGCACTCCAACTGTTCGGTTCAATGCCCCATCAAAACCTACTTGCTGGAAGGATCAATTTGCTTTACAACAGTAGCCCTCCATGCAGCAGAATGCTGCCAAACATATCCGTAACTCCCTAATGCATGGAATAAACCAAAAGTCTTTAAGATTATGCTGTATTTATGGTGATTCGTCTTCTAATGTTATGGGTGATTTGTGCTTTATGTGCTTATGATATATCATGATGCTGCCTATTACTGAACAATATGCAATTTGTTTGGAATAAAAAAAGGATGGCCCAGCACTTTTTGATGATATTGAGGAAGATCTCTTCTCAATGTACATTGATCTTGAAAAGTTCAATACATCTGCTGGAACTAAGAGGTTAGCTTTTCACTCGTTATGCTATTTAGAAATCCACTCAAGTGAATTTTAAGACCATTTGTTTAGAAGATCCTTTTGTCTGGTTTGATTAATGCATAAAATTAGCAAACTAGAAACCTGTTGATGGAAAGCAGTGAATCAATTGAAATAGTTGAGTAAATTTTCTATGCAAATGAATCCAATTTTATTTTATAATGAGGTTTTGATTCTGAATTTAGCATCAATAGATGGCTAAAATTTCTTAAACTGTGAGTATATTTATTGTAAAATTAATTGGCAACCTTTTTGTTCCAAATCCATTTTCTTGGTTGATTTTATATTTAATATTCTTCCTTCCTGAATAATAATTTGAAAAAAAAATTAAAACTATTTATACTGGTCCCAAGCCCGAATGTAGAGGGAAAATTTAAAAAAATTAATTTAGGCCCCCCCTAAATATATTTTCTGGCTCCGCCACTGACCATATGTTAAGATTAACTAAATAGAGAAATTATTAAGAATTTATTATATATTCGAAAATTATAAGCAATTAATATATTTAAGAAAAATATATTAATTATGTAAACTAATTAGGGTATTAATTACTGTAAATAATTTGGTTATTAGTTAATCACTAATGAAGTTTATTTAATAAGTTTGTGATTAATTTATAACAAGCTAATGAAAATCTCTTATTATATGTTAATTAAATTAAATTCATATATTTTACATCTTTACAAATTACCATATGATAATTATTATTATGATAAAAAAATACCGTTAAATGTAACACACAAGTTGTTAACTTCCCAAATAATTTTATTTTTCTCAAATAATGTTATTTTTCACTACTTAATTAATTTTGTAAATTCAGGGAGGGAGTGATAAGTAGATGAAAAATATAAGTACTTGACCATCTTGATTTTCTATAAATGTGAAATATCTCTTGATTAGATCTATCTTGCCAAAATAACATGCAGTCTGTCATACCTTATTTTGACCCTCCTACAGTCAACATAGAGTGAAACAGAGAAGGAGAATCTGAATAGACCTATCTTTTATTAACAGCCATCCTGAAATATTTCTATCAAAATCAGGTGAGTAGGAAATAACTTATCCAGACTATCCCAACATATCAAGTTTTCAAACCTTAAGATTTTAATTCATATTTCATAAATGGAAGCACTTTAAAAATGCACCGAATAATATACAGAGCTTACTAAACTTTCAAATTATATTTACATACCCAAAAGTGTTTGTACACAAAAACTTCAGTCAACCTTCCTGCCTAGTGCCCCAATGCCCCACTGGCTCCTTCCCCTTTCCTGCAGTACAACCACTGTTAATGAGCTAGAGCTCAATGAATTACGCAAGCATAGTATAAGACAAATAGTTACAATTAATAAAAAATAATCTGGGGTTTTACAAAACATCAATATATATTTAACTTCTCACATTTTCTATTTTGATTCAATAATTTAGCAAGTAAAATGATGACACTTATAGCTCTCTAATTCAAGATTAGGTCAGTATTCCCAATTTTTAGAATTAGAGGGCAACTCTCTCATTCAAGGAAGGGTCCGAATTCTCAATTTTAGAATTGAAAGAATGTAGGGTATCTTCTGTACGAGCCTATCCCCCATATATGACTTATCTCATTTAGCCTTTTCATTCACTTTTTTCATAACAATCATCAAAATGCAATTGCAATAAATATTTGATGAGCTTGATGAACCAGTAACTAAAAACATAATGAAATTAGAAATAATGTTATCACAATTATATACAAATATGAGGTCGCAATTATATAAAGTACTATTTCCTATACCATAATTTGGGTACTCACCTCATTAGGAATTGGTTCTTCTAGACCCTGCCTTCTATTTCTTTTGTAAACAAACTATAGATAGGGAATTCATGCATAAATTCCCTTTTAATTTAATAACAAGCTTTAATGAAATCCAATAAAATTTGGAATGCTTTACCTTCACCAAATTTCCTCATTCAACCCAACTCATTTTCTTACCTCTTTCCTTAATGAATTCCACAAACCGATTTCAGCAACCCCTTTATTTCAGCAAATCACAGCAACAACTATTACCTACTTTCAGCAAACAACAATACCCTTACCTACTTTCAGCTTTTCCTCCCTTTTTCCTTACTGATTTCTGCAACCTAAATTCAGCTTCCTGAATTCAACAATTCAGGAATTGAATTTCCTTGCTAATTTCCAATTCAGCAACAGACAACAGCATCTCAGCTATTGTTTTCAGCAAACAATAGCATCAATCATTTCATTTCCCTCTCACAAACCCATTCCCCTAATGTCAGCAATGGGATTAAATATCAGCCGCTGCATGCATTTTAAGTGAAATAAGCGGAACGGTTGTAGTAGAAACTATTACAGTAATCACATTTAATTAATAATCTGCCACAATATATTAGGGCTAATTAAAAACATTAATTTTTCTAATGTTCTGATTTGTTAAACCACTTTATATATATATATATATATATATATATATATATATATATATGCTTGTAATTTATATGCACTTGTAGATATTAAAATGCTCTAAATTAAAAATAGAATTTAATGAAAATAATTTTGATGTTTTATGAAGGTATGATAAAATGGAGTAAATTTTGAGGAAAAATGATTGCTTACATAGGTGAAAATTTTGGGTATTATATAGCCATTAGAACATGCATCAATTTTTATATATCTAAGATCAAATGCTTTCAATATCTTCTTCACTTCATACGTATTCTTAAGCAACAACAATCTTTTGGGAAAAACATCGATTAATAACTCCAGTAATATGTCGAAAGATCTTGAAGTCCAAGAATGTAAACACTTCAAACGAAATACATGCATAGTAAAAGATAGCTTTGAGAATAACTTGCACTCAGGGTACAACTCTGCTCCAGCATCCTGCATTAATTTTTCAAAATTTTTACCATTATCATTTGGTTGATTTGCATTGACCTCATTATGTGCATCCACTATATTTATGGTTGCATTATAAAGACAAATTGTGTCCCTTAGAAATCCTTTTATATCATCTGTAATTACATGCTCATTATGAATTATTACAACCTCTAAATTGGATGTAACAATACATGTTTCATTCATTACACCATCATCGACATTGTAAGGTTCTTCCCCACGTCAATTACATACAACATATCCAACAAGAGATTCCTTAGAGATTAAGTGATCTTTGATATCTTTCATTGAATGGAAGTATCTATTAATACATGATTTGCATGGAGATAAAATCTTTCCTGATGAATTCTAGTTTGGACTTGCAAACTCTAGAAAATTGTTAACACCATTTATGTAATCATGGCTCCATTTACCTTTGTAATCTAGCTCTTATCCATTTCAAGTAAAAAATAAATGTTCAAATCACTAGTTAAAATAAAGATTTATTCAAATAGTTTATCAGATAACCCCCACAATAACAAAATTTAGTGTAACAACCCCATCCACTACAAATGTTAATCTGCAATAGCCATATAAAAGAATGATTAGAACTCAAAATCAATAATACAACAATCAACATAGATACAAGTAATTAATGAACATTCATCGTTATGTCATATAACCTAGAAAAGAAATATGGATGCTCAAGGGAGATGAAGTGGTGAGTGACAAACATAAAACAGCTAGGTGAGTAGTGAGTAGATTGATCCTTCAGAAAGATTAATATGAGTAATAGAGAGATGTTATGATTATATATATATACATACAAATTTGCTACATGGTACTCGTTTAGTTGATGTTATGATAACATTGTCTATTTAGTTTTTGCTTGACCTATGTTATAAATACTTTCTATACACAACTATTTTTTTTATTCAATCTTCAGTTATTATAAACTATGTTGATTAGAATTTATTTTTGAGAACTACAATTTTGGAAATTTGAATTATATAAGCATATATCTTAAATAGTGTTTTAATATCACAAGATATATATATATATATATCAATGCCTTTCAAAAATAAATAGAGAATTATTCGGGCTGCAAATAAATCGAGCCGAGCTAAGTATGTGCATGTTCATCTTTGAGTTCGCTTATTATCAACATGCTCAAGTTTGGTTTGAGTTAGATTCGAGCTTTTTTGTTAGTGTTCAAGCTTGATTCGTTTAAATTAATGGGTGTTCATGCTTGGTTCATGCTTGATTCATGTTCGATTCGTTTCGTGCTTATCGAACTTTAAACAAATAAGCTTTATCGAGCTATAAACGAGCTCTACTTCTAAATGTTCGTTAACTTAACAAACGAGCCTTATCGAGCCTTCTAACAAACAATTACATCATGCATGTTCATAAACATATCAGCAAAATTTTTTAAACTATCAAACAAGCTCATTCACGAACATATCTAACGAGTATTCTTGAGCTATCAAATGAACTAGTTCATGAACATATCTAATTAATATTTTCAAGCTACCAAATGAGTTTGTTCAGGAACAAACGATCTATGATTTATCTTATATTTTTTCATGAACATTTTAAACAAATAATCTAGAAAATATGAACAAATGTTTCTTATTTATGAAATTTAAAAAATTTATTAATTAACAATTATTATATCATTATGTTATAATAAATATAAGATATTTATATTATGTATGTTTATCAATTTTATCATCAAATATTAATCGAGTTTTTAACAAGCTTATTCATGAGTTCTGAATCGAACACGAATCGAGCTTAATGTCGAGTTTGTTCACGAGCTTAAAATGATGTTGTTCGTGAACATAAATGAGCCGAACACATTATTGTTCAAGCTTGTTTATTTAAGGATTGAGTATTTAAAAAAATGTTCAAGTTTCTTTGTTTAGTTAATTAAATGATCACAAACGAGCTTTAATCAAACAGAGAAATAAGTAGCTCGTCGAACGCTTGGTTCGCTTATAGCCCTAAGAATTATCATTGCAACTTTTCACTCTGGCATTGAAAGGTAGTTCATATTTAAAATTGTTCTGAAGAGAAGGATCATTCTTAAAAGATGAAGATAAGAAATTCATTGTAAAGTACTAAAAAGTCTAACAGCTTTGTGCATATATCATACCTTTAATGAGAAAGTATGGTAATAGCTACTAAACAAAGTATAAATTAAACCAAAAGCTCACCACAAAATTTCATAAAATTAGAGTTCTTGTAAAGTAATCAGATATATTGTGGAAGATTTCCACATCATTTAGCTAAATTTGAAAGCTGCGAAATAGTTTAAACAAAGTGTGCAATACTTGAATCGATTCAATTGAAGCAGCAAAACAATGACAATTGGATTATACATAGAAACCTCATTATCGTTACTTCTGTGCTTTGTCGAAGGAGAAAAGAAGCTAACCTCACGGCAGTGGTCGGGCTCCAGTAAGAGAAATTAGGGCACGGTGAGAGGGAGGCTGCGACTTCGTAGACGTGGTGGAAAGCCGGCCGTCTGTCGTGGGTGCTCAATCGAAGAAGAGGCTCGCGCGCAGATTGGTATGTTCACACAAGCTACGGCACGGACAGAGTCAGACTTAATGGTGGCTGCGGCGGCGTACACGTGGGTGCTCGACCGATCTATGAAGAGGAGCTAGCCGAGGATGCTCGTGCAAGCGCGAGCTTGGGTACGGGGAGAGGGAGACTGGACTGAGAGATGGAGCCGGGATTGTCGGCAGCTAGGGCACATTCGGGCTTGATGGCGGCTGCGGCGACGGGTGCTCGACGGACTGACGAAGAGGAGTTGGCCGCAGGAGTTCACGCCAGCGCGAGCTTGGGACGAAGCCGGGATCGCGGGGATTGGTGTGAGCTAGGGCATGGGATGGGTATCGAGCGGGACGGGGAAGCGACGGAGCGGGCCTGCTGGAGGGTGAATTGGTTAAGTTGTAACCGGTTTAAACGGCCGCCAAAAAACATTCTATAACAGCGGTTTTTAAAATAATGCCATTAATAAATACTGTGAAAAATATTAAATTTTAATAGTGTGGAAAAACAAGAAAATTTAATATTAGTTTTATTTTTGATGTAATTTAAAAGTTTTGATGTTATATAAGTAAATATCGAACTTTAGATGTTAGATATCAAATATATAAGAATTTTGTCGCATGTAAGCTAATCACACACCCTAAATTTTAATACGCACCTCAATTGAGGAGGATAGTATTTGATCCAAAATTATTCATAGGTAACACTAGTAACTTACTAACAATGATGAATAGAAAATAACAGAAAATAAGTTTAGAGAGAGAAGTTCTGGCATTGTAGTTGCACAAATTTGAGTGAGTATAACAATTTATTTTGATAAAGATTTTCTATTACAATTGCTAAAATATTTATGATGATAGAGATAATTTAATATTTTAATATTGTATGAAGATTACAAATATACGCATATAAATTGAAAATATCACATTGAAGATTATATTTTCTTACATAAAAATTTTAGTGGGGAAAAGATCATGAGTTTTTGGACAATTGAAATAGTTCTACTAGTGTGAGTTATGAACATAAAGGGTTCTCTTTCATGCAACTGAAGGTGTTAATACGATGCAATAAACTTGAACCAAGAGAGATATATCTTATAGTGGTAATAAGAGGAGTCTTAAGATGTCAAAGTGAGCATTGGGCAATGAGTTTAGAACAATATTTGAAGGCGGTCATCACAAATTAAGCGACAAAGAGTGATTTGCTTGTTGTTATGTTGGTAGGAGGGGAAGCTGAGAAAAGGGAGATGAGCGTCATATATTGGTGGTTAACATATGTTGGGCATCATTTGTTGGAAACTCTCTAGCAATGATTAATAACGAATATAAAAAATTAGGTAAAGCGAATGGTTAATTTGGTTATCCTTCTTATAGGAGGAGAGACCCAACATTTAGAAAACATATATTAGTGATCGAAAGATGTGGTCATTTAAATTTATCAAAAGATATTGGGTGATTGACTTGGTCATTTTTCGAAAAGATGATAAATTGAGTGACTAATAAGATGAGTGTCGGACATTAGTTATCGGCATGTATTAGGAGATAGTTAATGGGAAATTTTAGAAGTCAGTCGATCATAGATAGTCAGCTTAGTTATTATCTTGATGAGAGAGTAGAGCGGGAGATTAGAAAAATATATGTCACTTGTTGACTAATGTTACTTTTTAGCAAGCGTCAAGCAATGATCAACAAAGACATTCATAAGTCTAACAATCTAGTTGATGGTTTGAGTGTTGGGCTTAATAATTCATATGATACGAGAAGAGACCATGCGGGAAAAAAAAATCAATGTCCATAGTTGATGTATTTTAATCAAAAGTTGGTCTCATGCAATAGTTAATATAAAACATTTGAGATAGTTAATATAAAACATCAAAAGTTAGGTGATCAGCTTTCCATTCTTTTAATATGAGGGGAAATAAAAAAATTATGAACAAATGCAATAAATATTAGTTCTTGATGAATGTTGATCATTAGTACCAAGGGTGATAGTCAATAAGAAACATTAGAAGTCAAATATTGATTAGATAGATAGTCAATTTGGTCATTATCTTGATAAAGGGCGGCCAACATTAGATGTAAGTGATTGATAAAAATTAGTTAATAGAAATTAGCATGTGTCAATTAATAGTCATATGAACATCGAAGTTGGGCAATGTTGATCAATTAGCTTCATTATTCCCCTAATAGGAGGGATGATTAGGTGGCTAACAAGATTGCCATGAAATGATTGTGGTATGTAGGCACAAAATGTTTTGTAATTAGTAAGGATTAGTTTACTATATATAAGGGACATCAAAAGGTAGGTAATAATGGGTGGTTAGCTTGGTTGTTTTATAAATAGGATGGGAGATCAATAATAAAAAGAGAAAGTGTCAACCATTGATAGCTAGCAGACATCAAACATTAATTATGGGCCAGGGTCAATCAACTATCGATAAGAATATAGTTGGGAAATGGAGAACGATCAACTTGGCTGTTTTCCTAATATTAAGGCATATCTCACAACTAAAAAGATAAATAACAAATATTGGTGGCTAATGGATTTAAAAAATTAATCAAGAACAAGCATTGAATGAGGGGGACTAACGAATATTAAATCTCAATTGATGATATTCAATTAGCTTGAGAATCCTTCTGATAGGAAGAGAGACCAAACTATGGGAAAAATGGGCATAAGACATTAATGATTGAAAAATATTAAACATTAATATTTAGAAATCATTGAGAAATGGTTGATAGATAATGGTAGATGTTAGGTAGTATCATGAGGCTAGTTTAGTCATTCTCCTTATTGGAGGGGAAAACAAGAGGATAAGCATCAGTCAATGATAATTAGTATACCTCAGATGTTTGTTGTGGGTATCCATTGGTTAATAATCAACGAGTGAAATCAAAAGTTGACTAATAGTGTGTGGTTATCGTACACATAGGATGTGAGGGTGAGATATTGAGAAGATTTATATTAGATGTCATTAGGTGATAACATTTAAAATTTATCATTGGAAAGAATTGGATATTAATTATGTTGACCCCAAGAGCCTAAAGCTACTTCACATGATTTTGATGATCACAAACATGAAAGTTCGAGGAGGTTGTGTGACCTCAATGAACTAGCTCGAGGTACACCGAGAGGGGGGGGGGGGGGGGGGGGGGGTGAATTGGTTATTTAAAAAAAATCCTAAGCAGAAATACTAATTGTTTTGTAATTTTTAAAAACTTAAAATGAATAATTTGATCACCCTATGCGGAAGCTAATAAACTTACTAACAATTATAATAATGTTGAGAAAAATTGAATCAACTCAATCTAACATCAACTACAGATTTTCAACCAAGCAATTATCAAGAAAATAAATTGCAGAAAAGTAAAATGCAGGAAGTAAAAATCATAAAGAGCACACTAGAATTTTATAGTGGTTCAATCAACCTTGACCTACGTCCACTCCACGGAGTTCTCTGCTTCGAAAATTGCACTAACAAAAAATGACTCTCCTTTTGCTCCCACAGCAAGGCGAAGAAGCCTTTACATACTCACTTTCACCAAACTTGATGTGGCTGAGTGCCGGAAGCAATGTCACCTCCCCCGGTGACGCCATCAAACCTTGAATCATTTTTCGCCTTCCTGGAGATGACAGAGAACCGAAATCCTTTCACAAATCAAATCATTTTTCTCCCTCCTGGAGAAGGCAGAGTACCTTGAGGACTTAACGTTGAAGCCTCTCTCCTAAGAGAGCATTTAAGAGCTAGCTAAGGCCACAGGAGGAGCAAGGGTATAGCTAGCCCGGAGTAACCGTGTGATCTCCTCACACTCCTTCTCCCTCAAGCTCAACGTCACCTTCTCCTTCCTCTCAAACTCTGGATTTCTTTCAAAAGCTTCTCTTTCAGAGTACCTTTAATAGTTACACAATCCTATCCTTATTGCTAAGAGATTCTAAAAACTTTGCTTAAGTATTGGGCTTCAAGAAATCCTAAAAATTCAAGTAAATCGTCATTGTTCATATAGTACGATTGGAATTCGTACAGTACGATCAGTTCAAGAGCTAAACCAGCTCAGTACGATGTAAATAGTCGTTCAAATGAAATGTTTAATTTTTTGAAACATATTGTACAGTATTGATCCGAAGATCATCTAGGATGATCTGTTTGATTTCCTCTATTTGTACAGGATGATTCCTGGGATTATTAGAAATCATCTCTATCAATAATCTCATACAGCTATCATTGTACAATATGGTCAGTTAATTCCAAGTTAGTCGTCTAGTACGATATGAATATCGTACAGTATGATTAGTTCAAAAATTATGATTTTATTTGGTGCAATCATTGGGATGACCAAATTTCATCTTTGTTAGTCATACGGTACAATCCAAATCATACAGTATGATTAGCTATCATTTATTAAATCATGATTTGATTGACTAATTATGGAGGTTAATTTAAGTAAGCTTTTAAATATTCGTACAGTACGATTCACATCATACAATATAATTAGTTCAAAAATCAAATTTTAAAATTTTACTTAATTTAATCTGGTGGCTAGAGTTTTCAGATCATAATAAATTATACAATATGATCCAGATCGTACAGTATGATTAGTTCACGGAAACTAATGGTTCAATTAACCGTTAAGCTCATTCTCTTTATAATTGATCGTATAATATGATTGTAAGTCATATAGTATGATTAGTACAAAAAATTTCCACTTAAAATTTTTACTCCCCCTGTATGTGTGTACGGTCACCAAATTATATACACTCTTATGTGATCAGACTTAAGAAATAAAAAATAAAGAAAATAAAAGTACAGACTCTTTTACTTGACATCCTATTCTACCCAGTCTTGAGTCTTGCTTTAGTCTTGAGCATTGTGTATTTTACCTACAATGTTAGTGCTCACAGAAAAAAGTAATATCCAAAAAATTCACTAAGAAAAGTAATAATTCAGTCAATAATGTTTGTCATCATCAAAATCACATACTAGAGATCCTAGATTGCAACAAAACATAATTTGGTTAAGTTATCGAATTCATTTATGTGTAGGGTTTAATACTAACAATTACATGTGTAAAATAAAAAGTTAATATGCAGATTTTATGCACAACTATAAAACGTAAAAGACTCAGATGAAGACTTTAGCTCAAGGCGAATAGTCCAAGCTCTATATTTACTACAGCAAAGCATCAAAATGAGCCAAAGGAAATTTGGATCAAGAGTTGTATGAGCCAAGTGCTAGTGTTGTTCTTATATATGTGTACTCTGGAAAATAGATCCTACAATACAATGTCAATCGTACTATGCAATATTCCTTTATCCAAAACATTTAGAAAGGACAAATTGTATTAATTAAAAAATTCTTTAAATTAATATATATGAAATAATCATATTATGCAATATATCTCAAATTATATGATCAGTTCTAAATTTCAAATTAAAACCATCATATAGAATTTTCCTTAATTAGATTAATTCAAAATTTGAATAGTTCATACTATATGATATGTATTTGTATCATACAATATGTTTTCTAATTGAGTTTGATTTTGTAATAAGAATTAAGACACTAATTAATGTGTGTTTGCCTTAAATGATCGTATTGTATGATTTTATGATATAGCATGATCAATCATAACTTAAATTTCATGAAATTTGCTTGCTTACACTAATTGTACTATACTATGTGAATTGTATACTCTATGATTTGTCCATATGTTCAAAATAGCCTATTTTAGGGTTTGATTTTTGGACACCTGATATAAATACTAATTTATAAACCCTAAAACATGTGTGAGAAAAAAAATCTAATATAAAGAAAAGAGAGGAGTTTCTTTTGGAAGAGATCCTTTTTCTTTAGATTTAAAACCCCTAAAATGAGATATCACAATGTGAAAGTGCACTTGTTGGTTGTTTTCCTCTTCTCTTTCACTTTAATCCTTCAATGGTTTCATGCGGCTTATTGAGCATTTGTTGTACTAAAGTTGGAAAGGATCTGTGAGATCTCAAAGTTTACTTTGGTGCATTGGTTAGCTAGCCGATGTATTAGAATATGGACTTCTAGCTTGGAATAAAAGAGGGTGTAGGGCTTCTCCATTACCTATTGAGGAGAGGAACTTCTATGCTTGGTGGTGATCAAAGAAGAGAGTAGTGAAATCTTAAGTTGGAGGGCTTGATGCATGAACGTAAATGTTAGTGCCAAACCATGTAAAAAATTTAATTTATTTTATGTTCTTTTTTGTCTTTACTTTCTAGCACTGTTACTTGTGCTTAATTACAATTTTTATTACTTATGTTCAATGAAAGAACTAGAGATAGATAATGATTTTATACCTTACATAGATCTCTAATCTGCTCCTTGTTTGTGATAATCCTGTTGTGCAATCTAATTAAATAAGATTTCTAATTATTCATCTCTAAAAGTGTTTCATCGATTGCTTTTAATTTTGTAACCTTTTAAGAAAAATAAAATGAAAAAAAAGATATTATATTCTTGCTGATTTTAAAATTTAATATTTTGTATCTCACATTTTTGAGTTGTTGCAAAATGCACATACAAATTCACCCCCACCCCTTCCCGATGGCATTTTTAGTTGTTTCCATTCACTTCAATTGATATTAGAGCATTCACTTTTTGAAATATTTTAAAATAGATTCTAAATAACACACGTGTTAAACAATTATTTACATTTATTAATTGCATAGTTAACTATTTGTATAAATTAAACTCTACACAAGCATGCCACCCAATTCAACAAGTATGTTAGGGACAATTTAAGGGTTTAGACAAACTCATTAAAATCTAATTATTAAGACAAATGTGCAAAATCTTAGAATGATTATGAAAGATGTTAGGTTCAAAAGAAAGTGCAAATGCAAAATATATATGATGGCCCAATTTACCTATATGAAACCTAAGTTGTAAATTCCATCATTATACCCTAGCCAACCCACCATTATAACCTGTGTAGCCTATACTTACATAGAACAATTCTTTAGATAAGAATCCTCTACAACAACTTAGGGAAAATCATCCCATCATAGTATCCTCATCCTATACGAATGCGATTAGGGATGAGAACCACCAAAGGAATAGAGAAGATCATAATGATACATCCATGATAATTAAAGTTAAAGCACCAGCTTTTAATGGGATTTATGACCTCAATAGATTTTCAAACTAACTCAAATGTATGAGTTCATCAATGGTATATGATAAATAACTGCTTGACCATCTCCTTTGTTAAGATAAACCTAACTGGCACTTCTAAAACTTATTAGAGTAATGTCTTAAGTAAGGAAGAAAGATTAGCTAGAGTCACAATTACATAGGCAAAGTTGAAGGTGATTTTGAGGTCTAAATATGGTCTAAGGCATCATGACAAAAAGATAAGTAGACATTTAATGTTCCTTAGGGAATTGAGTATGAATGTCATTAAGTACTTTAGTAATTTTGAGGATTTTATTGATAGGACATATTTCACTAAAAATGATTGGTAATTTTCTAATTAATTTGTTATTAACCTCAAAATAGAAATCATGAATGAAGTATAGCTTTATGGGCTTCTTACGAGTCACATGTGTGAGGAAAGAATATGTTAGATCGTACCAAACTAGAGGATGGAAATATTCACATAACTTCTCTTTAATATGACAATCAATGGAAGATATATTAAAAAGAATCTTATAAAAATTTCCCCATATGGGCATGAGAAGTCAAATTATACTAAAATTATAAGGATTACTACATATTGAGTAAGACACCCAAGAAAACTTCTGATTAAACATATTTGTACATGTTCCTAGATTTATATAAAGAATCTAGATAATTATTCTAACCAAAAGGAGATGGCCCAAATAACTGATTAAGTGCAAAAATCCCCTAAATGGGGTAAATTAGCAAAAATAGGAAACACTAGATGATATCAAAGGTGGCATAGTTATGTGGGTGTTAACATCCTTTTTAAACTTATTTAGTGTTAATCCACTTTTTCTAAGTCGCCATAGTAATTTGGATTTAAACATCCAAGAATATAAGATTTTAAAATTTTAGCCAACTAACTCATCGCCATCGACTTTCAGTCGTTGGCTCCTAATCAATAACTTCCTTGTCATTGCCTCCATGGATAACAACCCCTCTTTGTATCAGTTTACTCACTTATGCACATTTCATTGAGTAAACTTTTCTTGTCAACCTACTACCAACTCCCTCTTTGCCCTACCAAAGATATCACTTAGACCCATTGGTCAAATTCCCTTAAAGTTTCCCCTTATTGACTTCACCCCTTAGTCTTCTTAGTGATTTTGATTTGCACACCTCTCAATAATTTATCATAAGGAGCTAACTTCTAGTTGCCTTTCCAAATTGTTAGCTTTAAGTTGTCTTTCCAACATCTCAACAAGCTTTTTCTTAATTTTGAATCCACCATCACCTTTAGTTAACTTCACTAATGGCTAATTTTGTTGTTGGATAACTTTGCATTTGGCTAACTTTTGGCACCCTGCCCAAATAGTCAATTATTTATCATATAATTAGGTGATGTGGGGGCCTACCTTCTACGCACCTCAATGGTTAAGAAGACTAGATCATGCTAAATCTTTGTTTGGAATCCTTTTTCTTACTTCTATTCACTATCCTTGAGGTGACCATACTTTCATATCATTCCTCAAGAAACCATTTTTCATCAAATTTGATCTCTCATTGATTATTACTTATTCATGCATGAAGAAACAAGATCAAGGGAAGAAGGCTTATCTCCTTACCTCTCTTGGCAACATCTCAATCATGATTTACCTACACCTGCTCCCTCTCTTATTTATCTTGCCATCTCATGCTCAACCTTCTCGAAATTGACAATAGAGGCCACCTAACTTTAAACTTTTTATTTCATTTAAGATGAAACTTTTTGAATTCTTTCTAAATTGAAATTTTGGACTTCTTGCTCATTGGTTTCTGATATATGGCTCTCGTGCTCTCCAATGCTTCTCATTTCTTGTTGTTCTCATATATCTTTAACCTAATGATATTGTTGCTTCCCTCAACCTCTCAGATCCTAATGATCACTAGCTCCAATAAGATATTACATCTAATAATAATAGACTTTTTTGCATCTTCCTTATGCTCTTAGCGATACACATCTCTTAAGGACATCCAAAGTTCTTTAGTTCCCTATAGTCATAGCCCCACTTGAGGTGATATTTTCACTAACCACTCTTTATCTATTGGGGTATGCATTTCTCATCATTCATGTGTTATTCATCAAGTCCTGCACCTGAATACCCTTAGCCACCATCACAATGAACAACTATTACTTAGTTTCCACCTAATTGAGAAGGCTAGGAAGACTATCAATAAGGACCTTATCACTGCCCAACTCACTGACCATAATAATACATGCATGTATGTATGCTCGATAACTAAACTCTAACCAACCCACTATTGAGCCAATAACTTCAACAACCCATAGAATTTGTTGACTCACCATTTTTTAGGAAGTCATTAACTCCTATAAGGTGGACCCATTGACTTCAGGATGCAACATTTCCATATCTCACACTGGATGAGTTATCATCTCTTATAATATGATGTCTCTATATTGACGAAGGTGATTATATCCCACCGATTTACTGAGCTTCAGCACCACAAACATGTGTATGCTCCAAGATTTAGCTCACCACCTTGCTATGCATATTGTTAAAGTCATCCTCCAACATCAACCCATCAATTCATTAGCTAATGACTTCAAATACACTAGTTTTACTTCCTTTATTATACTGACTCCCCAAAGCTAATAATTTAGTGATGCCTTTAAAGAGCCAAAAGCCTTATCATGATCACATGTTAGTCTACCTTACTGGCATAGTTTGGACCCATCGACTCTTAACTGGATAGGGCCCAAAAGCTAAGTCAATATAATTCTTGCAATTGTAGCTAGGTTAGCCACCTACCAACCTTTTATATATATACCTCTTTATGGACCATTTCCCTCTTAATTCAAATCATATTTTCATTATTCTTGCAATAGGACCTTAATATTTTATTTTATTTATTATAATAAATTTTGTAAATATTTAAGGGCTAATATGGCAACCCATTTACATTATAATAACATAAGTATTCCTTGTGTCTATGTTGTTGGGAGAGTAGGATAGAATACTTAAAGGATAAAGAATTTAATGTTTAATGCAATTCTCTTTCTTACAACCATACAAGTTCTCTATTTAATATTTTTTTAGAGTTAACATGGATATTTACAACATTTATACTATTACTTGTTTGTACATTTATTTTCTAGAACATTATGCCCAAGCATGCTATGAAGGTTTAAGTCATGATCAAACACTCGACTATTCAGTTAAAAGATTGATAGTTTCAAATATGTATCTCCCATTCATATACATTTGCATTTGCATATAATTTGAGTCAGCACCTTAATTGGTTGTTTAGGTTTAGCTCCTATTATTGGGACTGACTTATGGTTATAATAGGTTGCCACCATTATCAAATGATGGTCCATCTGATATAAGAATCATCATGTCATATCCAAATCTTATATGATTATTCATGGATAAAAATAACCTAGACATATCACCTATTATTTAGACCATATGTATCAAATGAATCATTTGATGCTTTAATTAATTAATTTTTAAAATTAAACCCACTATTTAGACTATATGTATGATCAATATTGTAAAATAACTTATAATTCCTATTTTTTTAAAAAATTGAAAATATTTATATCTATGTATAACCTCTTTCAATATTTTTAAAACTTATTTTTCAAAAATTAATTTTAAATTAAAAAATAAGGTTATTAAAAAAACATTTGTTTAGTCTATTGTAGGGTATAGTTAGAGTTATTGCTATCATGATTGTGCTTTTGTGATGGCTTGACTATGATTAAGTAGCTTATTGTGCTCTTTTCAAATTTTAATTAAATTATCAAACAACCTTCAAAACAATTTTAATAAATTATTTTTAAATTAAAATTTGCATTAATCCTAAGACCATTTAATTAATTCAACATATTGTATTTTCTAGAGAATATACAAAAGAGAGTTGTCAGCAGTAAACTTAGGCTTCGTTTGGGACGACTTTTTTATTGCTTCTTAAAACAGCTTTCTAGTTTAAAAATTAAAATTTTTATACTAGAAACTTACTTTAAGAAGCAGTAAGAAAGCCGTCCCAAAGAAAGCCTTAGTTGACACATTAACCATGATAGGTCTTATCTAAATTGCATGTAGTTAAAAGCCTTCACATAAAGATAAATAATCTTGCATTCATATATATCTCATGGGATATTTTTACTCCATTTACCTCATTGCACCATAGTTTTATTAAACATGGCTAGACAGTTGTCTAGAAACATGCTTAAATAAGACCAATTGGGTAGTTTGACTCGCATTGTCGAACTATCCATTTCATATCTTCATAGGCTTTTCCTTATTATATAGAGATTGTAATCCATATTCTCTTTGGAGATATATCAAGTATCTAGGGATATATATCTCTTAGGTGGTTTTAGATCATGACTTCTTTAAATAATGCAATTTATGGTTGCTGATGGATTATCTCAAGACTAGGTTGGATCAGTTATCTTCACAAACAAATGATGTTGAGCTTGATGATCATGTTATCTCTATCTTTCTTGGGTTCCTCACATACACTCATTATCCCTTTGAGCACATTCATTCCTATGGACTCATGGTGATTCATTAATCATCATCACATAGAATCTTCTTTACAAAAAATGTTGTCGTCTACTTGGATAAGGCGATTCACCCTCTACATTGTAGTTTGAATTACTTTGGAATGCATATTACTATATTAGTATCATGATAAACTTCTTTGATGCACACCCAATTGAATCATAACACACGCATGATTTTTTTTTTTTTTCATTTACACGGTCTCTTGGAGGTGTTGGAGAGTGAAATTAACAGTAGGGGATACATTCCCTTTGGGAGACTGATGAACCTACTCTCTTGATTTTTTTAAATTTAAATTTGATAAAATTATTTTTCTTGAATATTGTACATAAATTATAATACGACTAGTTTGACTGCCCACACTAGGCCTCCTTTCTTATTTTCATAGAATCGCCTATACAAAAATCTCTTTCATATCAACAACCTTTTATTTCAACAAAAATGTCGAGTGCTGCGGTGTGGATGCCGCCAAAATGAAAGACATTGGTCAAGAACAAATTGGGAGGGTGACATGGAGGGGATGGTCTCGGGTGTCAATGTAAGGATGGCATCGAGTGTAAAGGTGTTAGTCAAGGATTGAAATAGTGTGGGCACCAAGAAGGGGATGTTGTTGGATTGAAAGTCATAAGTTAAACATTTATTAACCTCAAGTTTAACTTCACTAAAATTTTTGAAAATTTGGTTGAGTAACAATTGCGTCGATAAGCCTACTGCACGCTGCAGTGCCAAGCTCTCGAATTTTCTGAAATTTGAGTGAGCACTTCAACACTATTGTCTTGAGCACCACAATGTTGGATCTAAAATTTATTTTTTAAAATAAAATATTTAAAACCAATATATAAAACCCTCAATCCTCCCCCATTATGTTCCCCCATTTATTTCATGGCTGAGTGAGATGAGAGAGGAGAGAAGAGAAAGGAAAAGAGAAGAGAAAAGAAGAGAGAGGAGGAAAGGAGAGAAAGCAAGGATCAGGATCATGCCAGTATTTTATGTTGCTCTAGTTGTGAAAAATGCTCTGATCATGTTAGGTCACCTTAACCCTACCTTTCTTTCTGGTTATTTTGAGTATATGTATTTTTTCTCTCTTAAAATTGATTTAAAATGCAATATTTCTCATTTTAGTGAATTTCAACTATGTAACTTTTGATATGTGATAAATATCCTCACTATGAATATTTTGATAGGCTCATATTGAAATTTCATCGGTTGGTTTTGCCTATATGTTATTTTTTAAAATGAGTAGAATAATGTTAAATATAAAATGATGAAGAGTCGATGCATTACATTTGGACATATAATACATGACATGCATAAATTTACTATTCATTTAGTTTAACATGTATTTTAACATAGTACATGCATATTGATGAGCACACTAGATATAGGGGTGTCAAAAATGGATTGCAGGTCGATTTCGGGTCGAATATGATATTGACCCGCTACTATTAAACACGACTCAAACCCAACCCATTTTTGCAAATGGGTTAGAAATTCCAACCCGGACCCGACCCGCCGAGTTACTGGGTTGACTCGACCTGACGCGCTAACCTGGAATAAACTCAAGGGTGAGCAGGTTCAGCCGATTCTAGCTTTGGGATGAGCGCGAGCGGGCTAGCACACATGCGCAGCTGTGCGGGCGTTGGAGTAGGCAACGCTGCAAGGGTGCGGCCATGCGGGCACAAGAGTAGCCAGTGGGGCACGGTGAGTTGGTCTGTGTGTGTGGTGCGCTGTGCGAATAGGAGCATGGACAGGTACGCGAGGGCGAGTATGCGTATGCGGACTGGTGCGCTAGCGGCTGTATGGGCGTGAAGGTTCGAGCGACAAAGAGGGACTGTGGCAGCGCGCACGTGAGTGCGTTGGGCCGGTGGGGGGATGTGCACGTGCAATGCCACTCGGGTCAATTTTGGGTTTTCAGGTCAACTGAACCCTACCCGATTTTAGAAATGGGTCAGGTTTCTAAACCCGAACTGGACTTGGTCTGATAAATGGGTTGACCCGAACCCAAAATTTTTTGGGTTGGTCCAGGTCAAGTCAAATATTGACACCCTAACTAGATAGATCTACATGTTCTAAATATTGCATATAATGTGTATATGATGTCTGTAATTATAATTTAAATTATATAAAATGTGTGTAAAACCCAACAAGATTAGTTGAAAATGATTGATTAATTTAGGTTGGCTGGAGATATATTATCCTGTATAAAAAAGTGGGATGATAGACTTTCCTTTTAAATAAAGTTTGTGGTATAATCCTAAGTGATTTAAAATTAAAGGTATAAGAAGATAGAATAATATGACATGATACACTGATAGACAGAAGTGATGATTTCTTACATGAAAGTCACCTAACTTGTGATATGTGATATAAGACTGATTCGTAGTAACAAAACTAATATGACTGAGTTTGATTCATATTTAGTTTGAAGGGCTTACAAAACTTAATACAAAAAAAGAGCCACAGGTTGTCAGATGCCTTACTTTGCTTACCTATGCATATGACATGAGCATACACAATAAATTGTATAAGTAATATGATATAATATGATATGAACATAATATAAGGCTTGTCTGATACAAGAATATGACAAGACATATAAGATTGATAAGATTGATACAATGACATATGATACATATGAAATACAAGATATATATGATCCATTACATTTGATAGAGAACATGATATATATGCATTGATATTGTATAATATGCATAAAATAAATATAAGTATATTGATACATATATAAAATAGCATATAGATTGAAATAAAATATAATTCATAGACATGCATAAATTCATAATAGACTTTCTATGTTGTAACTTGGCATGAGTATATGAATGACAGAACATATTGATCATTTATATGGTTACTGATCACTGATATCTAAGTTGCAATATTTGTATCAATTTCTATAGCTTACATGAAGTGACACTGTTCATATTGACAGCTACTTGTTTTGACTACTATATGTTTATGTTGGTTTGGATTGAATGATTATATGTATACTATTTCTATTGTCTTGCACTGATTGTAGTTGTAGAGTTTGATAATCTACTAAGTTATTAGCTCACTATGTGATTTTACATGTTTTTTTAGGAATGGGTCAGAATCCAGTGGAGTGAGGCTGAACAGAACATTTATGTTTAGTTTTATTTCTGTATTTTAGCTTTTATTCTTTTGTAATCATAAGTAGAAAGATAGACTGATGTATTGATTGAACTTTTGTTATTGTTAATAAATTTAGATGAATTATGAATATAATAAAATATTTTGATATATATATGGTTTCTTCTGCTAGTCTTTATTTAAATAAATAAAAATTAATGGCTATGGTAGATTAAATTAGAGATAAAAATAGACAATTCTTTCAAATTAGATCTCGAGGCATCATAGAACACTTAACTAAAAGTCAACCCCTAGGTTGAGATGTTGCTAAGTAAAAAGATGAAAGTTTAGTGTTGACCAAGAAGTTGCTGAAGAGAGTATCCTAAGTGTAGGTCCCATGGAGTTGGCATTAGGACAACCATCAAGGATAAAGTCAATGGGACAAAAGTCATTACTAAAGAGCATCAAGATGGGATATCATCCTAAAGGTCAATAGGATAAAAAATGCTATATTTTAGTGCTAAGAGGGAAGAAACCCTTGAATTCACCCAAGAAGTTGATGTAGCGAGGCCTAATAGGGTTATCATCTGGTTAGTCCAAAAAGAACTTCGTCTAAGACTAGCTAGCTTAAGAAAGATATATTAGACTCTTAGTGGTCCTAATAAGGGTCAGTATGATCTAACTATGGTAAAGTTTTGGACCTAAATTTGATTGATCAAAAAGGTTAAATTTTGCTTCAAACCAACTAATTTAAGGATTGTCTTTGGGCCAAGGCTAGGAATTTCCTACTAGGTTGCTAAGGAGATAAGCATACCTATAAAGTTGAGGTGATAAGAAAAAGGCCCTTTAAAGGGATTAAAGCAATTCTAAGGCTAGGATGATCCAGATGAGATTGGGGCTCTAAGGTCTAGGTGCTAATAGGTGAAGCCTAAACTAAAGGACATTTAAGACACAAAGAAGGGGCCAACATCGATTGAATCTAAGTTTAGCTTCCCATAGCTGGCTTCATAATTTGACAATTTCTACCTCCCTACCTAAAGAGGTGGAGAACAAGAAAAGGGGAAAGTCGACAATTTAGATTCAAGAGACTCAAAAAATAACTCAAGGTTCAACTTACTACATAACTAATTATGAGCAATATATATACATTCAATGCAAATGAGAAGAGAGGATTGTAATATAACCAAAAAAAAGAGATGAACTTACAATAGTCCAATAATTGATACATATGTCCGTTATAGCAAAGAACATATAGTTTATAATTTTCATATAGTGGTTACACACATAGTACATGAGGTCTTAGAAGAAACCTAGCGGATCCTTGATCGATAAGATTTTTTTTCTCCTAAATTACATGAAAATTTTTCTTGATTGATTATAAGGGGTTCATGCAATAATTGTTGGTAATGGAGGAAAGATATAATCTTTTAAGCAAAAGTTGATAGTTTATGAGGTGTGCATGTAGTTGGTTGGAGATCATGTATGGGTGGTGGTGGTGATGCTTCCAAAGGGTGAAGCCATCTCACTCACACACACACATACACACATGTGAGTCGCATGGAGGATTTTAAAAGCACGAGTAGAGCATGCAATAATTGTTGGCTATGGAGGAAAGACGAAACCTTTTAGGCAAATGATGGTAAGAGTTCTCGAGGTGTGCATGTAGTTGAATGGAGATCATGTATGGGTGATGGTGATGCTTCCAAAGGGTGGAATCATTGATGTCTAGGGGTGGACCTATATAGAGCTCAAGATAGACAATTGCCCACCTTGAAATTTCTTTCCCTTAAAAGAATAAGCATTTCAAATAATTTGCCTCCCCCAATAAACGCATATGCCCGAACTTAAAGAAGATAATCTTACTCTATTTCACCCCTAAAGTTACACACATCAATCTTATTCTATCCACCCATAAAAGAGAGGCCAAATCCACCCGCATTGATGTTTAATTGTTAGTAAAAGTGTATTAATATGTTAGTAGCGCAATAAATACACCTTATGAATAGACAAATTCAAGAAGGAATTGCATTGTATCGAGAAAAAAAATCCAAAAAAAAAACTTCAAAGAGGCTTGGGTCTAATATTTGAGAAGTTGAAGTTGACATGAGTATTTAAACGCAAGAACTAGGGATGTAGTTGGCCATAGAGGGGATATTTAAATAGTTATAGTTCGATTGTGATCAATATTATGATTTGTTAAATCATCGGCCACATTTGCAAGATTTAGAATCCGTTTGAGATAATTTCTGCTTTGTTTTTTAAATCACAATCATAGTTCTATTTGTCTACTATTTTCTTGTTGATTTCAAGAAATTTATGTGTCAGGAAGTTATTTTTTATAGCTACTTTCAAAAAATTACTTTCCCCATAATAATTTAACAAAAAGTTGCAACCGTCCCAAACAGATCCTTAATAAAAATCTAAGATGTTGCATAAAGGAATCTTCCAAACACTTGATTGCTTCAAAGAAGCAAGACTCAAAATGGAACATAATTGTAGCACTATAATGTTAATGTTGCACTAAAACACGCCCTCTTTATAAATTCGGAAGCTCGACATTGTGTTTTGATGATTACAAATATTATTGGATGATCATTTACTTATTACTACTATACATATTGCATGTATTTCTTGTGTATCACTAACCATTTCAAGTACAACATATATCGAGCAAAATTGAAGAATCAAGACTTAAGATAATGCAGCGTTAGTGTCTAAGTCAATCGGTATTTGAAAGAGTTTGTATTTTTTTATTTTTCTCGAGTTATTTTCTATATTAGGTGTATGTTGGTAAGACAACTGTGCACACACACAAAGAGAGTAAAATTGAACACTTGAAATTTTTTTTTTGGTTAATCGTATTGTATGATCCTAATCGTAGTGTACGATATGCTTAAAAAAGAAATTAATTTAAATATTTAGCTAAATCAAAGTAATTAAATTGAGCTATAACTAATTATACAGTACGATCTAAAATTATACAGGATGATCAGCTATTTTGATAAACCCTCGCCGTCGAATCTATATTACTTAAATTAGGCAAATTTGAATTTTAAAATTTAAACATATCATACTGTACAAACTATTTTGTATTGTACGAATATTAATTAAAATTGTCTAATTTAATTCTATAGATTAAGGAATCAAATCAAGATCTAATCATCATTAATGATCATACTGTACGATATAAAATCGTATAATTTGATTCACCCGAGAGCTCAATGGACGATCTATTATTTGATATAATTGATCGTACTGAACGACTGTGCATTGTACTTGACATTCTTCGACGAAATTAAATTAATCGTATTGTACGGTTTGAGTATTGTACTCTACAATCAAAACAATTAATTTGAAAATTAAAGTATTTAAAAATCCCTCTGAAACTCATACATGCCTTGAGGGACAAAGTGTTTGAGCAGTCAGAGATGTTTTCTTTCAAGGAGAGAGCTTGGAGAGTGTCTACTTCACAAGAGAGAGAGAGAGAGAGAGAGAGAGAGAGAGAGAGAGAGAGAGAGAGAGAGAGAGAGAGAGAGGAGGTGAGGTTGAGAGAGTGAGTTTGCCTTAAGGGAGTCAAGGTGTGTGAGGGGATTCACATGGCTACTTCGGCTAGCCTGCATAAGAGAGAGCTTGGAGTGTTTACATCACAAGAGAGAGAGAGAGAGAGAGGAGGTGAGGTTGAGAGAGTGAGTTTGCCTTAAGGGAGTCAAGGTGTGTGAGGGGATTCACATGGCTACTTCGGCTAGCCTGCATCTTAGGTCCTTTAGTTGTATTTTGTAGAGCTCTTGGAGAAGAGCTTTAGAAAGAGAAGTCTTTACGGCAAAAAACTTGCTAGCTGAGGAGGCTAGGGACGACATCTCCGCTCAACTGGGAGGCAAAAAGAGGGACGACATCTCCACTGTAGTGGAGATCTGAAGGAAGGAGTGGCATCTCCATCGAGCCTGGAGGCGAAAGGACGGATCGGCATCTCCGCTAGAGCGAGGAGCTAAAGGAGGGATGACACTCAGCTGGGTCAAAAGGAGAAAAGAGTGAGATTCTTCAGAGTCTGTAAAAGTCATTCTCCATTTGATAAGGGAGAATGGCTTCTTTGCCTGACTGTGAGCCAAAGGAGAGTCATGTTAGTGCAATACCCAAAGAGGAGGACCTTTAAGGAGTAGACGAATGTCAATTTCGATCAAACCACTATAAATCTTATTTGCATACTCTTTATTTTCTAGCAATTTATTTTTCTACACTCCGATTTACTTTTTGTTATCTTTATGAAACAATTTTTTAGTAATAAATCTCTTATTATTATTTTTAAATTCAAAAAGATAAATAAAAATATTGGTCTTCTAAAAATTTAAAAACAAAAAAGAAGAATTTTATTTGCTTTTGATTTTGGTTTGAATATTTTATTTTCTTAAATGTTTCCACATATCACATTTTGATTTTTAAGTAAAATAATTTATTTTCTTAAATGCTTATGCATATCACACTTCGACTGGCCTGCATCTTAGGTCATCTAGTCATGTTTTGTGGAGCTCTTGAAGAAGAGCTTTAGAAAGATAAGTCTTTGGGGTGAAAGACTCGCTAGCCGAGGAGGCTAGGGACGTCATCTTCATTAGGCTAGGTGACGAAAGGAGGGACAACATCTTTGCTGTAGCAAGGAGCTGAAGGAAGGAGCGGCATCTCCATTAAGCCTGGAGGTGAAAGGACATATCAACATTTCCGCTAGAGCGAGGAGCTAAAGGAGGGGTGACATCTCCACTGTGTTAGGAGACGAAAAGAGGGAGATTCATCAGAGTCTGTAAAAATCATTCTCCACTTGATAAAAAAGAAGTCCTTCACCTTATTGTGGATCAAAGGAGAGTAATGTTAGCGCAATACCCAAAGAGGGGGATCTCTGGGGAATAGACGTAATTCCATTTCGATCAAACCACTATAAATCTAATTTGCATACTCTTTATTTTCTTACAATTTATTTTTCCACTCCAATTTACTTTTGGTCATCTTTATGAAAAGATTTTTAAGTGATAAATCTCTTATTAATTTTTTTTAAAATTCAAAAAGAAAAACAAAAATATTTGTTTTCTAAAAATTAAAAAAACAAAAAAAGAAGAATTTTATTTGCTTTTGATTTGTCTTAAATACTTCCACATATCACATTTTGATATTTAAGTAACCCCCTTATTTCTTTAAACACGCTGCAAATGTCATCAAAGGACTATCCACTTTAGTCCGTACTACTTTCATCTTCTAATATTGAGTTCATGATTCCTTTTCACCCCAGGTGCGTTATCCTCAGACAACTGTTTTATTTCAATGTAGGGACTATTCTCAACTTCACGAGCATGTCCGTATCTCTGATCCTTCTCACTACTCAGAATGCTACGAAATCTGTGATAACACCACCTCCCTCTACTACAAGAAGATTTGATTGACTATTTTCACTTTCAGGATAAATGTTTTACCTTAGCTGCTCTTCTCTCCCTTTAATTTCTTTCTCTTCCACTCTACCTCTTCTTCTTCTTTTATCTTCTTCTTCTCTTCCCTCTCTAAATCTATGTTTTCCTCTCTTCACACTTCACCACTAAGAGTTACACATTTCTGTCTCCCCCTTATAGAACAAGCAGATCACTACAGCATTTTATATAGAATGCAATACGAATATACAGTGCATGCAGATGCAGCGTTACATTGATTAAAACTAACCACTCTTATAGTTTACACTTCTTTTGCTCTGAAGCTACCAGTTGACATAAGAACTACAAGAAAAGAGATCACCATAATCTGAAGAATAAACTGTCATTAGTTTGTATGATATGATAAAAGATCATTTAAGGTTTTGTTTGGGACGACTTTCTTATTGCTCCTTAAAGCAACTTTTTAATATAAAAATTAAAAATTTGGAACTAAAAGCTGCTTTAAGAAGCAGCAAGAAAGTCGTCCCAAACGAAGCTCAAACCGATCACAATGGCTACCTACGATAGTCTTCAATGTTCAAACACTTTAATGCATTGACATAAAAGCCAAAATATGAACTTTTGGTACAGATTTCAAAAATTTTCACATCAAAGGAAGGTATAAGCTACAACCACAAGCTTAGTTAAACCCAGCATGACCTCGCCCACCACATTTTGAACACAAAATGTTTCCACTGCCTCCACAACCTGCATTGTTAACATTTATAGCATGGCTACTTTCAATAACTCAACGGTAATGGAAAGAAAAGAATTAGATGGTTTGAATTAGTCATCGATATTAAAGCCTAATTTTAGCAGGTCATAAAGAATTATCACATAAAATCATACTTAGATGTGATAAGCTAACATTTCTTGGACTATTATGCAGAAAAAATAAAGACAGCTTTTAGAGTTGAGCTCGGTTATTAAAAAGGAGCGTCTCAGAAGATGAAAGAATGCCATAGAAGATTTAAAAGAAAAGATTAAAGCCAATTAGGTCTGCCATGCTATATGAAACACAGTATGGGGCAATTATGCTGGAATTGAGAATGCTAAGAAAGCATGGGGTAAAATAAAAGAGGATCAAATGATAATTTATTAGAGTGGAATTAGGTATGGATTAAGCTAAATTAAGCAAAAGAAGCATAATTTAAACTAAATTTAAAAATAAGCAAATTTACTAAACCATTTTGCACTTCTACAGAAAACACAAAATGATTTATGATTTTCAAAGAAAACGCAAAATAATTTTGAGTTTTCTTGAGAAAATGAAAATCAATTTTCGGTTAACCTTAGAAAACAAAAAAAAAAGTAATGAATTGTATTATTTATGATTAAAATTTTATAAAAATTTGAAAATATAAAAAATTTAAACTCTATACAACAAGTTCAAAAATTGATGGAAAAAAATTATAGAATATAATTATAACTTTTTTTAATAAAAAAAGCAATTTGAATAAAAAAATATACAGAGGAATATGTATTGAACATTTTTATTTCAAAATAAGCATTAAGATTACATAAGAAAAGTACTTATAATTACATGTATGTAATTTGTAGAAATACATGCATGTCAAGTCTCTTTGGCATACATTAGAAAATGAATTGTTGTCTATGATGCAAAGACACAGACGCGGCGACACGAATATGACATGACACGAACACGGGAAACGTTAATTACTGAAACTATAGAAGACGGACACAGGTTGGACACAGTATTATAATTTTTCTATCTTAAAAATAATGTATAGAAATTGAATAAGCAGAATATTAAGAATAATTGAGAAATAACAAGTTATTTAATTAGGATATATGCTTAAAATGATTAAATTAGGATGCCGATAGTCAGACTTGGATGTCATGTCAAGCATCGAGAGGGAATATGACAATATTGTCAAGAGTTGATAAACATTGATTTTGTGCAGTGGCATCGGGATTAATGTTAAGACAACATCAGCCATCAAAGTCGAGACAATGTCGATTGTCGATGTTGAGATAATGTTGGATAAAGATGAGATGTCGGAATGACACAGGAGCATGATTTTGGGCATAGAAATTGTTGGCTTCATGCGCCAATGCCAAGACAACATCATACTTCAATGTTGAGATAGTTTTAAAACATTGCTCTTGTGACGACATTGGACAGATGACATCGTGTATTACTGTAAACCCTAGTCGTAACCTAGTAGAGAGAAATGAAAATAAGAATATTTGGAGAATGGGATATTGAGCATGAGCGATTGATTTAGAGATTTGGAGATAAAATAAGAAATTTTATTTTATTGCTTTAATAAATAAAATTTGAAGTACAAAAATTATATTTAAAAAAAAATTCATAGAATATTTCAGACATGCGTGTATACTTTATTTTTAATATTTTTTTTAATCTGACACATCTTTGACGTGTTCGACACGTGTCGGAGGTGTGTTGTGTCCGACATGTATCAGAGATTGTATATCGCTTTTAGGTGAAGTGTCGGTGCATCATAGGTTATTGTCTTCTTCTACGTCGTTGCAGGAGTGCGTGTGACCCTGGAGTGTAAAGATTTGGTACTCTCCTCAGTCGTTCTCGAAAGCCATAAGGAGCTTCTTCTTCGAGATTTTGTTATTCTTGCTCATGATATCCCTCATTGTCAGCTCTTGCTTGTTGTGAGAAGTACTGCTAAAAAAAAATGTCAATGTAAGAAGGAACTGCATTCAAGAGAGAAGGTACCCCCATTGTTGATAGTTGTACTAGATTTGAGGTCATTGCATAATCGTAGGAAGGAAATAGGCTCTATTGTTGAATTTGTTTGATCGCCTAATTATTGATGTGAAGTGTTCCACGGGCTTTACTGCGTTTCATCTTGGACCGCCTTAGTGCCGCCTCCACTTTCATCTTCGATGTCTCTAAAAGTTGTGGAGTGCATCATACTTCATAAATGTTGGGCCTCTGCACTGAATGAATTGATAACAAGCATCATCCCGCTTGTATCTCTTCCATCGCTCCCACAGAATGGTCAAAATAAATTCTTCATTTGATCAATCTTCTCTTCCTATATTAAATTTATCAGTGCAATAAAATCAGTGGGAAAAAAAGTGATGCTAGCATAAAGTCATTAAACTAGGGCTTTATAATAGTACGTTGTTGGAGGTTGGGGCTTAGTTTGAAGTAGGCATAATAAAGCCCATGACTTATACCAACATAAATAATGAGCGATTGCATGGTAGTTGTTACCTTGGCTAATAAATGGGCTCCACTTCCTTCACCAATCTCTGATTCCAAATATCAATACTTGCACGATGATAATCTAGTCAATCGATATTCACTTTGCCTCTACCATCTACTCGCTTGAAAGTTGGATCCATCGATAGGAGATAGGTGATGACCAAGACGTATGAATTGCAAATGTCGTAGTTTTGCCATACTTGCAATCTCGAGTGCCTGGATAAATCGTGGGCACTCTACTGTCTACTATCCAGTCATGTATAAGTAGCTCGTTGCTTTTAAGATTGTTTACTGAGTATATATTAATTAGTTTAGATGAAAATATTTTTATAATGTATTTATTTCATATATACCATATCAGGATGTGCGGTTCGGTGAGAACCCTACAAGTGGGCTATACTTGGATAGAGCTCCTGTAGATGTGGCTTTATTGAACTTGCCATATTTTTCACACCACCACTTTGAGTGTTCCACCTCATGCTATTGCTACCCTAATCTGCCATATTTCACAAGTACAATATTAGTGGTTAAGGAACATAATATGAGTTAGATATTTTGACTTAGGAATTATAGTTCTAAGCTACTCAAAAATGATTATTTATAGAAGAAGGAAAACTTTATATTTATAGCTAAATCATTGACTAATGCATGACTATATTTAAATTAAGGCTTTTTGATAGATTAATGAAATATGAGATTCAATTTATAGGCTGAAATTGTCTTGCGGTGCCTTTTCTATTTATTCACATCTGATGAGACCCACATGTTATGTTTGATGAAATCTAGCATAATAATTTAAACTTAATAGTAGATAGGTCACACGTTATTTCATCTCATTTCACAATTTATTGTATTTTCCATATATCATGTCCTTGCAAATCATGTGTCAGCAAAAGAATCTAAGGCATCTTATCTTAATATAGTGAAACTTTATGTTGAGTAATCCATGATTAAATCCAAATCAAGTTTTTCTTATGGATTATTAATGGGACATGGGATTTCATTTATGGACTGAAATTACCTTTTGGTGTTTTTTTCATTTATTCACATGTAATGGGACCCACATGTCTTGTTCGATGAAGTAACTTGTCATGATAATTCAAACTTAATAGACAAGTAGGTCCCACATTATTCCATTTCGTTTTGCAATTTGTCGTATTCATCACAGGTCATGTCCTTACGAATCATGCATTAGAAAAAAAATCTAATGCATCTTAACTTAATATAAAAAAACTTTATGTTGATTAATCTATGATTAAATCAAAATTAAGCACATTTCTTATGGATTAATGGGAAATGGGATTCTATTTATAAGCCGAAGTTGTCTTTCGGTGTTTTTTCCATTTATTCACATGTGATGAGACCCACAACTCATGTTTGATAAAGTAAACTGTCATAATAATTCAAACTTAATAGACAGGTAGGTCCTATCTTATTCCATCTCACTTCATAATTTATTGTATTCGTCACATGTCATGCCTTACAAATCATGCGTCAAGAGAAGAATCCAAGACATCTTAAACTTATTATAGTGAAATTTTATATTGATTAATCCATGATTAAATCCAAATTAATCTTTTCTTATGGATTAATGGGAAATGAGATTCCATTTATTGGCTGAAGTTGTGTTTATGTGCTTTTTCCATTTATTCAAATGTGATGAGAACCACAACTCCTATTTGATGAAGTAACATGTCTTGCCAATAAAGGTTGTACTCATTAAATGTTGCTTTCGATGCTATCATCAATTAATCAGATGGAGTGTAATCAATGCATGAAAGTCATAAGCGAGATAGGACAAATATGAAAACAGGATGAAAAGTTCCTTTAATGGCTATTTTAGATAAAAGCATAATGTAGTAATTTTGAACACATCAACGATCTAAAAGAAGTGTTTCTCACAGTTTGAGTTGAAATGATTAAGAAAGTTAGGCTAATGCTACGATATGGCAGTGATCTCATAATGCATGATGATTTCTCACCCACTTGGGTAGTAGTAATAAACTTATTCAAGTTCTAAAAATAATAAAACTGAATGAGTTGAAGCAATACATCATGAAACAATTAGGTTTAGATCAAAACCTACATAATTTACATTTATTATGTCAATTCCCATTAGGCAATGATTTCATGGCCACAAACGTTGAAGACGAAAGTATGTGTGAGACTTTACTCTTAGAGGCTCATCAAACCCCGCTGGTTTTGTATGCTCGTATTGAAGCCGTAGTACACAACATCAACGAATTTATACCAACAGAAGATAAGTTCCACATGCTTCACTTGGTGGTGTAGACAGTTGACAATCAATATAAGTTTAGAATTATTTTTCTATTTAAATATTTATGCATTCTTACATTTAACTTGGTTGATCTTACAATGAACTTAAATAAAATGAATACAAACCCATTAATCCAATTCTTCAATAATTATAACAAGTTGTTTGACAGTGCGTGATGAAACGTCGATGGAATTACAACATCCCGAGCAAGACTTAGCTGATGAGGTAGATGCTGAGGATTGTTACATGATAGAAGGAACTTTTGCAATATTAGGAACTCAAAATAGTGATGATGAGTACGATTAAGATATAAGAGTTGAGAAATGTCAGTTAATGAGTCATGAGATACTTCATGACACGGCATTTAATAGGGTTAATATTTCAACAGAGATAACAATAATAATGAATTTGTGCAAGTGTGTAGAAATGAACAATAGTGGATGCAGATGATAATTTTGATGGTCTTCTAGAACACAGGAATCATGAAGATAATTTCAAACCCCTCTAAATCATATATTAGTATATGCTTCTAGAATAAGTTAGACCTCCAAATAACGATTAGTGTGTGCTCAATCCATAATAAAGTTGAATATAAAAAAGTGTCGTCAAATAAAACTAAACTAGCTGTAATATGCATGCACCATGATGATATATCATACCTTTATGGTTGGTACTTGCCTGCTACAAGATTAGGGGGTGTTTGGAGAATCTCTACAATACAAGCTAAGCACACAAGTAGTAACCCGATAATGCAACAAGGTCATCGTCAATGCACTTCAAAATTTATTTGTCAATTTATTATTCCTAGCTTAAGAAGGCAAATAGATCTAAAGTTTACATAAATTAATGGTCATGTGGAAGCCAAGTTTAATATACGTGTCTCATATATGAAGGCATGAGATGCAAGAAGAAATGCTATTAGAGCAATATTTGATAGTTGGGAGAAGTTTTATAGGCCATTATATTGTCTCATTAAAGCAATTAGAATTGTAATGTCTGACACATTCTATAGGATATATTTTACATCGACACGTCATTTCCAAAGTTTGTTTTGGGTGTTTGGGTCATGCATTGGCATGTGGTGTCATTGTCGTCCTGTTTTGAGTCTCGATAGGACCTTTCTATTGAGAAAGTATAAAGGTACACTATTGACTATCATTTAAATAGATGCGAACAATGATCTGTTTCCACTTGTTTTTGCTATTATCGATTCTGAGTTAAAATAAGTCAGATGTGATTTTTATGTAATTTGTATGATTACAATGAAATAATTCATTTTTGTCAGGACCTCTGCCTTATTCTGGCAAGCATCCTAATTTGGTTTGTGGTTGTAGGGTGTCTTTTTTCATGGGCTCCTCACCATAATTACAAGTGTCACCTACGAGAAAACTTTAAAAAGCTGTGCACCAAATGGGCTTAAAAGATATGGAGAAGTTGCATAAGAAAATGTACTCGGCGGGATCCACTGATGATTTTTATATCTTTAATATGCAAATGACTGATCTTTTCAATATAAGAAAAGACATTTACAATTGGCTTGTTCAAATAAATGTATCGAAGTGGACATTGTACGATAATGGAGGTTTATGTTATGGTATAATGACACCTAATGCATTTGAGCACTATCGATTCAAGAACTAGTATGTGTTATATGTTATAATACAATTACTCTTTTTCAAAGCGATTTAATGAAGCACAGCAGCTTATAGCTACGAACAAGTCAAACTTCATGCTTAGAACATCTACATTGCTGCATATATACATAAAAGAAGCACGATCCCTTCCGGAGCCAACATGTATAAATGCATATGAGTATAATAAAGCCCATGTATAAAATTTAATAATACTATTAAATTAAATATGTAGTCAAATATTACATTAAATATTAAATGTAGTACCTATCTAAATGTTTAATATCATATTAAAAATAATATCTAAATTTTATTTTATATGGGAGTCTTTTAATTATTTAATAGAAGATAATCTATTTAAAAATGTAATATAATATTTACTATTTTTAAATTTTTGTAAGAGATAATCTAGTATTCATGGAGCTCACAACAAATACTGTCATCCTAATGCCATGTAATATCAATCGTACTAGCATTGAAAAAAATAACCTTTGGAGTGACTGGTTAAAGGACTTTATTAACAATCGTTTTAATGAATGTAGAATAGGATTACACCCAATAATCATTTATTGGTTTAACCTTAATAATTTATGTGATTCTATTTAAGCTTCGTAGTGTCATTGCTGACCACATGAGAGAAGTGCTTGCAACAATGTGGAGGCATTGTCCCGAACGAGCAAAGGTGGCAATCGCATCAGATATTACACGCTTGAGCAAATTTGTGCCTCTTTATCTAAATTTTATGCTAGAGATAAAGGCTAAGACAAACGGGTTGTTTTGTTGTTGCACCCACAGTTAGGACATAGATAATGATGAACTGATTTCGAGGCTACATTCGAATGCCATAGCCATGCACAGTGACAATGGTGGAGAGTTTCTTACAGGGGCTGGATGGAAATAAATGCGGGACAAATTTTTAGAGGAAGTCGGACATCTTGTGGGGCTTCATTTTTTCCAAATGAGGTATCATAAAATTGTTCAAGAGAAGTTAGAACTTTCAATAGAAAAATGTACAAAGTATGCAAAAGAAAATACCTAAGTTATAATGTATCGCAAGTGGGAAAGGTACAATTCTTTCATGTTAAACGAGTATGACAAAATTATGCAAACTTCTTCAAGGGTTAAAAGAAATATTTTTTCTCTGGAGGCGACTGGCAAGAATTGCAAGGGCAGTTTCAAATACATGTTGTGCTGTCTGATGCAAAGTCAGTTGCAGAGGCGCATTTATTTCTTGCTTGGAGGTCTAACTTATTCTAGAAGCACATACCAACATATAGTTCAGAGGGTGTAAAATTATCTTCATGGTTCTCTATATATTCTAAAGGACCATCAAAATTATCATTTACATCCCACTTTTGTGAATTTTTCATGGTAGCACAAATTCATTATTATTATTTATCTCTGTTGAAATATTAACCCTGTTAAATATCTCATCACGAAGTATATCATGACTCATTAACTGACCTTCTTCATCTATTTCTTAACCGCACTCATCATCACTATCTTCAGTTCTAAGCTTGCAGAAGTTACTTCTGTCATATAACAATCCTAAACATCTGCCTCAGAAGATAAGTCTTGCTTAGGACGTTGTAATTCCACCGATGTTTCGTTACTCATTCTCAAACAACTTGTACTAAATTATTGAAGAATTAGGCTAATGGGCCTGCATTCATTTTATTCAAGTTCATTGTAAGATCAACCAAGTTAAATACAAGAATGTATAAATGTATAAATGGAAAAATAATTCTGAATTTACATTGATTGTTGGCTGCTTGCACCACCAAGTGAAGTGTAACAGCCCAAACTCTTAACTGTCGAGATATTGTCAGCTTTGGCTTAAGGGCCTTATGTTTTGTCTTGTTAGTGTAACTTCCCAGGAGGTCACCCATCCCCGAATTTCTCTGGGATGAGCATGCTTAACTGTGGAGTTTTTTAAATGAAATTCTAACAATTACACCAAAAGGCGCCTCGATGTTTAAGAATTTGACTTCTTTTTACTTAAAGAGTTTCACAATCTCTTCCACTTAAATAATTGACATCCTCGTCAGTATTTTTATCTCAGAATCATCCACCAGGCAAATAGGATTATAGAGGTGGCCCCTACAAGTTCAAGTGGTGACTCCCTCCACGTAGTACTTTGTCCCATAAAGGGTTCAAGAGGTGACTCCTATGGCGTAGCATTTTGTCTTGTATAGCACTTAATTCCCATCTTCCGGCTGGTACATTGCTCTGATACCATTTGTAACAGCCCAAACTCTTAACTATTGATATATTGTCAGCTTTGGCCTAAGAGCCTTACAATTTTGTCCTGTTGGTGTAACTTTCCAAGAGGTCATCCATCCCAGGATTTTTCTAGGACGAGCACCTTAACTACGGAGTTTTTTAAATAAAATTCCAATCATTATACTAAAACGCGCCTCGATGTTTAAGAGTGTAGCTTCTTTTTACTTAAGGCGTTTCACATAAAGCATGTGGAAATAACTCATCTTCTGTTGGCATAAATTCGTTAATGTTGTGCTATGGCTTTAACACAAACGTACAAAACCAACGGGCCTCGATAAGCCTCTGAGAGTATAGCCTCACACGTGCTTTCCTCTTCGACATTTGTGGCCATAAAATTACTGCCCAATGGGAATCGAGATGCTAAATGTAAATTATTTAGTTTCTGATATAAACCTAATTGTTTCATAATGTATTGCTTCAACTCATTCAGTTTTATTATTTTTGAAACTTGAATAAGTTTATTAATACCACCTATGTAAGTGGGTGAGAAAGAAATCATGTAATACAAGATCACCATCATATCATAACATTAGACTGACTTTCTTCATCATTTCAATTCAAAATGTGAGAAACACTTATTCTATATCGTTGATGTGTTCAACATTACTACATGATGCTCTTACCTTAAATAGCCATCGAAGGAACATCTCTTCCTATAGTCATATTTGTCCTATCTCACTTGTAACCATCATGCATTAATTACACTTCATCTGATTAATTGATGACAACATCGAAAGCAACATTTAGTAAGTACAGTCTTTCTGATTGTAATGAAATATTTAATCAAATAGGAGCTATGGGTCCCATCACATGTGAATAAATGAAAAAAAATACCTAAAGATAACTTTAGCCCATATATGGACTTTTATGTCCCATTAATACATAGAAAGGCATAATTTGGATTCAATCATAGATTAATCAATATAAAGTTTCAATACATTAAGTTAATATGCCATGGATTCTTCCCCTAACGTATGATTTACAAAGGCATGGCATGTAACGAATACGACAAATTGTGAAATAAGATGGAATAAGGTGGGACCAACCTGTCTATTAAGTTTGAATTATCATGATAGCTTACTTCATCAAACAAGAGCTGTGGGTTCCATCATATGTAAATAAATGAAAAAAGCACCGAAAGGCAACTTCGACCCATAAATGGAATCCAATGTCCCATCAATTCATAAGAGAGACTTAATTTCGATTTAATCATGAATTAATCAACATAAAGTTTCACAACATTAAGCTAAAATGTCTGGAATTCTTCCTTTGACGCGTGATTTCTAAGGACATGTCATGTGACGAATACGACAAATTACAAAATGAGATGGAATAAGGTGGGACCTACCTGTTTATTAAGTTTGAATTATCAATGGCATATTACTTCATCAAATAGGATATGTGGGTCCCATCACATATGAATAAATGGAAAAAAAGCCGAAACGCAACTTCAGCCCATCAATGGAATCTCATGTCACATTAATCCATCAGAAAGGCTTAATTTAAATTTAATCATGTATTAATCAATAATTTAGCTATAAATACAAAGTTATCAGTCTTCTATAAATAGTCATTTTCAAATAGCTTAGAACTATAATTACTAAGCCACAGAGTCTAACTCATCTTCTATTGCTTAATAACTAATATTTCACTTGTAAAATAGGACAAATCAAGAAAACAGTAGTAGAAGGTGGAGAGCTCATAGAGGTGGTCTAGAAAATATGATAAGTTCAACAAAGTCATCTCTATAGGAGCTCCATCCAAATATAGCCCACTTACAGGGTTCTCACTGGGCCACAAATTCTGATATGATATATATGAAATAAATACATTATAAAAAAAAATCATCTAAACTATTATTAATTTATACTCAAGGAACAATCTTAAAAGCAGCTAACCACTTATATATGGCTGGACAGTGGACAATAGAGTGCCCACGATTCATCCAAGCAATCAAGATTGAAGGCGTGATAAATCTACGGCATCTGCAATTCATACACCTTGATCATCACCTATTAATTGTACTAGTCGAATACTTTTCACCTCCCAATAGGGGAGATAACTATAACTCTCTAAGATGTAGGAATCATTCTGGGCATACATGTTGATGGTGAAGCCCTCGTCAGCCATAATGTAGCTGGTGCAGGTTTACGACGACCTAACTGGCGGGATTGTTTCGATGAACTCCTTGGATCACATCCTATTCCATAGTTCATTTATTAGGACCCTGATAATCCAAATAACATCTAACTTTAGCATAGGCCTAGCTCATGCACAAACTTACTTATTGTTATGTTGGCTTTGATGGAATTTTGCCTATGAAACATAGGTAGATTTTTCTTATTTAAATTTGCTTCATTCTATTCATGTTTACATTTTATTTATCATATGGAGCTTTTTTATGTTTAATACTTCAGGTTTAGAAGTTCACTTATAATATTTGTCTTTTTTAGAGAATTTAGAAAGTTTTCAACTTACTCATTTGGTGATATAGTATTAGCTCATTTGTACGGGGAATTAAAAGAAGCTACAAAGCTAAATAGGGTGAATATAGTAGGATGTTTGCATTTGCTCTAAGTTTGAGCTTGGGAGAGATTATATGCAAGCCAACCAACATTACATGTTTCGTACCCAAACAACCTACTGGAGAAGTTACTTGGTCATAGATAACATAATTTTATTTATATGAAATTTCTCATATTTATTTCAAAAATAATTAATAATGCATTCTATTACAGGTGAAATGAGCAAAGGGTCAGGGAGGTCCCTATAAATAACGTAAAATTCTATCGTAATGAAATTGATGATCTAAAAGATAGTCATGTATAGATAGTTAATATTGTGATGCATTTTGTATTTTTATTTATAAATTTTAAAGATGAACTAATTACAATTTGTCAACAATTTTAGATAATTTGGACTCCTAAGAGCAATTAATATTTCTTGTGTCACAAATCTGCATCTCGGGATTTAAAGTTTTGATGTCTCGGGTCCCACTCATATCTTGGAAATGTGTAGAGTGGCACCTTCTTGATTTGTTATCAGGAAATTGGTGATTTATCATAGACGGATCTCCAGCCGATTGGTCTTAACTTTCAAGCAAGTGGATGGTAGAGGCGGAGCAGATATCGATTGGTTAAATTATCATCGTACAAGTATTGATATTTGGAATCATAGATTAACGTACGCAATGGAGCCAATTACAAGTCAAGGTAACAATAACCTCGCAATCGCTTGTTATTCATGTTAGTATAAGTCATGGGCTTTATTGTATCTACTTCAAACTGAGCCCCAGCCTTCAACAACGTGCTATTATAGAGCCCCAATTAAACGACTTTATGTAAGTATCACTTTTATTTTAATTTTTTCCCATGATTTTAAAACAATTGATCAAATGGAGAGTTTATTTCAACCATTCTACGGGAGCGATGGAAGTGATGCAAGCGGGATGATGCTTATTATCAATTCATTCAGTGCAGAGGCCCAACATTTACGAAGTATGATACACTTTATAACTTTTTGGGACACCGAAGATGAAACTGGAGGCGACATAAAGGTGGTCCAAGGAAACCCGTGAAACACTCCTCCACATCAACAACTAGGTGATCAACAAATTCAACAACAAAGCTCATTTCCTTCCTACGGATATGCAATAACCTCAAATACAGTACAACAATCAACAATTGGGGTACGTTCTCCCTTTAATGTATTTTATTCTTATATCGACAATATTTTTGGTCAGCAGTACTCCTCACAACAACAAGCAAGAGCTGACAATGAGAGATATCGTGAGAAAGAAGCACAAAATCTCGAAGAAGAAGCTCATCATGGTCTTCGAGAACGACCGATGTGAGGATCAGATCGATACACTCCAGGGTTACACGCACTCCCGCAATGACGTAGAAGAAGACAATAACTCATTTTCTAATGTATGCTAAAGAGACTACAAATATATGCATATAATTATGTGTACATTTTTTATGTAATCTTAATGTTTGTTTTGAAATAAAAATGTTCATTATCTATTTCTCTGCATATTTTTATTCAAATTATTATTTTTAATTAAAAATAGAGTTATAATTATATTTTATAATTGTTTTTATCAAATTTTGAACTTGTTGTATAGTCTTAAAATTTTTTATATTTTTAAATTTTTATAAATTTTTAATTACAAATAATACAATTCATTATATTCTCATACTTATAAAATATAATTTAAACTCTTAAATTTAATTTATCTATAATTACAAAATCATATAAATATTTCAATTTTATAAAATTATACATTTTAAATTCATGTATAAATAAATATAACAATAATTTAAAAAAAGGAGCGTCGACTAATCACCAGCGGCCTAAAGCAAGTTGACCCAACTAGGGTGACTTGCTCATTCGCCCATGTGTGGGGGAACTAGTTCCTTTTATTTATTTATTTTTTAATATCCTATTGCTAAATATAATATGTATATATGTATAAATGCCCTTTTAAAAAATTTGGCCTATCTTTAGCATAATGTCATTCAATTCTTTTTTAATTACTTTGTCCACATGGTAAAATAAAATTATAAGGAAATTGTTAGTACATCGACACTTTGTTAATCCAGGAAATTAGGATGAAACATATGTAAGGATGGAACAAATTACATCTTCGACTAGATACAGAAACAACATGAGAAACGAAATAAGAATAATTTATGCATTTGATATAAGAATAGTCGGATACATCACAGTTGTAAGTGAGTGCAGCAAAAAGTACTAGTTCACCTAAAAAGTTATATAGAAATTACTGCAAATAAAAAAAATCAAGATAGCCACAAAGAACATATTAACTATGCCTGCTAGCTTCCTCATTTTTTCTCCTCAGCAATTTATGCATCGCACTTGCACACTTGCAATTGTGTTTCAGTTGGGCAGCAAATGCTATAATAATAAAACTATTATTGTGCCTCATGTCAATCAGCTGCAGTTAAAATTTTTTCTTCTTATCATATCGAAGTAGTTTGCTAATCAACTAGTCATGCAAGTGTATTATAAAACCATTCTCTGTGATACTCCACTCTCGATACATTGCAAATGTTGAAATCAAATGCCTCAACATTCACTTCATTGCATTGTGCTCTTATGTCAGGCCACATCAGCTCATGGTATATTCTCTGAAGAAAATTAAGCCCAACTGCATAACTATCTGTCTCCGTAAATCTTTCATGCACTTACTTCCATCAGAAATGCTTCTATAGAGTCACAATGTGTTATAATTTCCTTTGCATGTAGTTTGATTAGTAGTTGATCACAATTCAACGTCTAAAGATGCATGCAATAATAGAATGCCTCATTGAACCGCACTAGCATTTCTAATCTAGAATTAGATGATGTCTCACATATTGCCCTGTGGTGAGTTGCTATCAATTTTAAGAGATGATTGGATGATCCTTGCTGGATTTTTTAAAACTGCGACTCGCCATGGCTGTAAAGATATGATGACCTTTAGAACAACTAAGACAATCTAATGAAATGGAAACAAGATGGTTGGGAGCTAACTATGATGCTTCAATGCTTCGTATCAGTCACCTTTAAATAGACATATTATGACTCTAAACTTATACACAATAATGACCAACTTAATTGTATCATGTCAAGTCAGCCGATTGTGAGCCACTCTTGCATCAAGCATGCATTAGTGAAAGAGTAATTTAATGTTTTTATTAGTCCTAAGAAAACAACTATTTAAGACACAAACAAGATGTATTATCCTATAAAATATATTTGACTACAATAAACTACATTGGATTCCTCTTATAGGGTCACAATGTGTTTAGCTTTTCCTATTAATAAAGGTTGTTCAGGCATATGAAAATAGACCCCTCATTACCACTGAATAACAACATCAATTAAAAAAAATTGTGTTTATTGATTAAAAAATAAATTTAAATCAATAATTAAAAATTTTTTTAGTACTAATTGAATTTTATTTAATTTATTTAATTTAAAAATGAATTTAAATAACAATTAATTAAACTTAATTAAATACATAATATTTTCACTTTAATTAAATGTATTCCATAGTTAAATTTATTTTTTAATTCATTATTTTTAAATTAAACATATGTTTAATTACATCTTTCAATAATAAATTAATAAAAAAGAAAATTTTATATATATTAAATAAATATATATATATATATATAATAATATTTTCTTAGTAAATATTACTTCACAAATTTAATAATAACAAAAGAAATCTATCTTATATATAAAAAGCTAAACATTTTGCATTTTTGCAAAAGCAAAAAGGTTTTGGTTTTTTTTTAATTGAGAAAAACCAAAATGGTTTTTGGTTTTCTCAAGAAAACACAAAATTATTTTGGATTTTTTATGAAAAACAAAAACTATTTTGCGTTTTCTATACAACAACAACAACAATAACAAGCCTTTATCCCACTATGTGGGGTCAGCTACATGAATCCTTTTTCTCCATTGTGTTCTATTAAGGGTCAAATTCTCATTTAAATCTAATAAAGAAAAATTATTTCTAATATTTCTAACCAAGTCTTTTTAGATCTACCTCTACCTTTTTTAATATAAGTCAAAGCTAATACATCTACTTTCCTAGCCGGGTCATCGGAAGGCCGCCGTTTTATGTGACCAAAACATCTAAGGCGTCTCTCTCTAATCTTATCTTCCACTGGAGCTACTCTAACCTTTTCACGTATATGCTCATTTCGTATCTTGTCTTTAAGAGTAAAGCCACTCATCCGCCTGAGCATCCTCATCTCTGCAATACTTAACTTAATATTATGCTTCTCCTTTAATGGCCAACATTCTGCACCATAAAGCATTACAGGTCTCACTACCATCTTATATAATTTTCTCTTAAATTTGAGAGGGACTTTTCTATCACATAACAAGCCCGATTCATTCCTCCACTTCAACCATCCAACTTGAATTCTACTAATAATATCCCCATCTATTTCACCATCACTCTGAACAATAGACCCAAGATATCTAAAACGTATGCTCTTATTAATGACTTGATCGCCCAAAGTCACAATCCCTCCGCTAGATCTATTATTACTAAAATTACACTCCATTGCGTTTTCTATAAATATGCAAAATGATTTGGTGAATTTACTCCTTTTTAAACTTAGTTTAAATTGCACTCCTTTTGCTTAATTTAGCTTAGACCACGCTCCGAATTAAAATTTTGACATGGAATTAATACTTATTGAAGATAAGGTTGTAGAAACAGACTCAGATGATTTATACACATACAAAATTGAAAAACATGCACTAGATGCAAAAATATAATTGATGTGGAAGGATTAGAAAGAAAACATGAAAATCCAAATAGAATTAATTCTTCTAATACTCAAGAAGACTGAAGTTCATAAAACAGATATTAAAAAAAATAATGATGATAGCAATGGTGGTGAACTGATGATGAAATTATGAAATGTTTACCTAAACACTTGACTTTCACAAGAATTCCTTGACTCTCAAGTATGGAGTCAACATATAAGCCTGAACCCGAGCAAGTGACACACAAGATTGCACCTTTAGCATGACAATCACTGCATGGAGGGTTGCTCCCTATTTCTCTTCTATTTAAAGATAAACCAATTGGTTTCTCGATGATTTCCTCTGGAATGGACTTGTCATAACAAAGTAAAGATTCAAGGCTGCTTTTGAATCTATGCAACTCATGTTGTGAACTAGATTTGACCTGAAGCATTATAATTCATGTAAGTTTCAAGCCATGGTCAATCATGTCAGCGAATGAATATTTACATCAGCGTTATTGATTCTAAACATAATAACTTGAAAGTAACAGGAACTTTAGAAATTTCTTATTTTCCTAACTGGAAGAAAAATAGGAACATCCAGAAATAAGAATAAATTTGAAAAACTATGCATCATTTATAATTTTTGCTTCTAAATGCAACAAAGACTATATATCTTGGAGCGTGCCCTAGCAACACTAGACAGTTTTTTAACTAATTTATTTATGAAATCTATCCTAAGTGACCTGTATATCTCCATTTTTATTTCCCTTCTCTGCTTCTTGGCAAGGTTCTACATTTTGCTTTTTTTAATAGCAGTACTAGTTTTATGGTAATTGGTTCAACTAGGAGAAAAAAAATCAGTTATATGAAAGCTAAGAAATAACTTTCTTGGAATAGAGCTCTAATAAGAATTTTAGCTTTTTATTTAATACTAAAATAATTATTAATATTAATTAATTCAATAATAATTAAAATAAATTATTGTAGCATAATTGCATGAAATTCATAATAATATCAATTTCATCCATTCAATTAACTATATCAGCCCTATAACATTTATTTTTATTCAACAACCACAAAGAATTTAGACAGCAATCTTAACAAAATTTTGTCAAAAAATCATCCACTTTATTCGACAATGTAGCAGATCACAGCACAATATAGCACAAGTCAGCCATACCAAAAATCTGAATCAAGATATGAACTCCGTCCATTCTCATCTTAAGAATCAAGATATGATCTTATGCCAAACATTTGAATCAAGTATATGTTTTTCAAGATATAACTTGACAAGCGGGCACTTATGAAACCATTTGTGGTTAATTCTGCAAACGAAGAGAGACCCCCTTAACCAAAGGCGCTTACCCTACCAAGAACACCACTACAAATGCTCTTGAAAAGCAGGCTGGCTGTCTATGTAACAATTTTCGTCTACCATAAGTAGCTGCAGCATCAATCGCCATATCTTCTTCCCAGCCAAATTGCATGGTCAAGCCTATCACATTTTAAATCATTTTTCAATGATCAAAGGAAATCCTATGGTAATTAATGCGATATTGAAACCCTGAAGAAGAAGAAATAACAAGCAGAACAAAGCTTGATAAGGTCAAATAATTTGTGGCAATATCTGCAGTTGTTAAAAATAAATAAATCATCACATAATCATCTTTATTTTTAGGCCAGGTTCTGCAACAAATTCTTCCTCTACCACTTAAATGAATGGTAACACTAAAAAGTAAAACAGAAACCACCCATAACCAAAGGAAGACTTCACGAAACTTTCCCACTAAGGCCTGAAGGACAAGGAAATCCCTAACCACAGTAGAATATCATTTATAATTAAGAAAAAAAAAGGATATATGAAAAAACAAAATGGAATCTATTCAGCATTTAAGACTTCAAGCATAAATACACTATTTTGCTTTCAGAGACTAATAATATCATCTCTTATGCCTTTTTCTTTTGTTGCTGAAAAAAGTCTAACACTGAACCCCATTACCTTCCTCTTCTACCCTTTTTTCTTCTTCTATACCATCATGTCATCCATTAGCATAGCTTGAGAACTTTCCATCAAGGAGAGTGGCGGAATTTTAGGGGGTGTTTGGTATCGGATTTGGCATCAGTTGTAAGTAGGATTTAACATAAATCTAGCCAAACACATTTCCGTGCGACTGTAAATCCTATGAATCCGTAAATCCGGGATTTACAGATTTATGTCATAAATCCGGGTAAATCCTAATCCCATGCTTCGGCGGATTTAACACGATTTATGGTTGCTCGAAGTTCCTTCCCGCGGCAGAGCAACGCTTCCCTCGGAGCAGGACCAGGGGTGGAACCAGCCATAATTTTTAGGGGGGGCAAATTTATAAGTAACTGTTGGCAGATTTTTTGGGGGTCCAAGGGGACAGCGCCCCCTGGAGGGGTTCGACCATAGTATTTTAAAACTTTTGATTTACTATTTCTCTTTGTATTTGGTTCATCGTTCCCTAACAATAACACATCTACACAATGTGCTTAATTATACTGAGGGCAATTGCCTAAAGACCATAATATTTAAAACTTTTAGGGGGGCAATTGCCTAAAAACCCTTGTAATAAAGACTAAAAAATAGATGGAGGGGGACAAATTACCTAAATAATTATATAATTTTTTTTTTTTTTTTTGGTGGGGGGGGGGGGGGGGGGGGGTTCAAGGGGGTTCCGCCCCTGAGCAGGACAGTGGCGCTCACGATAGAAATTCATGTAATGATCAAACAGGCTATTTCTCCTCAGATCCTCGCACCGCAGCCCCTCCTAGGTGGCGAATGGTTCGCGTGACGCATGATGCCGGCGGGAATCAAATCCGGTGCATTTGATGTAGAAATATTGTTGCTTTTTTATGTTTCTTCTAGGGTTACAGAGAGTATTGGAGTCGGGAGAGGCTGTGGCCGAGCTCTGGCACCGGGCATCGGTTGCTTTACATAGGAAGATATTAGTACATCTATAGTTATTTTATGATAAGCTAAGGAAAATTTAAATTTATATGCCTATGATAAATATATTCATCATTTATTTTATTAAAAAATATATATATCAAATATTTATTTCAATTTCCTCCATTGCTATCTCCAATGCAAGAAATATCAACTTCTCTATCATGTTGCAGTGTACTATAATATAGTAGTCATTTGGTGTCTAAAAAAAATTATTCATGGTGTCATGCATTCTTTCTGCTTTTACTAATTTCTATTGTATAATGTTATGTTGGGTTTATTATTTGGCATAAAGTCATCTCAAATTAATAACCAACGTATTGATGTAATTTAGTATTACTCCTTCAATTTTAAATCTCCAATTGTTTTAAATCCTGTAATCTATTGCCAAATAGCTTCTTCGAATTTAACAGGATTTAACATTTATCATACCAAACACTTTTCAGGATTTATCAGCCTTTGGATTTACTAAATCCGGATTTACATAAAGTTGAATCCAATCCAATACCAAACATTCCCTTAATTTTCTGGAAATAAAGATGTGACATTACCTTTGACAAGCTGGAAAACCCTTGCTTTGAAGGAGAGCGGTGCAAGGGGAGAAAATAAACAGACATTGACAGATAGAAGAAGCACGGTCAATAAAGGAATATCGTTTAGGGTAGTTTGCAACTTCCTAAATCAATTATCTTGGCCTCTCTGGTTCCGTACCTATGTAAAATTGTGAAAATTTTCTTTCTGTACATCAGAAGCTCTTAAAGATGTTATTATTCTATGTCCAAATTATTCGCACAAGTTCTTAATTTTTACTCGAGTATTAAACAAGGCAGCAAACCACCTCAGATCCATTGAGAAAACTAAAATTTCTCTTATTCCTAGCACGGCCATGTTTAAATGATTAAAATACAAAGCATACATCGCTAAAAACGAGATTTTTTTTCCTCCAATAAAGAAAAATATAGTGTAAAAGATGAAATGCAAAAGCTAATGAAACCTGAGAATGAACAAATTCAAAGCGCGGAGCGGATCGATGACGGTGAAATGTTCGAGGTTTAACGGTAGAATTAAGGGATCCAACTCCGACCCGAGACCCAACAATCCGCTGCGTTTGAAACGGTGACAAAAAGCAGGAAGAGGGGATGATCGATGAGATCTCCATAAGATGCATCTTATTTCTCCTTTGGGGCCTCTCGAATCTAAGTGGGAATCGAATTTTAGCGCCACGAGGGGGAGCTTCGACCGTATCGCAGGCCAAACCTAAGGGACAGTAAATATTAAAATAATTTTTTTCATAAATATATTCATATATAAAAGTGTATAACACTTTTTTTAATATAATTTTCTTATTAGGATTGCTCACTGGCCCTTAGTTTATAAAAACATTAGTTAAAAGATATTATCAAGAAGACTTCAACTAGAAATACTTTCATGAGATTACTGTGAGGGAAGTCTTGGGTACTTATCAAGAGGTTGATAGTGAAGTAAGATTTGAACTAAAGGGGTGGCAAGTGCTCATTATCCATCATGGCTCTTTGAATTGTATTAATATTTGATGAACTTTAAGTGAAATTTTCTTGAGATAATTTATTAATTCTTGATAAATTCATGGATTGTCAGAGTTCGAAGAGTTAACCTATTTAGGATGTGATTTCTATAAAGGGTCCATTCTAGAGAAGAATAGCTAGCAAGCTACTAATATGGAAGTTATTAATATTGGTGAGTTGTACGGAGGCTCTAAACTTGTTATGCAAAATATCAAAACTAACTTACATCCTCATCCCTCTAGATTCATTACTAAAGGAGAGAAGGAACACATTTAATACCTTCCTAAATGGAGTTCAGAATTGTTAAACTCTGCATTGGTTTATCCAAGTGATGACATAGGGGTAAAAATATTGGCCAAAAAGTTTTAAAATTCATTTGTTAAGATTTTCTCATCAAACAATACTATGAATTCCAAGATCATTTAGATGTTAATAAGCACGATTAAGATCTATGTAGATGATGATGTAAATCAGCTTAATGGCCTAGAAGAAAAGCTTAATGTAATTAATAATCACTCCACCATTTTTTCTAATGAAGTCCCTTATAAGATGTAATAAACCAAAATTTTACATGAGTAAAGACTCATTACTGACATATAAATAACCCTCATGGAAATTCCTGCATACATGAAAATCTGAATTGGAGCACTACAGCATTGTGCTTGTTAGCGCTACAGTGTTGGCCTTTCAAGATCAAAATATTCAGGGGGAGAGCTGTGGCACTGCAGACTGGAGAGACTGAAGAGACTGAAGATATGTCTAAAAATTTATTTATTTTAAATATCATAATCCACTACCCCATTTTTATGTACCTAAGCCATAACCTCCCATCCTCATTTGGTTCCTTGGCTGCAAAGGAGAGGAAGAGAAGAGACGAGAGAAGGGGGAGAGGAGAGGAAATAGAAAAGAGAGAAGTTCATCTTTGGAGCATCTTCATCCATCCTCCAAGTTGTGAAAATAATTCTGATCATGGTAGGTACCTCAAATCCTATTTTTATTTTTGATGATTTTTAATTTTATATTTTTATATCTCTTAAATATGGTTAAAATACATTATTTCTCTATTTTGTAAGTTTCCATCATACAACTTTTGGCATATGATAGATACGATCATCCTAAGCATTTTTATATAATTATATTGAAATTCCACTAGTTAGTTTTGCATGTACTACCTTTAAATGAAATTATTACGAAAAAAATATGTATAAAATATGTAAAAAATATTATATTTAGTCTAAATATGACATACATAACATGCATAATAAAGTAGTGTATTTGGCATAACATGCATCTGGTACAGTGCATATAACATTGCATGCATATTGATATAAGTACATTGTTGATAAGATGTGTATATTAATAACATAGAACAATGATTTAACATGTTAACTACATTGAATACATATATCATACATGATGCATATAATATTATTGCGATATAGCATATGTGTGTGTAATTATAAGAAAAGCTTACTAGTTATAGAATGATTCAAGTTAGCTGGAGTAAAATAACCTATACAGGAGGGTGAGCCAATGAGCTTTCCTTTATATTATGAGTTTGTGGTGTAATCTAAATACAAGATATAAGATAAGGGGTTAAAAGTGGATAAGATATGTTGACGGGCAGGAGTTGCGACTGTTACAAGAAGCCACTTGACACACACACTGATACATGATATGATATGATAAAATACACAAAAATACTATATGATTAGCTGAATGTTCTAACTTGCATTAGTATGAATATGTATATGCATAGATGACATAATGATTAAAGATAACGTGAATATGCGTAACTTATATAGTATATGAGTTATATGAAACATGTTATAATATATGTTGCAATTCGGGATCCCAAGCTTGTGATTTGATGATAACAAATATTAATAGATTTTATTGTATTTCTCCTAGTATTATTATTGCATATTTCTATTTTGTGCACTTATATTTCAGGTATATTGTACAACATGCAACAACAAAGGATCAAGACTCAAGATTAGATAGAATAGGTTTAATATTTGTAAGAGTTTGCATTTTACTTATTTATTATTATCTTTCTAGAGTCAGTTGTCTTGTAAAAGGTGTATGGTAGCTTAGCAATCATGCACACACACACGGGAGAGTGAAACTTAGAAGTATAAAATTTTTAAAGTTCATACCATATGATCTATTAATAAAAAAATAGATTAAAATAGGTAATTGAGAAATTAAAGTTCAACTAATCATACTATACAAACTCAATCATACATGGCGATCAGTTTAAATTTGAGCCCCTAGTCGCCAATCAAATTTAGGTAGTATTTTAAATTTTAAATTTTATACTAATCATATTATATTCGTATTATATGATATTTAAAAATTATGACAAAATTAATCCCTAAATTAGGCAATCAAATCAAGATTTAATTAATGAATTTAATCATACGGTATGATCTTAATCATACTGGACGATCGACGAAGATGATTTTTGAACATCTTAAACAAACATTGATTGGATTGAACTATTCATATAGTACAATCATAATAGTACTGAATGATCGGCAGAGAAAATTTTTATCATCCAAGAGATCATCCTGGACAAACTTAAGTAAATTTACTAATCATATTGGACAATCAATGATTCATACAATATGATCAGTTTAAGATTCTTGAATTGATCGTACTGGGGTTCATTCATTGTACAGGGCATACAGGGATTTGGAACAAATTGTACTATACAATCCTTAGATCTTATTGTAAGAACAGAGACATCTAAATTGAAAATTAGGATTTTCTTGAACCCTAGTTAAATATATATTAATTCATTTAAGAGAGTCTTTGACCTATTTTTTAGAGAGAGCTTTTCTATAAGTTAGGGTTTAAAGAGAGAGCTTTGTTCTTGAGAGAGATAGAGAGAGAGGTGAGGTTTTGAGAGAGAAGAGCCTAGTGAGATCAATGGAGTGTGTGAGAGGGTATAAAATTGAGTATCAATCATATGCTCATGTTGATATGCATGATTGATACTCAGTTCTATCCTAGCATGATAGAAGTGAGATCAATGGGAATGATTATTACTCACTTTCAAGATTATGATGCATATTGATCGATACTGTTTATACTAATCACTACTGTTCATGTTGATATGTTCCTCTGCATAAATTTGTGATAAATAAGCTCTACTATTGATTTGAATTATTAAATATGTATTATTCTGCTTTTTTGTGTATTGGGGGTATAATGGTATGATTCTAGTGACCTACTAGGCTTCTTTTCATTATGTGGGTTTTCATGATTTAAGGGAAAGGTAGGACCTGGTGGAGTGAGACAAATCTAGTTCTATTTTAGGTATTTCTTTTATTTTCCTATTCATTCTTTTGTAGTCATAAATATATTAAGATGGTTTAATTTGAAAGATGTATTTATAACTATTATAAATAATTTTTGGAAGATGAAATGAAATATGCATATTTTCATAATATAAAAATTAAAGATCCATTATGCTATGCATATATTATTTTTATATGGATGATTATTAGTGGCTCTGGTAGATGATTTGAAGATTTAAATCTGGTAATTATTCTTAATTAGATCTTGGGGTGTCATAGGAGATGCACCAAGAGATTGATGATTTCATGTTTAAAGTTACTTTGATGCAAATTATTTAATCTTATTAGTTAAGTCAATTCCTTACTAGTGGAGATTTTACTTCATGCCATAAGATGCAGTAGTGTTTTGTGGGCATATGACTTTTGATCCAAATTTTTGCTTTCCTTTTCGCATTGGAACTCCTAAGGAATATATTAGGGGTTCACATCTTCTTCACATTAGTGTAGTTTAATTTTCCTTCGTATAATATAAGAAATTAATTTATACATTTTAGTTAAGAGTTTATAATCTTTTTAATATTTTTTTAAAAGAGGATGTATTATTTGAGTTATTTAACTAACAACATCTTTTATTATATTATTAATTATATTTGCAATAAAAAAGTATGAGTTTAGTTCTTACTTTTTATCCTTTTTATTATTATCATCATTGTTTATAAGGTATCTAAAGGTGTCTTTAAGCTGAAGTTGTACCAGCGGCTATGCATTTTTGTTGGGCTATGAGATGGAAAGTTTTAAGTCAACAAGAAAGTTCATTGATTTACGTAGAAAGGTATTGGGTTGAAGTTAGCAGCATAAATATGTGTGTGTGCGTGGCATTGGAGTGCAAGCTAATGGATTAAAGTTGCCTAAGGCAAGATAGAGATGTTGTTTTGTGGGAGAAGACAAGTCATACTAGTATGAAACATAGAGAGATCATCTCCTAAAGTCAATAGGTCTTAACTTACGAGTGACTACAACTTCAAGGAGAAGACAATAATTCAATGATGTTGGCAAGTCAATGAGTTTAAGTCAATGGCTTGTTGGCGACTTGGTGGTTTTGTAAGATGAAGTTGTTGGGCACACACATGTGCGTGTGATTTTGGAGTTAGTGGGTTGAGCACTCATCTAATGACCTATCAATAAGGCCCTCCTAACCTCCTAAGTTGGAGGCTAAAGAACACCTCCAAGGGTTCCAAGGGTACTTACAAGAAGACTTAGGGTCTCTCTCTCAAAAGATGTTAACCTTTCAATGATGTCCTGAGGGACATCAATATAGGAAGGGTTGCTAGATGGAGGATATAGCGATAATAAAAACATGTTGAAAAATGAACACCTAAGAAGTTAGAAGAAAGGAGATATAAATATTACCTTATATGAGATTATGAACATAATAAGAGAAAAAGGTCAATAAAACACACAAAATGCATGGTGTTTAATGGAAGAAATTTGTTAGTGTTGAATGTCCAATAACACAAAAAGAAATATCAAAATTGGAAATGTTAGTCTTAAATTAATTACCTGGGTAAGAGATGGATTCATCGAAACTATATTATCTTGTTTGGGAAAGAATATCAAACTCATTGGTGAATTAGTTGGGTAAAAACTATATGTCAAACATAAGATATGCACAAGAATGAAAATGAAGTGGGGCATATGTTGGCTCTAGCATATGTACCATAACTAATATACCATAACAATGTATGATGGAACCACAGGCGCATGAATAGCTGACCGCATGTTTGAAATAAAATATGTCCCTGGGTCAATTAATGCTTAAATTTTCCTTGATATAAAATTACCCACTAGATACACAAGCATATGTGTCAACCAAGTAATAAAGTGATTGAGAAAGTGTCTATCCCATGAGGAAGTGTTATGCTAGATTGCAATCAAACTAGTACTATCTACTACAGATGCAAGGTTTATCCTACTGAACAAAAATGAAAGGGTTGAGTTTCTATAACTTCAGAGAATACAATATAAAATATGTTTTGGACTAATGCTTGTAAACAATAAAATTTTCCTAATGAGACTCTTTAATGTTGATGTGGATCAGAATATATGCATCAATTGATTTCTATCGAGCATATAGGGGTGAAAAGGAAGATTCAAGACCATCCTACAATTCTAATTGCTCCATAGAACCTAGAAGGTTAAACATCTTATCTACATGCATGCCAACATTTTATTTCAATACTCATATTTATTCTAATAATCCTCCATCAGGATAATATATACACTAAATGTTAACTACATATATGGTCATTGTATCCATTAAAAATAAGAACGGGTGATATTAAAAGTATCCATAATTTAATTCAAGGTATAAGAGTCCACATTAGTACTTACATTATATTTACATCATTAGCCCAAAACTCGGACTTTAGCTAGACATAAATAAATTAGAAAGCGAACACATCTTCATTTCACTTATAGAAGAAAAGATACAAGAGAAACAATAAGAAAAATATCCCAAGGATAGTACAAATGAACTTCTCCACACTCCTTCATCCAACAATGGTAGGATTTCTTACACAAAACATGCTAAGATATCTAGTGAAAGTATCTTGTATTTCCTTAGCCTCCCTTAGACTTTACCCTAAGGGGGCACTAAAGAGACTGTACTATTAAATTAATGATATAAATCCAAAATAAAAGAACAAAAAAACTATTTATAGTAAGTGCAAAAATGGCTTCAGGCATCGTGGTGCGTAAAGTGGTGGTGCTGCGATGTTATACGATGAAATATGTTAAGAAAAATTGAATTTTTATTTGAACTAGAGTGCAGTGGTGCTGCTCTCTAGAGCACTAAGATGCTAGGATTAAGAGCACAATGACACTAGAAACTATCATTGCGATATTTGCATCTCTATTCCATAGCAATTTTAGATTTGATATGGAGCGTTGCAGTGCTGGGTTTGAGCACTGTGGTGCTAGACTACTATATATATATATATAAAAAACTCAACTGTACCTCACTCTCCTCATCGCCAACAAGCTTGTGTGAGAAGAAAATAGGAGAGGAGAGGAAGGAAGAGAGAGGGAGAGGGAGAGGGAGGAGAGAGAATGGCATTCAGTGCATTTTTGTCCATTAATTTTATTCAGATATTTTTTCTAATCATTGTAAGTAACCCAAATCTCATTTTAGTTTTTAATAATTTTGAGTTTGATAGATTTCTTCTCTCCTCAATTGATAAAAATGAATTTTCTCCTGATTTATCAAGTTTTTAACATGCAACGTTTTGTATATAATTGATACAAATTGTATAGAAATGCTAATTATAATATTAGTAAATTTTACTATATAAAATGAAAGTTACATTTTTTTGAAGTTATAGGATATTATAGAAGTTCTTGTATTTTCATAGATTTGAGTGTTTCATGTTGCATTTCATACAGTAGCATTTGCATAAAGGTAAAGAAGGAAGGTTATCAACACTATAAATTAGTTCGTGTTGGCTCTTATAATGCTAATATCCTATGTAAGAGGATGGGTCGATAGACTTTCCTTTAAAGATGATTTATAATGTTATCCTGATTATAGTTTGTACCTAATGACTGATTACACTGACAGGTAGAGAGTGATGATGCTTAATAATTTATTGAAAATCATCTGATATGATAAAATGATAACGATGTTTTAATAAAATGATAATGATATAATGAGCAACTAAAAAGATGAAAACACCACAATAAAGCTATATGTCCTCTCTTACTTAATCATATCCTGAAGCATGCATATATTGATAGTATTAATAAATAGAACTATAATGTTATGTGCAATTGGGAGGGATGTAATCAATGCAGATTTTTTTTGGAGAAATTATATGTAAACTTTAGTATTTGTATTTTTATAATTGAATGTGGCATTATGAATAATATATTATCTCGAGAGGTAAATATATTACTCTCTAATGGGTTCAGATTACAGATATACAACTTATATCCCGATCATCATAGTCAAATTTAAGGGAGAACTACGTATGACCCAGAGGTTTAAAATGATGTTCAATCATTTATTTGACTAAAATAATTAGGATACTTTATCATTAATTTCAAAATTAAATTACAATAAGAAAAGATATATTATTCTAGAGGAAAAAAATGTCATTTGCCATTAAAAATTGATCATGACGATTATGATATTAAATTTTCTTTCTATTTTTCCAACCCTATTCTATTTAGAAGCTAAATAGAATGAGATTTATTTTAATCGGGAGGCTTGAGTCTCCCATAAAGGCAAGTCTTTATTGTTAATTACATCATAGAAAAGGTGAATCCCCTATAAATTCTCTTGATTAAAATAGTGGTGGAGATTTTATTGGAATTTTTCAAGGAGTGATGAAAGGAGAGATGTTGGATTTTCAAATGGGATTAGATCAAGTTTTGAGTAGTTATTTAGAGGCCAAAGGATAAGATGTAGGAAGCATTTGCGATTCTTAAACAATTTAAAAATGTTCCAATCTATCCTATATTATGCTTTAATATTTTGGAGAAGAAAAGTTTTATATTTGAGTTAACTTTTTATTAGAGATTTGGGATTATATTTCCAATAGTGAGGACTTAACATTTGAGATCCTCCTCGAAGTGTAAATCTAAGTTGGGTACTACAGAGTAGTAGTATTAACCTATCTAATACACTTTAAACTTATGTTGGCTTGGATTGGAAAGCCAGCTAAAACACCTAAACACTTTAAAATCATATATGTAATCTCATGAAAGATGGGTAGGCTGTTATTTAAGTTTAAGAATTTAAGATCGACATCTAGAGAATTTTCTAAATGGCACCTTATGAATGTTATAATTATGCACAATACAATTAAATCTTAATTAACTTTCATTTATTTCTAATACAAATCATATAAATTGACCCTTTATGCAAAAATGATATATTTGAACTTTTAAAATTAGGCATAAAAAATAGACTTTTCCCTAGATAGTATAACATTCCCCAGACAGAACTGCACCCTAATATGTCAGGTGTCTGCCAAGGAGAAAAGAAATATATAAATGCATGAGAACTCTAGACTTGTTGCTCTAGCTTACATTTTAGGAACACTAATCTTTTTATGTGAGCTTGATTTCTTTTATTTTAGTTATAAGTAGAAGAATTTTTTTTGTCCTTAAAAGCCTAATGAAATCTATGCTAAAACAAAAACATGCAATCAATAAACCTATGAAAATTATATAATTTCTAATGCTCAAATAATATAAATAATCATCAACATAATATAGAATACCAAAATTCTATGTGGAATGTGCCACTTAATATATAACCTAAGGTCTGCTAAATGTAAAGGTGGTCAGGCTCCACCATTAATAACCTAGATTTTTATGTTATGACCCAAGTTATTTTAAATTAAAGTATTTTTGCCTTCATTTTTTTGGCTTCCTTCTTAGCGGCTTCTTGGATTTGTCAAATTTGGATCTCCAAATGAAAAGAAACTCCCTTATTAAGCTGTGTTTCTTTCCTCTTTAGATCTCGAATTACCCCAATCTGGAGCTCCAAATGGAAGGAATTCTCCCCTAAGGGATTCCAAATTGGATATAGGAAATGCTTCATTTTAATTTACTTTCACAACACTTTTTAAATTACATTTATATTTGGAAAAATTAAAAGACTTTATACACCCTGTAGGTTATCCTAAGCCGTTTATGCAAAATCAATCACAAAAATTTTGAGAATATATATGTAATCAATTGTTCATTTTCGAGCAAATTTAATAATTTGGCCATACTTTTAATTTATCGGGGGCTGCGGAAAATTTTATTAATTTGCATTTCAATTAGCCCCCTTTTATAGTCCTGCATAAATATGACCACCAACAAAAAATTCTGCTAATGTCCAGATTGTTCCTAATCAAGGAAAAATTTAAATGCCCATCACTGATCATAGAGAAATCACTTCATAGAATAAGCATTAAAACATAAATATATTGAAATTCATTGCATAAAATATAACAAATAACACTCATTCATAACAATAATTTTTTTCACATCACAATAAAAGTAAACACATCACACATCATAAAAAAATCACATGAAACAATAATGGCTCGCCTAAAATTAGAGTTAATTTCCCTAGTAAGCAAATTACAGTGTGTGTAGTAGTATATACGGTTTGGACGTGCCCTAAGTTGGTTGGTGTTTGAAGTTTTCTAATATTTTGTTATTTATTTTTGGTTAAAGGAAATTTAATTTGAGTTTAAATTTTAATATTTTAATATTCATTTTAAAATGAGTTTTAAATGTTAAAATTGACTAATTATTAGTTTTTTAAAGTCATTGATTGTGATTAAGTGTTTTAGTCCTTAAACCTTACAATCCAATACTCATTTGTCCTCCAAATGGAATCAAGCAAATGGTATGAAGGCTTCAGTTTATTAATGATTTATTACTAATTATTTAAGTTAAATATTAATTACCTTTTATTTACACCAAGGCTATGAGGTTTTTTTCATCCTCCATGGGGCTAACTCGATAGCCTCGTAAGACGGGGTTATCCAATAATTATCTCTTGATTCATGTTTAACTTAGTTTGTTGATTTAGATTAACGAAATTTATGATTATTATTTTTAATTAGCTTATTAATAATTTTATTATTAATTATTAGTTTATTTTTTATTTTCCATCAACTGGTTTGTGGTATTTTTACAACGGGCTCGAGGACACGACCTGCTTAGGACACTTAGCCCTACAGCTAGAGGTAGTTGTTGACCTCATTTCTATATGAGGTCACTAGGACCTATCTAGGTTCCCCTCTGGTGACCTTATGATTAACAGGTGTCCACTTGTCAATCATATAGGTCCTAGTCAAATTACAATCCAGTCTTTAATCAAATTCCAGCCCACCCTTCCAATTCAAATTTCAGTCCAATTTTTAACTCCAAACTCCAGTCCAACCTTTAATCAACCTTTAATTAACCTTTAAATCATATCCAATCAATCCCAATCATCCATTTGATTGTGATTGATGAGGATAATTTAAACTCAATCATTCAAACTGAAGATCCAGTCCAAATCTAGAATTCCAAACCAAATCCTAGGGTTAAGGACCCAGGTCCTGAAACCCTTTCTGGGTGATTTTTTAGTCCCCTTGAAACTCAGTCAAATGAACTCCAGTTCATGATCTGTCAGTTGCATACTGATCAAGCATGTCCTTAGGGTTAACCCTCTAAATTTGAGCTCAATCTGACACTCCTAGCTTCAAAAACTAAATTGATTTCCAAATGCTATAAAACCTTCAAATATTTATAGCTTATGCCACTTGACTTGCCATTTAGTGGAGTTGACTTTGGGCCCCTTTCCAAAACCCTTGACCATGCTCATAACTTCCTTATGATATATTGACCAGTAAACTGCACTTTACTGGATCCAATTTGACCCAGAGTTGACTAGGGGTCAAAATGACCGAAATGCCCTTTAAGGGCATTTTTTGACTTTCCCCAAAACTCAACATGGCATTGTCAAATCAATATTTGAAACCTCTTACAATGCATCCTAAATATCATTAGGAGTGCATTAGACCTCTCAGGTCTTGGTTTAACTAGGTTAACCAAGTCAACTATGGTTGACCAAAATGTCCCTTAAGGGTCCAAATTGTCATTTCAACCCAAATGACTATTCCATTATATAGGACCACCTCCATTGATCTTAAAATACTCATTTGAACTTGTTGGACCCAAACCCAACCCTTAGTTTGACCAAGTCAACCATGGTTGACCAAATCAACCCTTAACCCAACATTTGGCAAATTCAATCATTCAAGCCACATCAAACCCATTTAATACTTCAAAATCATTCAATTAGACATTTCATACATGTTCATAAATTTTCAAGTCAAATATCCCTAGGTTTGACTTGGTCAACCCTTTTTGACGGGTCAAATCCTCTCCAATCTCATGTATTTGCTCAAAACTCCAATCCCTTGACTATAAACTCCTCGAGATGGCCTCCTAGAGCATACTTGACCTTTTCAAGGCCTATCCCAGTCACCATTGACTAGTCAAAGGTCAACAAGTCAACAAGTCCTTTCATACTCATAGGAAATGGCCAAATCATGGCCACATCATCAAGCCACCTAAGCACTCCCTTTCCTCTAGCAAAATATGTCTAAATCTAGTCCTAATCAGCCCATTTTCTTCCTTAAGAGGGCTTAAGCCTGCCCCTTAAACCAAGTCCAAGCCTGGGCTTGGCTAGAAAAGGAAGGAAATTGTGCACCCCCCCCCCCTCTCCAAAAGCCACCAATGGCCATGAGCTTACCCCAGCCTTTCCTCTACTGGCTAACCACCTTAGACACATGTCCATCCTCTAAGGGTAGGGTTTGATCAATCCCAGCCACCCAACTTAAACCCTAATGCTAAGATGGACCAAAGGGCTTCATTCTTCTCATTCCATTCTAACTCAGCCTCCATAGCCCTCAAAGACAAACTCCCATTTTATTTTTGGTCTAGACACCCTCCTCAATATTTCCTAAATACAATCTAGCCAATTAAAGCTGTTGGTGATGAGCTTCCAGCCACCTCTTCCTTAAATTCCATCCAACCAGTCTAGCTCGTGATCTAGACGTCTCCAGCCTTTGATTCTTTCTAGAAGATTATTCATGGGCAATCTACAAGCTCAACAAGCCATTGAACATAAAAAACTATCCATCCAATCGTGGTAAATCCTTAACCCTAGCTCCTAGATCTAGGATTTAATGTGTTTTGTGTGTGATGCATTTTTAAACATAAAAAGAATCCTCATTCTCTTCTTTAATCCCATTTTATAACATTCTAAAGTTTTATGCCATTTAATCTACCCTAGGCAATGTTTAGAAAGCTTTCTTAGTCTAGGATTTTGATCATCCTTGGGTAGAAGATGAAATTATATATGTCTATACCTTTTATTTTAATTAAACGACTGTAATTTCACTCCAAATCACACATAATCATACGATCACCTATATGATTCTCGCTCAGAACATGTGGAAAATATCATTCTTTATGATTTTTTATTATATTGTATGATCTGGATCATCCAGTTGATCCTTAGGTCTTATAGTACAATCCCTGTATGATTCCAGCTTAGAGCACATGTGAAAATATCATACTGTATGATCTAGACCATCTTATATGAACCTTAATTCAAACAAAAATGGCTAAAACTTAGGAAAATTGCTAAAAAGATATTTCTTTTTCAAATTTAATGTTCTTAGGCTTGTTAGAACTGACTCAAGCCCAAATTTATTTTAAAATTGATTTCATTAAATTTGGATCGTTGGATTATTAGATATTGTTATTTTATTAAAAAATTAAATTTTCTTGATAACTTTTAATCCAGTGATCCAATTGAGCTTAAATTTGGGCAGGGTACGCTTGAGGATGTTCCTCACATCCCTTAATTTTCTTGGGGCCCTTAGCGATGACTGTATTTTGGCTAATCAAATTTCTAAAGTTCTAGGTCAGTTTTTGACCTAAAACTTTAAAAATTCATTTCTTTTAATGTACATCGAACTAGGCTTTGAAATTTTTATTGCATATGCATTTTGCTGTAAGGGTTAGGTAAACCTAATTTCAGACCTATTCAAACACTAATGTCACCTAAGGACAAAAATTAAGGTTCAAGGTCTAGGAACTTAAGAAAATTATAGAAATTTAAATATGCACCCGACAGGAATAAAACTCAAGACAAATAAACCTAGTGACATTACCTACCTTAGGTTATGATTTCACTAATTTTAAAAGTCATTAGTTTAGGATTTTAATTGAGTCAAAATCAACCATTTAATTAAGCCTAAAACTTTAAAAAATAACAATTAATTTAACTTGAATCTAAAAATTACAAATAATATATTAAATTGATGAAAATTAAACTCTCAACCAAGAAAAATTAAAATCCCCTTGATCAGACTACTAATTTAGGCTTAATTTGATTTTAAAGAAATTAATATTTAATTAATTTGATTAATTAAAAATAATTAAAAATTCTAAAAAAAATTTAAATACTTGAGAACACTCCCTTGGGTCATTCCTGACTCTTGGGAGTGATTTGAAGAAGTTTGGAATGAGTTTGGATCAAAACATTAAGAATCTCCTTAATTAATTAATTTAAAAATTCATTTAATTATGCAAACTTAGAAAAATCTTAAGTAATTCCAAAAATTTCAAATTGACCAAACTCAATGTCATTCAACTCCATTAAAGGTCAAGTATTTTTTAAAATGTCAAACCAACAGAAATAAATCCATGTCAAAAAGCAAACTCTTCGGTCAACCATAGTTCAAAACTAGGTCAAAACTTTAAAAATTTGTAACTTAATATAGAAAAATCCAATTCTAGCAAGCTTAGTGTCTAATCACTCACCTTATAGTCTAGTATTTAGAAAAAATATCAAAATTTCATAAAACACTTTAATTTAAAAAGCCAACTTTTGACCATTTTAATTAACATATTTAAATAATTCAAAAAGTACTAAAATTCAGTAATCAACCTAAATTTCCAGAAAATTCTAACAATCACTCAAACCAGTAATTAATCATTTGACCTAAAATTTATCAGCCCTTAATCTTCAACTAATCAAAATTAACTCAATTAATATCAATTATTATTGGGTAACCCGGGCCTACGAGGCTATTAATTTAGCCCCAAGGAAGATAAAATAAACTTCAATCGTTTAACACTTAAATATATCCTAAAATCAACTTTAAATCCACTAATACTTAAATTCAAACTAAAATACCTTAACCTTTCAACAAATTTAAATATTAGACAACTTTAACAAATTCCTAGTTTAGGACATATCCAAGCCACACAGCCTTCTATACACACTTTAAATGGTTTGCTAGGACAACCGACTCTAGATCTAAGTTAGACTGATATTTACTTTCCTACTACTTTTATGTCATGTTTTTTATTATTTTCACTACATGCTATTTATTAAATTATTTGATTGATGGGAGTGCTTATTTAATTTATAATTTGTGAATTGATGTGATGCGCGTTAGATTACCCTTAGGTTAGGAGCAATCTGGTTGATCACATGATTTTCTATAGGTGACCATGCCCATATAGGACTATAAATTAAAGGGGGAAATTCAAAAGTCCCTCTTAAAAATTAAAAAGAGTATGGCTAAGCGTGGTTGTGATTTAATTTATTATACAAATATATAACTACTTGAGATGTTATTATTGATTTCAATTGCTTAGGATAACCATGCAGGATGTCTAGAATTTTTATTTATATCTTTAATATAATGTAATTTGACCAAGTTGTGTTGTGAAAGTCAGCTTTGAGTTGGGATACTGCATCCAACCTGGAATTCAAACACGAGAGAACATCCCTTAGGTAGAGTTCTCTTCCATTTCGAGGTCCAAGTTAGGATGTGTTTAATATCCAAAGAGAAAAGAAAATACCCCTTCGGGGAGGAGTTTCTTTTCATTTGGATATCAGGACCTGACGAATCCAAGGAGTTCATAGAAGGATGAAGAAGTGAAGATAGAGAGTATCCAACTCAAAGCCACTTGTGTCAGTCCTAGGATTAGAATCTAGGTTATTATCAATAGTACCCGACCACTTTTAAATTTTGTGAACCCTGGTTTGAAATATTAAGTGGCATTTACCACATGAAAAAATTTAATTTATTTAATTGATTTGATTGATTTGTTTACATTACTTGTGCTTAAAATTACCTACTTTTTCTAGTTTTTTTGTTGCATATTATATTTGTTTTAGCCTAGATACATAGAGGCTCGTGAGGGTACAAATAAAAATAATTTCTACTCAAAATTAAAATTAAAAATTTTTAGGCTAACATAACAACTCTAACGATATAAGAAGTAAGCCCAAGACTATCTTGAGTTCTCATTTATGTATATTAATTACTTCTCCTCCTTTTTAGGCACTTCCCCACCTACTGGTTTCGGTAGGCCACCTGACCTATTAAAGTGTAGTCCTATCAAGGAGATATTATGTAATCTCTAGGATAAAATTATTTTTAAGTCTTTTTTTAAAAACTGCTTCATATACATTTTTTGTATTTATCGAGTCAATTAGCATGCATTGCATTAGAAATAAATTTTAAAGTGTTTAAAATTTTAATTGCATTCTCTCAAGTATTTTCACCCTATATAAAGTTAAAGGGCCAATTAGGATCTACTCTAGATGTCAGCCCCAACTCCTCAAAACTTAATTAACAATATCCCTACCACTCTTTCATAAAAAAAAGATAGGATACATATATTTTAAATCGCCCAGGTGGCTAGTTGGCTCCCCAATCTAGGCCAGGATAAGTCTAGATTTTACATTGCATTAGCTAGGTTCGAGTCACTATTTTCAAGTACTCAATTTAGGTTTAGGTTCTGAGGCAAGTCTAGGCCTTAAGACCTCAACTTTTGGGAATATAATCCCAAATTTCTAATAAGATGATCAACTCAAATTAAAGATCCTTTCAATCAAAATTTAAAGCCTAACACATAGGGTAGATTAGGGTGCCTCTGAAATGTTTCAGAATCCTAAAGCACCTCCTACTTCTCTTCCCTTAACCTCTAGGAATAATTGTTCTAACTCGATATAATCCCAATTGAGATTCTAAATTCACCTCCTTTGATATCATTCCTAAAAAATCTTTATAAATAAAATTTTTGCCTTTATTCTAATTGAGAATCTTTGTAGGGAATTCAATCTCTCTATGATGTAATTAACTACAAAGTCTTGCACTCATAAGAGATTTTGAACCTACATCTACTTTTCAAAAATTGATTTTTAAAATCCAATTAATCTTTTTTGGGAAAATTAGAATCAACGACGATCATTATCGCCATGTTCAATGATCGATAATAGGTAATATCTTTTTCCCTCAGGGAGATATATCATTACCATAGTGATTTTGAATATGAAAATAGTGATGTTTCATCCAGGTTATAATAGTTAAATATAGATTGAACGTCATTTTGACCCTTTAGGGTCATATGTAGTTCTTTCTTGAATTTGACTATTATAATTGGGATGAAATTTTTAGTCTCATTATCTAAACCCATAGGGATGTTATCTTTGCCTCCTGGGGTAATATATCATTCATAATGATGTGTTCGACTTTGAGACTGAAATTCCAAAATTACAATTTTCAAAGAAAATTAACCTTTTCAAAACCTCTTTTAAACTTTTAAACACCAAACAATAGTCTAACCTATAAACTTTATTGATATGATTATGTTAATGATTTATTCACTAATTTAAGTTTATTGAGTTAATTGATTTCTAAATTTTTGAGATTTAATTAAATTTATTAAATTTTTAATCAATATCCTTAAGTATGTTTGACTTGGAATTTGACTTTTTAATTTATTATATATTCTTGAAGTTTTATATTTTTAATAAATATTAGACTCACTTTTGAGTTCAATGTCTTTGAGTTTGTATCATTTAGATGTTTCTATAATTAGTTATGATTTTTCATAGTTTAGCCCATTTTATTGAATTATTTAATTTAAGTAATTGGGAGATTTCTTATTTTGCTTCAAATCAATTCCAAACTTGAAATCTCCCCCAAATGTCACTGTTGACTCCTGGGGATGATTACAAGTGTTTAAAATTATTTTTGAATTTTAATATTTTTTTAATAAATTAATAATTTTTATCAATTTTTAAATTACTTTTAATTTTGAAGGTTTGTGATGGGGCTTTTAATTTTCAATTGTTAAGATATTAATTATGAACATTTTGACACATAGTTTATAGTTTTTGATTTAATTTAAATTTATTATAGTTTTTTAAAGTTTAAAATAAGGGTTGATTTTGGGATTGGTTAATTAGTGGTCTTAACGACATCCAATTAATATGAAATTAATTTCTAGGGTTCAAAATGTCACTAAATATGCATGATCAAGTTTCATCCCTATTGGATGCAAGGGGAATTTCCTAAAAATTTTCTAAGTTGTCTAGACAATCCCCTAAATTATTTTCCTTAGGTATCTCTAATATTTATATAGGTTTGAAATCTAGTGTGTTTAACCTTTACAAATAATCACACAAACCACAAGAGTTTTAAAACCTACTTCTATATTTTTTAAGATAAATGAATTTTTAAAGTTTTAGGTCACATCATAACCCAAAACATAGAAATGTTAACCACCATAAATCCATTACTCACCAACGCCCATAAAATTAGGGAATGTAATATACACACCCTAATACATGCTATCCAAATTTGATCTCAAATGGACCATTATTTGGGAGTTATTAGGAAAAAAATTAAAAACATTTAAACCCTAATTTCTCTCTTTATAGTGTTCAAAACATTTTAGAAACAATTTAAAATAAAGTTGAGCTCGATTCGGTTCCAACGATCCCAAGAAGTCAAAATTTGGGTGAGAAATGGATTTTGGCAATTTTTTAAAGTTGTAGTCATTTTTGATCTTTTTTATCATACTATATGATTAAGATGACACGGTATGATCTACAAGATCGTACTGTATGATGTTAATTATATAGTACGCTTTTGTGCTATCTGTTAGCACACAGTTGGCCAGGCACGAATTGTACATGATCCATTTTGCAATATCATATTGTACGATTTTAATTGTACAATATAATTTTGACTGATCTGTAACAAATTCACAGTTGTTAAAATCGAAATAGAAGAAATGAATGGCTGTGATTTCATCTTCTTCATTTGAAAAGCTAAAAATCATAAACTTAGAAAGTTTTTAAACTTGATTTAGAATGATTAAATGGCAATAAACTTTAGGGGGAGATACAATAGGATTAAAGGAGTTGAGAATTATTTTGGGATTTAAAAATGCATCACACTAAAGGCTAATTAAATCCTAGATCTAGGAGCTAGGTTTTGTGTTTTACCTTAGTAGAATCGATCCCATATGGCTTGGAATGGCTAGTTCTCCTCCTTGGAGCTCCAAGAATAAATTCTCCTCAGAGAGGGGAGTTAGAGGTAGACTTGATTTGAAATGAGGAGGAATGATAGCATTTTTTCTTCTCTTGCCCTACTTTGGGCTTCCATTCCCCAAGAAATGACTAGGATTAGTTTGGCCTCCTCTCAAATAATTGCGAAGTGTAAAGAAACTCAGCTTTTGCGCTGAGGAGTTGTTGGAAAGGAGAAGAGGCCATTGGCCACTTTCCATGGAGGGAACCATTTGTGTGCTCCATTTGGTTAAGCCAAGGGCTTAAACCAGCATTTGGGGCTGCCTGTAAAGCCCCAAAAAATGGGTTTATGCAAGCCACAAGGTGATATGGAGCAAGGTTTTAGAACTTTTGCATAAAGTTGACAAAATTTAACCATGGGAGGGCATTTTTGTAATCTGCTCATGTTGGCTAGCCAACATGGTCAAGCCATCTAGGATGGGCTATTTGGAGCTCTTAGAGACCACTTGCATTAGTCTTAGTAGACTTGATTGAATATGTGTGGAGTTTGGCTTTAAGAGAGAGTCTATATGAGAAATTTAAATAATTTAGGTGAGTTGTCCGATTCAACTCACCATGAATTGACTTGCATTGAACTTGAGTTCGCTCATGGAATGAAGTGGAGTGCACTTGAGTGGTTTGGATTTTAGTTTGATTACAATTAAGGGTTTGAATTAGGATCATGATTATTTTTATTTTGATGACTTTTGAGATTTTTGGGCAATGTGGTCAACGTTATTAAAAAATGTGATCAACTAATGTGCATAAATAGCATTGATATATAGATAATGATGAGTACATATTCATGTATTGATCACATATGATTAATAATAGATAAGATAGATATAATCGATCATATTGACACTTGTAGTTATGATTTTTTTATTGCTTTATGATTGATTTTCGCACCGCTGCTTTACTAATTTATTAATTATCATGCATATTATGGATTCTTAGATTCATTATAATAATTTCTTATTCTTATAATTGATCATTTTGTGTCTTACTAATGATAACTAATTATTGATGAGATTGAATACTATTAATTGAGCAGCACATACACATTGATTCTTCAAGCATTGCGTTGAAAGCATTAGTAAATTTGAGTTATTGTTGGGTTTTTAGCCCATTATATGAATTTTAATGATTTCAGGTCAGGGAATTGGTTAAGACCAGTTGGAGTGAGATTGACATAGATCCTCGGGTTTCTTTTGATTTTTTTATATTTTCTTTTATTCATTTGTAGTTATGAGTTATTGATAGATTAGTGATTGTACTAAACTCTTGGCTATTATATATTAATTTTGGGAGAATGAACATAATAAAATATTTTGATGTATATGATATTAGATGCTTCTATTGAATTTATATATTTATATTGATGATTTATAGAAGCTCCATAAATGATTAAAATAAATAAATTTGATCATTCTTTCAAATTTGGTTCTGGGGAGTGACAGTGTTTATATCAAAATAACATGAAGGGGAAAGCACCAAATATGGTGTATGACTAGGCCAAACACAAACTAATCTTATCATATATCGATCATGGTGGCTATTACTAAGATACACATTATGTGAGGCATGTGCCAAGTATAACATTTATATTATGCCTAATGTAATCTATATCAAGATGGGCATTTAAGAAGAGTGTGTCAAACCTAGCATATGAATTGACCTAACACAAATTGAATTACCTTATATCAGCCTTGGTATTTATACCAATATAGCCCTTAAAAGAAAATTCAAGCCTAGTGTTTATACTAAACCTAACACAAATTAAACTAGGTGCTTGCCAAACCTTACTTTTATACGAACATGGGCATAAGGGAGGAATGCTCTAAGCCTAGCATCTATATAGGCATGACACAAATTAAATTAGACACATGCTAACCCTAGCATGTATACCAAGATAGACTTGTGGGAGAAGTGCACCAAACTTAGCATTTATACTATGTCTTGCAAAATAAATTGGCTATATATCAGCCCTAACATGTGTACTAAGATGGGTATATAAAAGTAATGCATCAAGTTGCAAAATCAATTCAGAAAGAGATACATAACCTTAACATATATACCAAATTAAATATAATAATAATTAGCATCAAGTCTAGTGTCTAAACTAAGATTGACACAAACTCAAAAAGTGTTCATCAACTTGAGCTTCTATATTTGAGAGGACACATTATCTAGATGCACAAATTCTAGTGTTTGAACTATTGCTTAATATAAATCCAAAAATTGGCATGTGCAAACCTTGGTGTCTATACAAATCTAAACATATGAGAGGATGCACCAAGCCTTATATTTATAACAGGATTAATACAATTTTAGAGAGTAATTTGTGGAGCTTAAAGTGCCAAGAATAATAGAGCTAAACTTAAAGGGAGTCTGACATTTTGATACCTTCATGAGTGAGATAAAGGGCTTCATAACTCTCATGTAACCATATCATGATGGAAAAGAACTAAATAATAAAGTAAGCATTGTTAACCTCATTTTTGTATGAGATCTCTTAAGCTATAATTTCCTAATTGTCAATCCTATGATGTACAATCATTCAGTTGTCAATCAATTAGCCTACAATCACTTGATCTGTAGCCCTTGAGTTCACAATCAATTAGCTCATAGTCACCTAATTTTTAATTATCTGGTGTACAACTATCCAAATTATAATCATTCAATCATCTTCAATCAATCAATCTACACCTTAATCAACCCTATAATCACCTGGACAATTGCAACTCTGCACTACAATCAGGTAGCCTTACACATTGCATTGATTCCTTGACCTCAGTTATGTCCAAACCATTTCACTAGGAGTGTCATATGGTAAATCATTCATCACTAGCTCCCTGAGTTAATGATTGCTCAACTTGGCCTAATTAAGCTAGCCTAAGCTAGCTCAATTGATCATCAACCCCAATCAATACCATTTAAACTCCAAATCATTTTTAGATTTTATTAAACTTCTTTGAACATCACGCATAGTGAAGTGGACATGATTGGTCACCCTGATTAAGCCAACAGTTGACTTGGTCAACTGAGTCCAAATCTAGTCAAACTTGACCCATTTGAGTCAAATCACCACATACAATAAATCAAAGTTCTCCAATCACATCAATTACTCAAATCCATTTCATTTCATGGATCAAATGCATCCAAATCCATGATGAGTCAAACTTGATAAGTTTGACTTGGTCAAAACAATGTGCATGGTCAACACTACCATCAAATACTAATACATCAAGTCCAAACCCATAACTTTCAGTCCTAACACCACTCATACATTCCCTAGAGTCCACCTCAGCCAATGTTGACCTGTTGACTAGTTAAATAGTCAAAAAAGGTATAAGCACTCTTCATGTGGTTAAATCACTTTTAATTCCCATTTCCCTAAAAAATCCTTTGCCTAACCCATTTAAAATTAAGTTCAAAACCTACATAAGAACTTTCCTAACCTAGCCCAGTTGTTGGTTTGGCCTAAATTAGCAAAAACGGTCCCCTCCCATGTGAGGCAAAGCCATGTCACACCCAATCATGTAGTCCACCTCCATGGCTTCTAACCACCTGGGATAATTGTTGGGCATCCAAGGGGGAGGTTTGAGCAATCTTGACCATCCAAGCAAACCTTAGAGTTTTTAATAGGCTAAAATGCTTCACAACACTCATTCAAAGCTATTTTACAAACCAGGGCTCCTCCATCTAAGGTCCTTTTTCATTTTGTCTCCCCATACATTCTCTTATATCTTCCAAGCCTAAATTCACCGGTCAAAGGTCATCAGCAGTAAGTCTCTGGCCACACCAAGGTCCTACTCCGTCCAAGGCTTCTGGTTAATTATTTAAGCCTTGTCAACTCTCGAATTCTTCAGCAGAAGTGTTCTAGAAGTCATGAGGAGTAAAATGAGCCATCAAACATATCCTAAGACCCATACAATTGAGGTAAATATCAAACCATACTGTTTAAATCCAAGATTTAAATAACTTTCTAAATAACGTGTTTCAAACCATGAAATTACTTCCACAATTTTTAATTAATACCCCTTAAGCTCTGTTTAAAATTTCATAGAATTTGGATGGGTATTTTGAAAGAAAGAGCCATTCTTCATCACTAGAGTTTTAGTTAACCTATGCATGAACAACACGAAATTAAAGCTGCTGATCTTGCAATTAGGCTTAGATCCCATTATTCTGTCTCTCATTTAAACTGCATGTGAGATTATTTGTTCCAATTTTTATACGACAGCATCACAGTCGTTGATTCAGTACCACACAAGATCAAACAATAGTCCTGGGATGTAGACTTGATTAAGTGGAAACCCTGTGTTAAAAGCTGCACTGCCACCGTGCAATCATTGTCCAGGATTGGTCATTCAAGCAATTTGACTTAAAATTAATTAATTAAAACCTATTTTTATCACAAAATCTTTAAAAAATTATAGTAAAAACAAATAACGAAATTTATGCTTAACCCCTCATTTTCTTCAGAATTTTATTCTCTTTCATTTAAAAATAAAATCTAGCTAAAATTATGGTGATTTAAGGAGTAATTTAACTTATATAGAAATTCTAATTATCTTAATTACTTCTTAAATAATTGTTTATTTGGGCTTAAACCTATCCATAGTAAATTGCATGTTAAATCTTATCTCCAATAATTTTTCTAGATTTATTTAAGCTTAATTTTAATAATAATTGAATTTTTAAAAAGGTAGTCAAGATTTCATCTATTTCTTTGAAAATTCATAACTAATCATTCATTAATCCATTGCATGCATATAAGCCCTCTATGAAATCAATAAACAGAGCCTAATTATGGATAAATAAAACCAACCATGTTTGATATACATGTATAGAATAATTACATCATAATGATTATTTTGTGATTGAAATTCTAAACATTTGGGTCATGATTTGACCCAAATGTTTGGAAAATTCATTACCTCTAATGCACATAGATTTAGAACACTATGATTTTTATGGAATGATTTTATGTATACAAGGGGTAGATATAATGATTGTTCAGTCCTATTCAAACATTAATTACACCAAAGAATAATAATTAAGGACATGGTCTAATGAACTTAGACAAATTTTAGGAATTCATACACATATCCAGTAGGGGTGAAACTTTAAACTGCTGAACTTAGACATGTTATACAACATCGGATTTAATTTCACCCTTATTTGACCCTTTTTATTATAAAACAAAATTAAATAAAAATCAACCCTTTATTAAGGGTTAATTCTTTCAAAATTTATAATAAATCAAATAAAATTCATAAAAACACAAAATCACCTTCAATAAACTCTCATTAATTTCTATAATAAAATAAAAATTCAAAACTAACTTTGGTTAAATTTTAATTAATAATTAATTAACCCTTAATTAAACATCAATTAAATAAAATCATTAAAAATTAAATATTAATCAAATTTATTTCAAATTTTCATAGATAAGTCTAATGGTTATTCCTAACCACTAACCTAAATTTCCTGACCATTTGGATTCATTTGATTGAAAACTAAACAGCCTAAGCCTATGTATATAAAAAAATTAATTAATGATTCATTAAATCCTTAATAATTGAATATAATTAAATAAATAATAATAAATATAACCTAAATATATTTAACAAATTCAGAATAAAATATAATAAAAATTAGTGAAAGGTTCCTCTTCTATCCCTTAATAATCATCACCAAACCTTAAAAGCTTAATGTAAGCATCTATCCTATATGGGGGATGATTATGTTTTGATTATAAGCCTTACGATTTGTAGGTTACTAGCTCTCGCACTCGAAGTTATTAACTTACAAATTCTTTAAAATTAAATAATCAACTTCAACCATTTAAAATTCAAATAATAAAATCCAAATTCTTACAAAGGTAAACTTCAATTAAATAATCCCTTTGGGCTCTTAATAAACAAACACTTTAAACTCATGTAACTTAAAAATTAAACATCTATAGGACATATCAAAGCCACACAACCTCCTTCATACACACTTAAATGGTTTGTTAGGATAACCAACTTTAGCCTAGGGTAGGCCAATGGTTTGAATTGTTTGTCGAGTGCTTTTCTTATTGAGCACCTTGTGGTTGTTTATTTATTTTCTGGAACTCTAAATGTAATGCATTTTAATTCCTGTTGGTGCACTGAGGCTCTTTAAGTACTACATTAGAAGCATTAGGTTATTACATAACTGCTCCTGCACTTTATTTTTTATACTAATGCTTTTTCATTGCCTTATATTTCCTACAGGAGTCAAAGTAGAATATACCTAAGAATGATGTGCATGTATGAGTCCTTGTAAATTATAGATTGTATATAGATTGAGTTGTACCGTGTCTTGAGTTATAAAAGAGTCAAATACACATGCTTATATACGTAAATGGGGCTCCCAAAGACGATATCCTTTCTTTTGGAGGATAATCTCTTTTAGAATTCTATGGAAGACTTGGAGCTCAAGGACCTTAAGTAGATGTATTTGAATATATATATATATAGTAGGCTCAGAAATCTATGTTTGTTGTGATGGGGCCTGACCATCTTTCTTTTCTATAGAGTCTAAGTCTGTTGTAAATTTTCAAATCAATTAATAAATGAATTTTTAGTTATACACAGTCTTCACTTTATTACATTGTATCATATATTGCATCATATAAGTGGTAGCTTACATTAGTAGGTAGAATTTTTCTAGGCTTTCCTTAGTGTATATGTTCCAGACTTTGTAGGAACATGTATGCTAGTTCTAGGATGATACGGTACTAGTACTATATATGTGAACACCTTTTCTAATTATGCATATATGCACACATTTTATTTCTTTGATGTACACTAGCCCAGCACGCAAGATAATGATAAGGTATGAGGGGCCTAAGCGACGGGGTTATTATAGTTCTCCTATGGTTAGGGTCATTATACTGTCAAAATTTCTTAAAAATTTTGGAAGTTAGAAAATTTAATTAGGTAAATTAAATAAGATAAAATATAGAGTACTTAGCAAATCATCTTGTTTGCGTCATTTAAACATAAAGTTAAAATTCTTCATCTTAAGTCACTAATTCAGAGTTTGATTCATCATTTAATCTCCTAGGATAAAGTTGGTCTTATCATACACTACATCTAAGATTATTGCTTGTGTATTAGGTTTTTAGCTGATAGCACATTCCAAATAAGCATAAGCCTAGAGGTATTTACTTACCTCGAACTCCTTTTCAAACAAAGTATAAAAAATTTAATGATATTTTGTAAAGTTAAAGATGTTTTTGAATGAGTGATTGATATTTTCAAAATATATAAGGAAACTCTCAGATGTTTTAAATTCAAAATGTGTCTAATCTCTACTTTAATCAAATCATAGGAGATGTAATTGACTGTAGGGGCTTGCCTCTATAGGAACCCTAGATTTCAGTATAAAATAAACCTTGTCTTAGTTCACTAAAATAGGGGGAAAATATTCCATAAATTAAATAATTAAGTAACCTAATAAAAAAATGAAAATAATAATAATAATAATAATTAAACATAAAGAATAATGCAATTACTGCCCCATCGATGAAGTTTTTAGGTTAGACTACCTCAAGCTACGAGGCTATATGTCTTAAGGAGGACTTGATCTTCATGCCCGTTATAACAATGCCACTAGTGAATTGACGTAATGCAAATACTAAATTATAAATTTTATAAATCAATAATTAGTGTACTAAATTAATTAAAGAAAAATTAGTGATAAAAATGCTTAAATATTTAAATCAAGTATTAATTAAATAACTAATCATTAACTAAATAATCAATTATTAATTAATCACAATAAATAAAATCTATCATAAAATGAATTTAAAACATAAAAAATAATAAAACTTAAACTAAAAGTTCCATTGATTTTCTACACATCAAATTCAATCTATACAAAACTTCAACTAATAATAAACTCAAGATAACCCCAAACCACACAGTCTGATGCACACACTATAAATGGCTTGTTAGGACAACCAATCCTAGTTCTAGGATAGGCCACTGTACTTTTATACTTGATTTTTTCTATGATGTGATTTTGACGTAAATTGGATTGCATGTTAGTTGCCATGGTTGATGTTGTTTCTATTGCTTATAATGATTTTACTATATTATTTTTGATATGATGTGATGGACACTAGATTTCTCCTAGGTTAAGAATGATCTGGATGCTAATGGAGTTTTTTGCAGGAGGCCATACTTATGTAAGGTTATATAAAGGGGGCTAATTAAAATATGATTAATAAATTTTTACAGATGCTAAAATTGCTAAGGCCCCTAAAAATTAAAAGCATGGCCAAGTGATTATGTTGGTTCAAATGTGAGCAATTGATTATATATAAATGTTTAGGATTCTATTTGATTTTTTATGAATTGTCAAAGATAATGTGTAGGGAGTATAGAGTTATTTTATTTTTTCATGTGTAAATTTAAATATAAGAGTTATGAAAGAAATTTAAAATTGGATACTTAGTATCCAATTTAGAATCCACAGAGGAAGGAAACACTCCTTTGGGGAGGAGTTTCTTCCATTTGGAGATCCAAATTAGGATACCCTAAAATCTAAAGAAAAAAAAAAGAACACTCCTTTGGGGAGTTCTTTTTATTTGGATGTCTATACCCGACAGATCTAGGGGGCATGAAGGAAAGAGCTAAAGAAGTGAAGACAAAAAATATCTTTTTTTAAAGCTTGCATCATTCTGTAGGATTAGAACCTAGGATGTTGTTAGTGAAACCCAGCCACATCTAAATTTTTGCAAATCTTGGTTTATAATTAAGTGGCACTTGCCACATTAAATTTTAATATTGTATATGGTTAACGATTATCTAAATTTTTGTGCCTTAGAATTGCCTATTTTTATAGGTTTGTTTTGAGAGTTCAATAGAGGGTGTTAAGCCTCGTTGTATTGCCCTAAGCACACCAAGAGGGGGTGTGAATTGGTTATTTAAAATTTTCTTTAACATAAAGAAATAGTCTTTTTAATATTTTTAAAAACTTGAATTAAGTATTTTGATCACCCGATGCGAAAGCTAATAAAATAATAACAATCATAATGATGATGATAATTTAAATAGATTCTTTAATATCAACCACAACATTCTCAACATGTATTTTTCAAGAAAATAATTTACAAAAAAGTAAAGTGTAGAAAATAAAATACATAAATAAAAGTAAAATGAGCACACTAGAATTTTATTGTGGTTTGGTCAAATAATGACCTAAGTTCACTCCCCGGAGCCATCCTCTCTGGGTAATGCACTAACTCTTAGTGTCTCTCCTTTAGCCCCCACAACAAAGTAGAGAAGCCCTTATAAGATTCACTTTCACCGACCCACTGTGATGGAGAACTGGAATCTTTTTCACCCTCCTGGTGTGGCAGAGAATCTTGGAACTCTTTTCACCCTTCTAGTGAAGGCAACGCACCTGGAAGCTTTTTCTCCCTACTGATGAAGGCAAAGTACCTTACAATCCCTTTTCACCCTCCTTCAAAATCTCGACCTTTGACCTTGAAGCCTTTCTTCCCAGAGCAGCCACAACAGATCCATAGAGCCCTATGGAGGAATCAAGGTGTAAGCTTGCTTAGAGAGATCGTGTGAAAACCCCCACACTACTTCTCCCTCTCATAAACCTTACCTTCTCCTTCTCCACTCTCCAGGATCTCACAGAACTCTCTCACAAAATTCTTTCAACAGCCAAAAAGTCTCTCTTTTAAGAGACAATTAAGAAAAGCTTTAAATAAAAGGTCTCCAAAAATCCTAAATTTTCAATTCATTTGAAACTATTTGTATAATATGATCGATGATCGTACAATATGATTAGTTCAAAAATTGTATAACATCTAGCACGTTGGCATAGTCCTGGGATAAACTATTCAAAAATGGTATATTGATCGTATAGTATGATCAGTTGTTCGTACAGTACGATTAGTTAAATTGCTTTGTGATCGTACAAGATGATTTTTGGGATAATTGAAAATCATCTCTGCATATCATCCAGTATGTTTGACATCATACTGTATGATTAGTTCAAAAATTAATGTTTCATCTAAGATGATCATTGGGTGACTGATTTCTGTCTCTGCCTATCATATAGTATGATCGACATCATATAGTATGATATATCAAATTAATTAAACCTTGATTGGATTGACTAATCATGAGAATTAAATTAACTAAGTTTTTAAATATCGTATAGTATGATCAGTTTAAAAATTAAAATTTAAATACTTATTTAATCTTGATTGGCGGCTAGGGTTTCTGATTTAAATGGATCGTACCATGTGATCTTAATCATACAATATAATTAATACAAAACTATTAATTACATAATTAGCAATTTTAAAATATTTTGATAATAATTGATCATACAGTATAATTAGTTCAAAAATTTTAAACTTATTTTTTTGCTCCCCTATATGTGTGTACACAATTGCCAAAATAACATACACTTTTTACATGACTTTGACTTAAGAAATTTAAAAATAAATAAATAAGAATTATTGACTCTTATCAATCATGTTCCTATTCTACTCAAAGTTGAGCCCATAATCTTCTTACGTAGTGTATGACGTACTTAAAATATTAGTACTCACAAAAATTATATGCAATTTAAAATGGTAGGAAAATAAAAGTACCATCAATAATATTTGTTATCAATAAAATCATAAGCTCAGGCTCCTGGATTACAACAATCTTTCCTTTTTTTATGATGGAAAATATTTTTGGTTGAATTTACAAGAACTTATATTTTCCCCAAATCTCCCCCTCACTAGATGAGATACTAAAAAAATAGGGGAATGTTAAAATCTATTTTTTAATTTAATTTTTCCTTTTTTTTTGGAATTGATGAAAATTCAACCAACATAAAGAAAAAAGATGATTACATAGAAAATCACAAAATACTATATCAACCATCTACTCCCCCTTCTGACATCACTAAAAAGGAGAGAAAAATAAAAATAGCAATCACAACAAATGACAACAACACAAATATAAAAGAAAGACTCCAACCAAATAAATAACCTAGAAGTAGGATCCCTGATCAGGTGGTGGTGGAGGTGAATTTGGTTGGAAATGGCGTTGAATAGTATTAAATTGCTCGCCAAACCATATTATGTCAGTCTCATGTTGCTGGTGTTGTTAAATGTGGCTATCCAATCGGGACTCCAATTGATCAAAATGTTATATCAGTACCTTGTAGGAATAAGACTGGTATGCTAGTGTTGGTGCTGGTTCTGGTACCGGTATGGTGTTGGTTCTGGTGTTGGAAGGTCTCCGCCTTCCTCGTCAAACTCTAGCTCTTCTTCAGGATATCGCCCTTGGTGATGATGAAAGAGACATGGAAAGAGCCATCAAAGTAGAAAATAAGAAATTTGTTTATCGATGTGGGATATGTAAGCTAATATTTTTTATTCAAAACATAGACAATCAGGTGGCCTAGTGCAAGGTTGTTCTTACGATAGGTTGAGCATGAGTAAAGGGAAGTGATGTTGTGCAGATAAGAAATAATCATTTGAGATTCATCAAAAGCATTGTCAGACATGATGAAGTAGGTGACTACAAATAAAAGACAAGTGATATTTATCCTATCTCCAGCCTTAGGAAGGATAGAAGTCCGTATAACATGCTGGATGATATGCGTGTTTTGGTTTAATGATTGGACAAGTGGTTGGTGTTAGTTTAGAGGAGCATTGCTAATGACTTTTTTTATGGTGGTCCAGTCATAGTCTCCACTAGATGATAAGATATGGGGTTAAACCCTTTTAGTGGACAGATGTAAGTATTCTACTAAGTCTTGTTTGGTGATCTCTAAGGTTAGTCTACACACGTATGAGGTCATGGCATAGAAGTCTCTAGACACTCATAAGCTAGCGAAGAATTCATAAAGCAGTTTAAAATTGAAAGGGAAGGCTAGGGTAAGAAGGAATTAGAGAGTGAATGTGCAAAAAAAAATCCATTACTTGTTAGTTGAGAATTGATTAGTCAAAGATGCGAGATGGGGTAATCTCGGCTTCCCTGTTTCTATGGTAGGCAACTTCATCCTCCACTGTTTGGAAACGATCATCAACAGGATGACAGGAGGAACTGCCTTGGAGCAATTGACGAGCTCGCTTGCCACCGATCATTAAGAATATTGAAGGCACAAATGCACGTGTTGATAGGAATAAAGGATGGAGTGAGTGAACCCTTAGAAATCCCTCCTTATGAATTTTTAGCAAATCATACAGTACAATCGAGGTTCGTACTGGATGATCAAAAGAATTCATTTCATCTGAATGATTTGTCAGAAAAAGTAATCAAATCGTACAGTAATATCAGGATCATACTAGATGTTCATTGTTAAAATCAATCATCCCAAGGAGTCATTGGGATAACCTTTGACAAGAAGGTTCATATAGTAAGAACATGTGTTTGTATAATATGATCAAGTTTTGATAATCATACCGGATGATTTAATTCATTCAATGGTAACTGACATGTGGATCATATAATATGAAGAGGTGAATCATATAATACGATCGTAAATGATTGGTTAAATCTTAACCAGTGAAATCATAAATTGTGAGGATGTGTTGAGTTGTGTAGATAATATAGTATGAATATTATCTACATAGAGGAAGTGACTACTAGTAGTATTTGCATGGTTGAGACTAGGGATCAACTAAAGAAATTAAGTAAAGTAAATGTTGTTCTGACAAAGAGGAAGGCTCAACAGCTATCGATTCAGATTCAGACGGATCAGTTAAGGCCAAGGATAATAAACAACATATCAAAAATCTGGAGGCACAAGTAGCAGACATATTGCTACGGGTTAAGGAAATACAAGAGCGCTTAGATAAGACCTAACAACCCCTGCTCAAACTATAATAGCTTGTCATCCAAGCTACCACTGACCAGGTCAAGAAGTTAGAATCTAGCTCTAGGATTCCTAAGTCAGTTTTAATAGCCCCTCCCATCCCGCAACTAGTTTTGTCAACTTCCCCAGTCCAACCAATAGCTCCAACAGTCCCTCTGGTACCAGCCCAAAGAGATATCAAGTAGATGATCAAGGACCAGGTAAGGGAGGCCTTAACTCATTCTCAAGGAACTGCATCTATTCTAAAGGGTAGACCCTACCCTCCGGAATATGATTTAGTTCCTTATCCTAAGGGCTTTATGCCACCATCCTTCAAAATTTTCACTAGAATCAAAAACCTGAGGCAACATCTAGCCCACTTGAGCAAGCTGTTGCAATGCCAAGGGGTCATATACTATACTTTTTTATCAATTTATTAGTAGTCTTTATGGCATAGCTTTTGAGTGGTATGTAGATTTGCCCAACAGTTCTGTAAAAACTTTCAATGAACTTGAAAGTCTATTCTTGAAGAGATTTTCAGGAAAGCAGCAGCACACAATCATGGGCAATCTCATCATCAAAAAGCAAAAGCCAGGAGTCTCTGGCTGAGTATATCTTGAGATGATGAAACCTCTCAATGAAATGTGAATCTCAGCTGCAAGAGTAACATGTAGTGGAAATTCTTTTGAAGAATACCCACGGGCCTATTGCTTTCCTACTGAAGGGCTTCACGATTAAAACCTTTAAGAAGCTTTTAAACAAGGCTAGTAACCTATAGGAAGAGGCTCCTAGGATGTCAATCTTGAAGGATCTGCTTGGTGAAAAGAAAGTTGACAAGAATATTAAGTCCTTTAAAAAAAGAGCAGCAACCATTTCTGCAATTGACAAGGGGAAACAACTTCCCACTAGCCAACCCAGTGTTCTCTTACCCTCACCAGTTCAAAAACAACCATTTCAAGTCACACCTTGGCCCACTAGAGAGCCTTACTTGATCCCTTATAAGGATATACTAGCAAAACCCTATCCTTTTTATTGCAATCCAGGATTTTGAGCACTTAATTTTGATGATGAAAAATAATACTTACTGAATTAATATATTCTTCCTCGAAAATTATAAATATTTATTCTTGTTTGTGAGCACTAACATTTCAGGTAAGATATAAATCACTCAAGACTGCATGAGACTCAAGACTGGATAGAATAGGATGTACAAGAACTTGTATTTTTATTTTCTTTAATTTTTTCTATTATTGATTTTGCCACAAAAGCATGTATGTAAAAGGAGTGACCAAGCACACACATACAGGGGGAGAGTTAAAATTTTTAATTCAAATTTAAAGTTTTTAGAACTTATCGTACTGTACGATTTTGTATCGTACTGTACAATATGGCATTTTAACTCAGACTTAATGGCGAATGCTGGATGATTAGTTTTGTAAACTAATTATACTGTACGAACTTAATCGTACTGTATGATTTATTTCAACCTGAAAACCCTAGCCGCCAGGAGAGTTTTGGTAAGTTTTTAAATTTGATTTTTAAATTAATTGTACTGTACGATTATAATCGTACAGTACGAATATGTGAAATCTTGCCAAAATTATCCCCTATAATCAGGCAATTAAATTATGGTTTCTTAATTACAATCAATCGTATTATACGATACCAATCATACTGTATGATGAATAGAGATGATTTTTGTCGTCCCATATATCGTACCAGACAAAACCATAATTTTTTATACTAATCGTCTCGGATAATATTTAGATCTTATAGGACGATGTTTTGAAAATGAACTGATCGTACTGTATGAGTGGTATAGTGCAGGACGATGAATAGAGATGATATCATTCGTCACATAGATCATTCTATACGAATAGTTGAAAAATAAGAGGATCATCTAGTACAATCTATGGATCATAAGGTACGATATTCATAAAATTTGTGAACTGTTCATCTGCATTCGTACTGGATGGAACTATTTTTGAACTGATCGTACTGTATGATATTGGATCGTACTGTATGAACATAATCATCAAATTAGAATTTTTAGGGTTTTCTGAAGCCTGATTCAAAAGAACTTTTTGATATTCAATTGGGAAGAGAGGAGGCCATGGTTGATAGAAGAAGGAACTCTTGAGAGGGAGCTTTTGGAGAGATCCAAGGTTTGTGAGAGGAAGGAGAAGGTGAGCTTGAGCATGAGGGAGAAGGAGTGTGAGGGGATCACACGGTTGCTCCGAGCTAGCTGCATGCTTTCTCCTCCTGTGGCCTTGGTGAGTCTTGGAAAGGTTCTCTAGGAAGAGAGGCTTCAAGGTCAACGTCTTCAAGGTACTCTGCCATCTCCAAAAGGGAGAAAAAAGAGAAGGTTCGCTGCCGTCACCGAGAGGGTAACATAGCGTCTAGTATTCTGCCACACTGGGGAGGTGAAAGTGAGTCTTGTAAAGGCTTCTCTGCCTTACTGTGGGTGCAAAATGAGAGTCAACTTTTAGTAGTGCAATTCTCAGAGTGGAGGACTCTGGGGAGTGGACGTAGGTCAAGTGACCGAACCACTATAAAATTTCTGGTGTGCTTTTTCTATTTTTATCGCACTTTATTTTTCACGCATTTATATACTGTTTTAAATTACTTGGTGAAAAATCAGATTTTAATTTTGTATTGTGAGATTTGTAATTGTGTCACCAATATCTTAGTTGTGAACGAATCATTAGCTTGCGCATTCTACTTGTTAGGTTGTATTTTAAAAAATTAAAAAATTAGAACTCCTGTTTAGGATTAATTTTTAAAATACCAATTCACCCCCCCCCCCCCCCCCCTCTTGGCGCATCTCATACTTTCACTTTTAAGAGAGAATCAGTAAGAAAAATCTTTAAGAATCTTCTGACGAAGCCATATTTCAAACTACTAGAGGCAGGAGGCCAAAAGATGTAGATAAGAAGGATGATCCCAAGTATTACCCTTTCCATCATATACTTAGTCATCTGATTGAAGATTACATTATTTTTAAAGATTGGCTAGAGAAGAATTTCAGACAAGGTAACATTATCATTCTAAAAGAATACCTAGCAAATTTGTAACAAGGGTCAGTCAAAGTAATCTCAGGTAACACTTCTAACACTTCTCTGTCTATTAAAGATGGCTGGGATATTTCTTTATCCTGAGCACTTAAAAAGTTGATTAATAAGTCTTTTCATCTTTTTCAATAGCTACCCATGAGAGCCTAGGGCCCAATTTGAGAGGTTGACCTAGACACTTCGTAGGAGGATGTTGAGCTGCTTCCCTCTCCAGTAGTAGTAGGAGCTACTACACTAATTAAAAAAGAAAAAAAATGATATTTTGTAAAAAGGAAGTGTACTGATGACAGATGTATTCGAGCAGTAGATGACGGCATAAAAGCCTCATCCCTGCTCCTGTTATCTGACTTTTACTTAGCCCCATCAAAGGCAAAGGGTTGCAAATTTAATAAAAAATATCCTTCGGTGTCAAATTTGAAGATTAGCCATAAAGATGAAATGCAAGTTGATAATGCTTCTAAAGAAATTCAAAATTCTATTGAGATCAATCCAAATCTTCAAAAACTCAACATCCCAAATTTAACCTATAAAGTGAATGTCGAACCTGAGATTGTTTCAGATGGTGAACTCCTTAAAGTTAACTTTCTTTTTGCCTTTTTTTGTTTTTGTTCTTTTGTTATTTATTTTCTTTTACTAATTTTTTCTCTTTTTGATTATGTCCTGATCATCATACAAATCACTTCATTGAACCTCACTATTTTTTCTGCAAAGCAAAAAAGTCTCATCTTATATCATACTGTATGAATCATTATTGTGCTATATGAATCCCTTTTATCATGTACGAACTGCACAACACTACTTAGATCTCTACCATTAGCTTAATGGATGGTCCATATTATATCTATGATTAACAATTGTACTGTGTGAACACTTATTCGTCTGGATGATATAGGTGTTTCTAGATGAATTCATTTTAATTGGTAAGACATTTATTATTGATCGTACTGAATGAATGCCTTTTCATATTGTATGAACCATTTAGTTAAAGGTCATACTGCCTGACTCCTCAGGATGATCTCCATGTCACTAATCATCTCATACGAAGTCTGATAGTACTGTACAATGAGATAACCTTTTTGACTGATTGTCTGGCCGAATTAATTACTCTCAATCGTCTCATACGATCTCACGATCGTACGGTATGATCCACTAAAATTCCATTTAAATAACTATGCTCATTCAAAATTTTCACACTATCCTTCAAATCTTCCCTTCTTGCATTCCAATCTGTGCAATAGCTGGCGATGGAAAATAAAGGGCCAAACCCAGGGAGCTTGCTCCTCTCGCAACCCTATCGACGATCATTTTCAGACAGCTTCTGATGAGCTGCCTACCAAAAATACAAAGAAGCCAAAATCACTCCTTCAAGGCTTCTCAACCAATAGGCCTTAAGCTTTTTGGTAATGAACCTTTTTAATTCCACAACATTCCAATTCCTCCTTACTTTAGCCTATCCTTTTCACTTTGAAATCCTTTACGAGTTTCTAGAAAACCTTAGGATTAGTGGGGATGCTACTATAATGTCCTCCAGTGTGTGTTGTTAGAATGTGTAAATCATTAAAGAGGACATAGGAATCCATCTTTAGCTAAACACCCAAGGAAATAAACCCCATGCTATGGCCTCCAAATCAGACTTTGACTGGAGTGCTATAAATCTCTTACTTTGAAATGCTGCTCTGAACTACCACCAACCCTTCGTACACACTCTTAATCAAAATGCCAGGGTTATCTAGCACGTTCTCAGAATTTCAATCATCCCTAAAGCTGGAGATCAGATAAACATCACTCCCCTACTTTCAATTGTCACTTACTTCATAATGTCAAACACTTAAATGGATGAAGCCTAAGTATTAATTGATTACATCCCAAATCTAACCTCTATTCTACTCCTAGCCACTAAAAGGAAACAAAACATTACCCTAGGACATGTGATTGGATATATCTTGGATAAAAAATATAATATGGCATATCCTACTCCTCCTGACCAAATTCCAATCTTCTTTTCAGATGCCTCATTCCGGATGCTCTTTTATAGCGATCAGGAGCCAGAAGACCCACTGTTTGATAAAGAAGGAGAAGCTGCCCCTGCAGTTGATCCTGCACCCGTACCACCTCCTCATCACTACCCATATGAGGAGTTGATTCAATAGTTTGACAGACTTGAGACTCGCCTGGATCAACATTAAACCCAATATGATAATGATATGAGTTAGTACAGGGAGTAATTTGGGAGTATCCAACAGTAGCTCACCTCAATCCAGTAGTAGTATGATAGCTTCAGTCAGTTCTTCCAATGACCTCCACTGCCACTTATGATTCGGATCCATCACTATTCCAATTTTATTTTAGTTTTTATTGTGATTATACTTTTCTTTTCAGATCTATGCTTGTTTGTGTTTACCTTATTTTTGTAATGAATTTTAGTTTCAATCCTACTTGTGTTGTTTTTTTTTTTAGTCAAATATTTTTCTTTAAAAAAATTCTTTAAAATTAAAAAATTTTTGTGTTTATTTTCTCTATCATGTAGTTCTTGTATTTCCTTTAATGTTGGGTTGTTTTCTGTGCTCTTTACTTGAGAAATTTTTTAGACTACTAAATTAATATTTCTGTTGATCGTACTGTATGACTTAGATCGTACTGTATGAATGAATTCGTATTGGATGAATGAACTTGTACTGTATGAATGAACTCGTACTAGATGACTTAGATCGTACAGTAGAATGAACTCGTACTATAGGAATGAACCCATACTGTATAACTAAACTTAGACTGAACAATACCCTTTTCTATTTATATAAACATACTTCTTTTCTTAGGTTCGTATTATACGCCCTAAGTAAAACCTTTCTTAATTAACCCCTTAATATTAGGCAATCAAATCAGGGACAGTTATTATCATCGATCGTACCATACAATTTATATCATCCGATACGATTGATATAGTATGACTTTGGTCATCCTAGAGATCGTACCAAATGAAATCCATTATTTTTGTACTAATCAAGTGGTACAATATCCCAAGTGCTGCACGATTGATAGAGTATGACTTTGGTCATCCTAGAGATTGTCCCAAACAAGCAGAAGAAAATTCTACAGTTCGTACCGTATGATATTTTGATTATATTGTATGAAATGTATAAAGGTTGAACAGTTCGTCTGCACAAACTTGCTGGATAATTCTAAATAACATTGATCATACTATACGATACGTGTATCATACTGTACGAATAAAAGACAAATTTCTTAAAACTTAGGGTTTTTTGAAGCCCACTTTAAAAGGATTTCTAATACTCTTATTAGAAAATCTTTTCCTATTGAGTGGTCTTGAGAGAGAGCTTAGAGATGGAAGAGGAGAGCTTGGGAGAGAGAAAGAGATCCTTGTGAGGGATTCACAAAGGTTGCTCCAAGTATGATTTCCACCATCTTCATCAAGCTACTTTTCTGGTTCCTTGGTGGCTCTGGGGAGACTTTCATCAGTATCAGATCTAGGCTCTCTGCCTACTCCAGGAGGGAGTAAAAAGATTTCAAGGTTCTCTGCCTACTCCAGGAGGGAGAAAAAGGATTTCAAGATTCTCTACCTACTCTAGGAGGGAGTAAATGGATTCTAATATTCTCTGCCTACTCTAGAAGGGAGTAAAAGTATTTTCAGGTTCTCTGCCTACTCTAGGAGGGAGTCAAAGGATTCAAGGTACTTTGCCTCACTGGATTGGTGGAAAGATTTTGTAAGGGCTTCTCCATCTTACTATGGGGGCAAAAGGAGATACACTACTTTTAGTGCAATACTTGGAAAAAAGGTTTTCAGGGAGTGGATGTAGGTTAGGTTGACCGAACCACTATAAATTCTGGTTTGTTCATTTTGATTATTTTTTCTATATTTTATTTTTATTACCATTAACTACTTGGGTGAAAACTCAAATCTTTTTATTATGAATTTAATTTGCTTCCACATCAAGTTATAAAAAGATTTTTTTTTTTTTGTTAAAGAATTTTTTAAAATTACCAATTCACCTCCTCTTAGTTAGCCTCAGGACTAGTTCTTTAGGGTTTAACAACCCTCACGACCTTTCAATATATTATGCCATCAATCGTTCGACTAAATGTGGCTACATTATTTAGACAAATGAGAGGCCATGAAGATTATTAATGAGGTCCATTTTGGACCATGCATTGCTTATCAATTGAGTCCAAAAATGAAGTTAAAAATTAAGAGACTTGGATACTACTGGCCTGGGATGATTGACGATTGCTTGAATGTTGCAAGACATAATCATCAATGTCAGGTCCATGGTATGGTTTTACATCAGCCACCTAATGTGTTGCATCCTACAATAGTTTTATGGCCCTTCTAAAGTTGGGGCAAGGATGTTATCGGGCCAATTGACCCTCCTTTGTCAAAGGGTCATTGCTTCATATTAGCCACGACTGATTACTTCTCGATGTAGGTGGAAGCAATTCCCCTATGTAATGTAACATCACACCATATTCTAAAGTTCTTTTGTGACCATATCATATATCAATTTGGTGTACCCCATAGAATCATATCCAATAAAGGGTTTGCATTTAAGTCTATAAAAATTAATAATTTTGTAAGATGTCATAACATTAATTGAAGATACTCAATAATCTATTACCCTCGAGTTAATAGGTTTACTGAGGCCTTCAATAAGACTTTGGTGCAGATTATTAAAAAGACCCTCGATGATAATAAACATTAATGGGATAAGAGGTTGGTGGAAGGCTTGTGGGCCTATTGGACCACTTATAGAAGCCCCGACCCAATCCACTCCATTTACACTAGTGTACGGGTCCGAGGCCATACTCCCCCTTAAAGTGTAAATTCCCTGGCTTAGAGTTACAATATAGAATCAAATCATAACTAAACAAAATACAAAACTCTAGCTAGAAGAACTTAAAGGCCTTGAAGAGTGTCGTCTCCAAGCTCAGCAGAGTCCAGAGTTGTATAAAGCCCGAATGGTTCAAGCTCATGATAAGTTAGTGTGACCTAAAAACTTCTGAGTATGAGACTTGGTCTTAGTTCTTAGGAGGCCTATCTTAGCTCACCAAAAGATTGGTGGGAAGTTCAAATCGACATGGGAAGGACCCTTCATCATGGATACTGTCTATGAAGGGGGCTTATATCAGCTAGTGGATTGTAAAGGAAATCACCCGATGTTACCTGTCAATGGGCGTTTCCTTAAGAAATATTATGCTTGATGTTGCTCAAAATTTTAATAAATAAAATTCTTTGAGTTATGAATTAAAATGCCTTATTTTTGTTCAATTCAAATGACCGTCATCAGATTTAATACCCTCTACCTTTCTTTTTCTTTAGGTTAGGTGATGCCTTTCATCAATATTAGAATCACTAGTGGTGGATAATGCCCTTTATGCTACCTTCTACCTTTCTTTTCCTTTGGGATAGATTTTGCCTTCTCTTAGAATTAAAATCACTAGTGGTGGATAACGCCTTTTGTGGCACCATCCTAATTCTACCTTCTACCTTTTTTTCCTTTGAGATAGATTTTGCCTTCCCTTAGGATTAGAATCACTAGTGATAGATAATGCCATTGTGGCACCATCCTAGTTCTACCTTCAACATTTCTTCTTCTTTAGGATAAATTTTGCCTTCCCTTAGGATTAGAATCACTAGTAGTGGATAACGCCCTTTGTGGCACCATCCTATTTCTACCTTCTACCTTTCTTTTCCTTTGGGATAGATTTTGCCTTCCCTTATGATTAGTATTATTAGTGGTGGATAATGTCCTTTGCGGCACCATCCTAGTTCTGCATTCTACCTTTCTTTTCCTTTGGGATAGATTTTGCCTTCCCTTAGGATTAGAATCACCAGTGGTGGATAACGCCATTTATGGCACCATCCTAGTTTTACCTTCTACCTTTCTTTTCCTTTGGGATAGATTTTGCCTTCCCTTTGAATTAGAATCACTAGTGGTGGATAACACCCTTAGTGGCACCATGCTAGTTCTATCTTTTATCTTTCTTTTCCTTTGGGATATATTTTTCCTTCTCTTAAGATTAGAATCATTAGTGGTGGATAACACCCTTTGCATCACCATCCTAGTTCTACCTTCTACCATTCTTTTTCTTTGGGTTAGGTGATGCCTTTCCTTAGGATTATAACCACTAGTGGTGGATAATGCCCTTTGTGGCACTATCCTAGTTCTACCTTCTACCTTACTTTTCCTTTAGGTTAGGTGATCCCTTTCCTCAGGATTAGAATGACTAGTGGTGAATAACACCCTTTGTGGCACCACTCTAGTTTTACCTTCTACCTAACTCTCTAAGGATAGATCTCCTCTTTCTTAGGAACAAAGATTCCAAATCTTACCATTCTATTTGGTCAACATCAACATGTACAGCAGAACTTTGTTCTACTACACATATTGGGGGTCCATTTATTGACCTTATTTTTATATGAGGTCATCAGGACCTGTCTAGACTCTTGCTTGGTGATCATATAGTTGATAGTTGTCCACTTGTCATAGAGACCCCGATAAAATTTTAATCCAGCCTTCAATCCAACAGCCACCCTAGACTCCTAATCCTGCCTCCAATCATAGTCCAATCTGATTTTTAATTAAACCTTAGTCTTATCTAATCAACCTCAATGATTTATCTCACTATGATTGATTTGGATATTCCAAAACTTAACTAATTAAACCCAAAATCCAGCTTAAACTCAGACTTTCAATTCAAAACCTAAGGCAAAAAGCCTAAGTCCTATATTATGGGTGAATTTTCTATCACTTGGAAACTAAATCAAATGACCTATGATTCATGATCTGTTAGTTGCATATTGATCAGACATATCTCCAGAGTCAACCCTCCAAATTTAAGTTCATTCTAAAGTTTCTCACCCCAGAAACTAAACTATTTCCAAAGATTGCAAAACCTTCAAATATTTATGACCCATACCATTAGGCCCTCCACTTTATAGAATTTGACGTTGGGACCTTCCCCAAAGCCTTTGACCATGTCCATGGCCTTCCTTATGATATGTTGACCAGTAACCTACACTTGACTGAACCCAATTTAACCTAGAGTTGACCAGGGGTCAAAAGAACCAAAATGCCCTTTAATGGCATTTTTGGACTTTTACCAAAAACTTAACATGGAACTTTCAAATTAATCTTTGAAACTTCTTCCAATGCATCCTAAACATCATTAGGAGCACATTAGACCCAAACCCAGCTCTTGGTTTGACCAGGTTGACCAAATTAACCCTTAACCCAACCATGATCATTTTTTAATGCTTAAACCCATTCTAAACCAAATCAACTCCTTAAAATCATTCAATTGGACACCCTTGACATGTTCAAACTTTCCAAGTCAAACTCCCCTTGGGTTGACTTGGTCAACCCATTTGGAGGGGCCAAAACTCTCTCCAATCTCATGCATTTATTCAAAGCTTCAACCCCTTAACTCCAAACTCTTTGGGATAATTTCCTATAGCTCTCTTGACCTTCGTAAGACCTATCCCAGTCACCATTGACTGGTCATTAGGTCAAAAATTCAATAACCCCTTTTGAACCCATCAGAAAGAGATCAAATCATAGCCACATCATTATGCCACCTAAGCAAACTCTCCCTCCCACCCCCCCCCCCCCCCCCCCCAAGGAACCTGCTCAAACCTGCTAGAAAGTGGCCTATTTCCTCTCCTAAGGGGTTCCAAACTAGCCACCCCCTAAACCATGTTTAAGCTTGGTTTTACTAAATGAAGGAAAAGTATGTGGTCCCCCTTCCCATGGCCCAAGACCAATCCCTCTCAACCCACAAGCTTTCTCCTGATTTTGGGTAACTTAGGGGACACTTGGCATGCATTTAAGTTCTCCCTAATAAAATCCTATCCATCCTCTTCCCAAGTCCATTCCAAGCTTTCCCCCATATTTTTTAGGCCTCAAATTACGATTCTAGTTAGCAGAGACCATTCTAGTGAGAGAAACCCATCTCTCTTCAATAACTTTAGATCCAACCGTCCAAAGTTCTTTGGGTCTTTAGCAAACTTGTAGAGGACATCAGCAGGAGCAAAAGCAGTCCAATATCTTAAAAATTCACTAGCTAGATTGTAAGATATTCTCACTTTTAGGTAGAAATCAAATTTGAAACTAAAAGAAATAGGTAATGCATGGAGCCTCCAAACTTTAGGCATTGCTAGATTACATTGCACTCAAGTTATGTTTCAAATTTTGTTAGATTTCATTGAGTATTTTAAAAGATATGAGCATTTAAAATTTTTGGTCCAATTTGAACTATTTTGACTCATGATCGGACGGCCCAGAATTAGCCACGCCACCACCCATGATCCATGTGTCTCCACCAGAGCTCAAACGCGGGTCGACGCACGACCACGGGGATGATGTGGTCATTTTCTAGCCGTTAGATTACCCGTGGTCAGATTCAACCGTCAGATCTAATGCCCCGAAGTGGTTAAGTAATCTCCCAGGGTTTGACACGTATCTTGGGATGCAGCGCTGCGCCTCTACTTTTTCCAATCATTACCATTGATTAGAATTAAAGGCATCAACGAATGATTTGACTAGAATTGACAAAAATAATTTAATTAATGCTTCAAATCTTCCAAAATTCACAGAAAATTAAAATTTTCACCAAATGTAATATTTTTGGTGTCATTGGAAAGGAATTCAATGTACTATTTATCATAATTAAATTTAAACTGATTTGATTACTGTATCATGAGATATTCTTGTTTATTTGAAATCTTCTTTTTGAAATTTTTTCTTACAATCCAATGATCAATATCAACCCAAATTTTGGTGAAAATTTTTAGGGCATCTTAGGCATATACTGTAATTTTTTTAGGATCAGATACCCAATACATTATTATGACGTGAATTTTTAAAATAATGGGTCTATTTTGGACCTAAAACTTTGAAAATTTATAACTCTTCAAATCTTTAGAATTAGGGTACATGATTACTATGGTGTGCTTGCATATGTACCAGGATTAGTTGAAAAAATAATTAAGGATATGGTTTAGATGACTTAGAAAAATCCTAGGAAATTATGCATACACCCAATAGGGGTGAAACTTGGCAAACTCAAACTTTATGACATCTTACACCATAGGTTTAAATCTGATTGAATTTGGAGGTCATTAGGTCAGAAAATTAACCATATCAAAATTCAGCTCTTTTAAAGACCCAGAAAATTAAAAATTTATTATAAATCTAATTTAAATCAAAAAATATAGATAAAATACCAAACTGACCAAAATTTAATCTTCTACCTAAGAAAAATAAAAGCACCTTGATTTAACCTCTAATTTGACTTTAATTTAAGTTTTAATAAAAATTAATATTTAATTAAATTAAATAATTAAAAATTAAAAATCTCAAAAACTTCCAAACACTTGGAAACACCTTCTTGGGTTATTCCTGACCTTTGGGGATGATTCCAAGAAGTTTGGAGTTGATTTGGATCAAAACTTCTAAAATATTCCTAATTAAATAATTTTAAAATTTAATTAATTAAGAAAACTTTAAAAAATCATAAGTAATTCTAAAAAATTCCAAGTTGACCAAACTTAGTGTTATTCAACTTCATTTAAGATCTAGTATTTTCTAAAAATATCAAACCACCAGAATTAAGTCAAAGTCAAAAAGTTAACCTACAGTTTAACCACATTTTAAAACTAGATTCAAACTTTAAAAAATAGTAACTTTTTATAGAATTCTTCAAATCTAGTAAAATAATAGTCTAAGTGCTCATCTTAGGATCTAATATTTGTTTAAAACATGAAACTTACAAAATTAACTTTAATTTAAGAAGTCAACTTTGAACCCCCTCAATTAAAGTATTTAAATAATTCCAAAAAAACATTTAAAATTTAGTAATTCACTTAAAAATCCCAAAAACCTTAATCTAATTGTTAAAATTAGCCAACTAACCCCTTAATATATAACAAGTACTCCAAAGAAGAAGTTTTTAGGATGGACTACCTCGGGCTACGAGGCTAAGTGTCTTAAGGAGGCCTCTTCCTCGAGCATGATGTTACAACACCATGAACGGATTCAATGAAGTATAAAACTTTAAAATTAATTGGTTATTAATGATTAAACAAAATTAAAATTCTTTTTTTAACTACATCAACCAGGCTTTTAGGATGGACTACCTCGAGCTATAGGGCTAAGTGTCCTAAGGAGGCCTCGTCCTCGAGACTGATGTTATAATGCCATGAACCAGTTAATGGTAAATTAAATTATTCTTTAAAACAAGCAATCAACCAATTTCATTAAAGTCTATCAACCCTTAATTTAAACCAATCAAATCATCTAACCATTAAATCTTACTTAAAATAAGCTTAACATATTAATACTTAAACTCTAACCAAATTTTCTCCTTCAACCTTTAACAAGCTCGAACACTAAATAACTTGAACAAACTACCTAGCTTAGGATCTACCACAGCTACACAGCCTTCATCATAAACTTTTGATGGTTTGCTAGGACAACCAACTCCAGTCTAGGCTAGGCTGGTGTTTTCTTTAAGTTTTTTTTCTTGCATGCTGTGATTAAAAATTGATTGATGTGTATGTTTACTTTTACTACACTCTGTGAATTGATGTAATGGGCGATAGCATGCCCTTAGGTTAGGAACGATCTGGTTACTTACTAGATTTTTTTGCAGGTGGCCACGTTCATGCAGGATAATAAAAGGGGGCTAAAATAATAATCATTATAATTATTATAGGTGCTTCAACTGATTAGCTCCCAAATATATATAAACTACTTATGATTTATTTGATAATTAAATGCTTAGGATAACCCTGCAGGAGAGTCTAGATTTTTTCTTTCATATTAATATAATTTATTTAAAGTTAAGAGTTGTGATAGTTAGACTTTGAGTTGGGATACTGGTATCAAAACTTGGATTCCAAAGAGGAAAGGTCATCACTCAGAGAAGGGTCCTTTTTTATTTGGAAGCCCAAATTTGGATCATTTTACTACCCAAGGTGAAAATAACCTCCCCTTCGGGGGAAGAGTTTTCTTTTTCACTTGGGTGTTTAAACATGATGAGCCCAAGGAGCCCAAAGAAGAGGTGGACAAGGAGTTGAAGATAAAGAGTATCCCACTCAAAGTCGACTTATGTCGATCCTAGGATTAGAATCTGAGTTTGTTGTTAGTGGTGCCCAACCACTTTTAATTTTTTTAATTTCTAGGTTGTAATAAACATGCAGTTGGCCTATGGATATTTATTTAATTAATTTGAGTATTTAATGTATTTGATTTGATTTGATTATGTATAGGGTTGCCTGCTTTTTCTAATTTTTTTAGCGATTTGTATGCCTTTTTATTTTAGCATGGATTCAATCGGAGGCTCGTGAGGGAGCATATAAAACTTTTTCTACTTAAAATTAAAATAAAATTTTTAGGCCAACATAGAAACTCTAATGATCTAACAAGTAAGCCCGGGACCACTGGGAGTCAGGATAAGCATATTTTACCTTATCCTCCTTGTTAGGCACCTCCCCACCTACGGGTTCTAGCATACCACCTGGCCTTTGAGGGTACAAATATGTTAAGGGGATGTTGTGTAATCTCTAGGAACAAATATTTTTAAGCCTTTTCCAAAAAAATTACTATATATTTAATTTATGCATTTAATTGAGTTAGATGATGTGTAAGCCTTGTTAGGCACCTCCCCGCCTACAGGTTCTAGCATAGGGTTGCCTGCTTTTTCTAATTTTTTTAGCGATTTGTATGCCTTTTTAGATGATGTAATTCCCCAATCCAGACCGAAATAAGTTCAAATTGTGTATTACATTAGTTAGGTTCAGGCTACCATTTTTTGGTGCCCAGAATCAATTTAGGATTCAAGGTAGATTTTGAATTATAGTGCTCCAACCTCTGGGAATATAATCCCAAATTTTTAATAACTTATTTAACTCAAATAAAAATTTTGCTCAATCCAAAATTTAAAATCAAATGCTTAGATTAGGTTGGGCACTTCTAAATTGTTTAAGAATCTCTAAGTGTCTCTTATCCCTCTTTCTTTTGCTCTGAAATTAAGTGTTCAAAATTTCATACATTCCCAGTTCAAATTTCAAACTCACCTCCATTGGTATCACTCCTAGAAAATCTCTAAATAAATTTTTTACCATTATTTTAATCGAGAGTATTCATAGGAGACCCTGGTCTCCTATGATGTAATTAACTATGAGTGCTTAGGCTTGTAAGAGATTTAAGACCCATATCAACTTTTCAAAATCAATTTTTAAAACTCAATTAACCTTCTTTTGGAAACTTAAAATCAACGATGTTCGTTATCGTCATGTTTGAATAATCATTAATGAATGATATTTTCTCCCTTTAGGGAGATATATCATTTGTTGATAGAACTTCAAATATGAAATTAATGATAATTCATCTAGATTATTATAGCTAGATATTTTATCAAATTACACTTTGGCCCTTTGCGATCATATGCAATTCTTTCGCAAATTTGGCTATGATATTCGAGATGGGATCTATAATTTTAAATCTGGATCTCATTTTGAAATCTTATTTCTACCTCTCAAGGTAGTATATCTTTTCTGATGGGCTGTTTAATTTTAGAATTAAAATTTAAAGTCAATTTTAAATTCCCAAAGAAGACTAATCTTTTCAAAACCACTTTTTAACACAAACAAAGTGATCCTATTATACCTATATACTTCTTTTGATCTACTAACTTTCCACTTGCTTCTTTGCCAAATTGAATGATAGAGCTCATGGGTGTATTAATTTCTCTAGCATTTTTTATCTCATATTTCTTTAGAATATCCTTAATATATTTACTTTGGCTTAGAAAAGTTCCATCATCTATTTGCTTTACACTAAAACTAAGGAAATAAGTTGGCTCTTCTATCATACCAATTTCAAATTCTCTACTCTTGGTTCCTGAAAAATTCATTATAAAGATTTTCATTTGTTAATCCAAATAGTATATCATCTATATATATTTGAATAATGAGTAGATCATCTCCTACTTTCTTAAAAATTAGGGTGGTGTCTATACTACCCTTAACAAAAGATCTATCTAGGAGAAAAGTGCTAAGCCTTTCATATTATGTCCTTGGTGTTTGCTTTAATCCATATAATGCCTTTTTTCAATTTGTAGACATGATGAGGAGAAATTGAATTTTTAAATCTAGGGGGTTGTTATACATATACATCTTCCTTAATCACCCCATTCAAAAAGGCACTATTTATATCCATTTGGTACAGTTTAAAAACTCTAAAGCCAGTAAAAGCTAACAACACTCTAATAGCTTCTAACCTAGCCATAGAGGCAAATGTCTCCTCAAAATCAATACCTTCTATTTGATTATACCCCTTAGCTACTAACCTAGCTTTATTTCTAATTACTACTCTATAGTCATTCATCTTGTTCTTAAAAACCCATTTGATTCCTACAACACTTTGGTCCTTGGGTCTACTAACTAATTCCCAAATATTATTTCTAACAAATTAGTTCAATTCTTCATACATAGCTAGGATTCAAAATTTATTAGATAGGGCTTAATCTACACTAGTGGGTTATATCATAGAGATGAAAGTAGAATGACTAACCTCCTTCTTAAGTCCATATCTAATCCTAACTCCTATAGAGGGATCTCCTAAGATGAGTCCTTTAGGGTGACTAGATGCATATCTCCAATCTCTAAACAAGGGCTCTTGAGGTTCTTCTCTATTTCATAAGGTTCTTCTCTATTTCTTAGGTCAATGGATTCTATTCCTTGGGTGACCTCCACATCCTCTTCTTCTTCTAACCTAGGCTCATCAGATTTATATGATTCATCAAATACTATATGGGCGGTCTCCTCTACCACTAAGGTTCTCTTATTGAAAACTCTATAGGCTTTACCTATAGAAGAATAACCATGTAAAAGTCCTTCATCAAACTTAGGATCAAATTTTCCTAGTGGAGATTTTCCATTTATCAGAATGAAATATTTACATTCAAATATGTGAAGGTGAGATAAATTGGGTGTTTTACCCAAGGTTATGAAAACTGGACAGGACAACAAACTAGAAGAGTGAGAGGTTCACAGTTCAACTAGTTAAACTAGGGTTGAACCGGAAGACATAATAAATGCTACTTTTATTTTTTAAAAAAATAAATTACCAAAATAATGATGTTAATATTATAAATTATGTGATAAAAAACTAAACAAAACACAAAATTAGGAATAAAAAATATACACAAATAATTTAAAGATCTCTTTCTAAAATAAAAGACATATAAAGTGCTTAAGTAGCTCTCAATTAATTATTCATAATTTCATATCAAGTCAAACTTCAAATATAAATATACAAATAAATCTAGAAGCCATCTCCTAGATTTGAAGTATCAAAAGTTATATCCCTAAATCCTTGTTCATCAAAACATTCCCCTCTAAATGCATCAATATCGTCACTTCCAATTATTTTATGGTCATCTCCAACATCATCTAGGACATCAGCATCTGCATAATAGAAATATAAAACATTATATATATATATATATATATATATATATATATATATATATATATATATATATATATATATATATATATATATATATATATTGAACACCTCTTTTAAATGACATAACTAATCCAATTGAGAACTTACTTTGAGGTTCTCTAGTACAACTAATATTTACTTCTTCAGTAACACGAATGACATCTTCTGCATAAATTTTAATCTCTAAATTCTCCAAAACTAGCTCCAGAACTGGATCTTCATCAAGCACCCAAAAATCCATCATCTCTCTACTATAATCCAAAGGATCATAGTTTCTTTTTTTATTTGAAATCTATAAAATTAATATAAATAATCATAAAAAATTTAGGTATTTTTTTTATAAAAAATATTTAAATATAATTATAAGTCATACAGTCATACCTATGCCTTAAATTGAGATTATACCAAAAAAATATAAGATCATTAAGCCTTTAATGCTCTAGATGTTTTTGTCTCTTGGTATGAATTTGTTCAAATACACTCTAATTTTCTATGTTATCTATCTTTCTCTTCCCTCTATCAATGCCTTCATGGTGGGCATTAGAGGATTGTGACTTGGGAAGTGATGAGGAGCCCCTTTTTTCATCCATATGTTCATCAACAAACATAATTATATTATGCTTTAACTCCTCCTGGGCTTGTTGTTTTTTCTTGCCTATTTCTTTTAGATTTCCTGCATCTGGTGATGAATGTCATGTGAGACTTTTTTGCACGAAGCTATCTTACCTCTGATTCTTGCTAGATGTTATTTTATCCTATTAATGCCTCCACTTTTATAAATAATCCCATAATATAGGCATCTAAATTATTTTTTTCCATCTAGACCTTTACTTTCAGTATAGTGATTCCAAGCAATATCAACCTTCTCATGCACGCTATGAGATGAAGCTGTCGGTGGATCCATTCTAAAAAAAAATTAAATGCTCAATACTCATATTAAAATGAAATGCTCAATACCTATTTACTTAAATTATTAAGTATTACCTGATTTTTATATAAGCAAACATAAAATATGTTCCACATGAAGCAACAAAAGTAGAGACTAATCAAAATGGTCTATATGAAGCAATTTAAAACACCTTGCGACTTTGGGTTCCCACACAGGTGGTCCAATCATCTTGTGGCTCCTGGTTCCTGCATAGGTTGACCATAAAAGCTAATAAATATTGTATTTGGGGAGGAATGAATACATGTCAAGCCTTTATTAAGCATTGAGTTTGGCGTTCAGAAGTTGAGCTCGATGTTCTATGTTCAACAGCTAAACAAATAATATGAAAAAGAAATCGACATGAAAAAAAATGTGTCATTACTACACAAGAATCTTTAGAGGAAGCATGCAGCTTGGTGAAATCAACAGTGAGGGCAAGGAATTAAAGGAAGATAGAGAATTAAAGAGGTGGGAGAGGGAGTGTAGGGATGTGCAAAAGGACAAGAAACAAAATTATCAGGAGAAAGATTTTGTAAAGAGTTTGTCTCTTAGAGGAATTCACTATAGTTACAATGACCTCCAACCTCCACATCTTTAGAATCATTTATAGTTGTTTGTTCCTTCCTTTTTTTAATGTTACTATTTTTTTAATGTCATAAGTGTGATTACCGAGACACAAATTTCATTGAATAAATGGATAAAAATTCTGATTCCTACTAATTTTTGTATTGGCAAATGTGAATTATTTGAATATTTTGTGACTTTTGATGATAGTTTCTACCTGGTCTCAATCTTTATTGTATTCTTTCATCCAATTTGAGGTCTAAATCTACAAAGTTATTTTGATGATAGTTTCTTCTAATGTGAGGTCTAAATCAATTCTAGTGTTGGCAAATGTTAATTCTAGTTTGAAAGCATTGCGAGAATCTCCAAATTATTATTCCATTGGTGTGAGTTCTAATTAATTAAATATGTGCGCAGTTAGAATCAACACCTCTTTTTTTCCTTTATTTAAAAATCTATCTTCTCTGATCATTTTGGTTTTAAACTTCTAAAACTAGTGTGCATGGTGGGGTCTGGACTAATTATAACATGCATTGAATTAAAAGAATAAGGAGATGATTTAGTTTAGCATAATGAGAAATCATTGAAAGATGCTTGCAATGCTAGAAATAATACAATTCATCTTATATAGCAAAATTTCATTTTCTTTGGTGACCAAGTATGGAACAAAGGCCACATTGTCCGATGATTATGAGAAATCAGATAATATAAACTTCATATGCTAAAAAGATAAATGATTAAAAGTTTAAAACAAACTGAGAAAATCAGAGAATAGAAATCCCAAACACATACTTCAAATAAAGAAATAAGACCAAAATCCCAAACAAAGGCCACCATTGTCCGATGAAAATGAGAGAATCAGATAATAGAACTTGAAATGAGAAATCAAGAGGACTCACCAAATGACAACATGCACATGAAATAAGGCATCAATTGTCTCTCAGACTCTCATTACCACTGCGCTCATTTGCTGTTTGTTCGACTTCCTAGGGCTTGTAAGAAAGACTAAAAGAGAGCAGAGGGAAAAATGAGGTTTCAGGCTTTTAGCTCAAAACCCGTTAAACCGGCAGATCCAGTCCAATTTTTAAACCATTGGTTCTACCCTTAAGTAGCTCATTGGTAGTTTTATTAAGTTTGGATCTAAGATTTACTCTCTTCAAAATATAATAAACAGTATTAACTGATTCTACCCAGAAATATGTAAGAAGTGAATATTCTACTAATCTAGCTCTAGCAACTTCTACTAGAGTTCTATTCTTTCTTTCACCTACCCCATTCTGCTAAGGGGTTCTAGTGGTAAAAAAAGTATATTCTATACCTTGCTCCTTACAGAATGCTTCAAACCTATCATTTTCAAATTCTCCATCATGATTATTATGGATATTTGATATTTCACATCGAACATTATCGGCGGACTAGCCGTCGGAAAGTTTCGGCGCAAATACCATCGAAAAGTACGACGTATCGTATTACCAACACCATTTCTGGTAGATTATCTGTCGGAGACCTGTAGCATAAACAAAAAAAATCTACTTACCTTTAAAATCATATTTTCACAACCTGCAAACAAAAGATACAATAATATATACATTCATGGGCCACTTCTGATCAATAATATCCTCAATTACTTTATAAAATATGTGCAAACAACAAATATTATGCTCCATAGAGCACTTATCCACCTAAGCATCCTTATCTCTGCAACACTTAACTTAATATTATGCTTCTCTTTTAATGGCCAATATTCTGCACCATAAAGCATTGTAAGTCTAACCACCATCTTATAGAATTTCCCCTTAAGTTTGAGGGGGAATTTTCTATCACTCAACAAGCCCAATGCATTCCTCCACTTCAATAATCCAACTTGAATTCTACTAATAATATCCCCATCTATTTCACCATCACTCTGAACAATAAACCCAATATATCAAAAATGTGTACTCTTATTAAAGACTTGACCAGCCAAAGTCATAATTCCCCCAATAGATCTACAACAAACAACAACAACATCAAGCCTTTATCCCACTACGTAGGGTCAGCTACATAAATCCTTTTTCTCCATTGTATTTTGTTAAAAGTCAAATGCTCGTTTAAATCTAATAAAGAAAGATCATTTCAAATATTTTTTAACCAAGTCTTTTTAGGTCTACCTCTACCTTTATTAAAATAAGTTAAATATAAGACCTCTACTTTCCTAACCGGGTCATCGAGAGGCTGCCATTTTATGTGACCAAACCATCTAAGGCGACTCTCTCTAATCTTATCTTCCACTGGAGCTACTCCAACCTTTTCACAAATATGCTCATTTCGTATCCTATCTCTAAGGGTAAAGCCACTTATCCACATGAGCATCGTCATCTCTACAACACTTAACTTAGAATTATGCTTCTCTTTTAATGGCCAACATTCGGCACCATAAAGCATTGCAGGTCTCAATTCTAGATCTGCACAAACGAAAGCCTTTAAACTCTAAGGTTGATCTCTATCATTCAAGTTTTCCTTCAACTCCCTCTCTAGTCTTATCATCAAGAAGAATATCATAAGAAAAAATTAAGCATACACCAGGGTACAATCTCTTATAAATGTCTGGTGAGAACATCCATGACTAAAGCAAAAGTGAGAAAGTTACCTTCACACAAAGCAAACGTCATCGAAGGAGTGAACTAAATACGCATGAGGGAACGTCGCCCAAGGAGCGAAGGGAACATCATCGTCGAAGGAGCGAAGTCGAACACCCATCATCAAAGGTCGAACAGTGAGGGAACGTCATCGGAGCGTCGTCGAACAGAGAGAACAAGCCGAATGAAATAACCAACCAGGTGCGGATGGCATGAAATAGGGCCTTTAAAGGGAATTTTTTCAGCGGCTAATCTATCTATACTATTACCAGTGGATATTACACTGGTAATATTTCATCGACTTTAAATAAGCCAACGTAAATAATGCTGGTAATTTTCAGCGTGAGGTGCATCGAAAAACAAAAGTTTCCAGCAAAATTCTAATGTAAAAGTCTGTCGATAAGTTAGCGACGGTAAATCCACCGGAAATTCCACTGCACCATTACCATCAGAAATTCTGTCGGTTTTATTGCCGCTATTTCCGGCGTATATTTTTTGCCTGAAATTCCAATAGTAATGGGCTATTTTCCTATAGTGATCCTAATTTCATGTGTATCGAAGTGGAGAAATTTCTAAATTCCTTAAATGATTCACATTTATGTGCTAGGAATCTAACCAAAGTGAATCAAGAAAAATCATCTACAATCACATATCCAAAGGTCTTCACACCTAGGCTTACTGTACTAATAAGTCCAAACAAGTCTATGTGAAGAATCTCTAGTAATCTAGAAGTGATGATGTCCTTAATGGAATAAAAGAATTTATTTATTTTCTAATTGGCATGCATCACAAAGGTGATCTTTGGAAAGTTTAGCTTAGGTATGCCTCTAATTAGTTCTTTATGGAGGGAGGTTTCGTACACTCACCTCTCTTTTCACATGTCTTAATTGAATTGGCCACACTCACCCAATAGAGAAATGGGAGAGGGAGCAACGGAGGGAAGGGTAGTCAAAACTATCGATGCAATAAAATTCATAGCACTATTAAAGCTGGAGAGAGAGATTTTCCCCAGTAGAGTCGCCATTTTTTGTTTGAATTTAAAAATATAGTTTTGAAAAGGGTTTAATTTTTTTTGGGAAACTTGAAATTTCTAGAATTTTAATTTTATAATAGAACACTTATTATGAATGATATATCACCTTAAAAGGTGAACATATCATTCCCTAATAGGTTCAAATTATAAATTTTCTAATTTATTCTGATTATCGTAGTCAAACTCAAGGAGAAATAATATACGATCTTGAAAGATCAAAATGATGTTTAATCCAATGTTTGACTATGCTAATCTGAATATATGGATCATTAAAACTATAATTATGATTGACATATCTATCCAAAAAAAGAAGATATCAATAATTATTGATAGTTTGAATATGATAATAATGATCGCCATATTTTTTATTTTAATTTCCCAAAAATAATCAATTGAAAGTTTTGAAAAGCTTGATTTTAAAAATTTGGTCTGGGTTTTTAAATCTCCTACGAGCGTAAGCCCTCGTAGTTAATGACATCGTAGGAAACCAGAAATTTCCTACGAATACTCTTGATTAAAATAATGATACAAATTTTATTTAAGATTTTTGAAGATTGATATCAAAGGAGGTTAAGGGACTAGAAATTCAACAGGGATTGGTTCAAGATTGAACACTTATTTCTGGAGTCAAAGGAAGAAGGGTAGGGTGTTTTGAGATTCTGAATTACTTCAGAGACAGCCAAATCTATCCTAAGTGTTGGGCTTGAATTTGATGGAAGGAGATTTAAGTTTAAATGATTGATTTTATTAGAAAATGAGAATTAGATTCCCGGAGATTGAGGTCTTAAGATTGAAAATCTACCTCTGAACATAAGTCTAAAGTGGGTACTAAAAATCAGTGACCCGGATCCTAGCTAATGCAATGCAATCCTGGACTTACTCCAGCCTGGATTTGGGAGCCAGCTAAACCACCTAAATGCTTCAAAATCATGTGTCCGATCTTTAATGAAAGAATGGGTAGGGACGTTGTTTAAGATTAGTTTAAGGAATTGGGGTTCGACATCTAGAGTAGATTCCTAATTGACCCCTTGACATATGTTGGGTGAAATGCTTAAGCTAAAATGTAATTAAGAATTTAGACTCAAATTTTAATTTGTATCTAATGCAATGCATGCTAGTTGATTCGATTAAATGCTTAAATCAGGATGAATCAATTTTAAAATCAGGCTTAAAAATATATTTTATCTTAGAGATGCACAAATCCCCTTGGACATAATTGCACCCTCATAGGCCAGGTGGTCTACCAAAACCTACAGGTGGGGAGGTGCCTAACAAGTGGAAAGAAGGTGCAACAAGTATGCTTATGAAAAACTCCCGGCGGTCCCAGGCTTACTTCTTAAAGCATTAGAATTTCTATGTTGGCTTAAATATTTTAAAATTTATTTAAGTAGAAATAGTTTATTCATACCCTCACGAGCCTCCGATCTGGTTCCAGGCTAAATCAAATATGGCATGCAATTATCGCCAAAATACTACAAAGAGCAGGAAATCCTAATCCCAATCAACATCAATCAAATCAATCAAATAATTAAATCAATTAAATTTAAAGTTCAAATTGAAAGTCTCTGTGGCAAGTTCCACTTAATTATACAACTCAGGGTTTATAGGAAAAGTAAAGTGGCCGGGTACCACTGACTACAACCCGAATTCTACTCCTAAAAGATATATGACTTTGAGATTTGGGTCTTCTCATTCTTCACTTCCTCATCCTCCTGGAACTCCTTGGATCATCGGGTCTGGATATCCAAATGAAAAAAAAAAAACTCCCCCTGTCCAGGGGTGTTATCTTTTCTCTTTGGATACTTGAAAGTATCCTAAATTATATTTCCAAGTGAAGAGGTACTCTCCCCTAAGGGATGTCACTCTTCTTCTTGGAATCCAGTTTGGATCACTATTATCCCATCTTAAATCACTTAACATTACAACTCAAATTTAAATCAAATTACATTAATTAAAATTTAAAAATTTAGACTCGATCCTACAGGGTTATCCTAATAATTAACAGTTATATTTTACATCCTAAGAAGTTAATATATTTGAAATTTAAAATGCTCAAACCAGCCACACATGGCCATGCTCTTTTTAATTTTAAAGGGGACTTAAGCATGCTTAGCACCTGCACAAAACATGTCAATTTTTAAAGCTTAATTATTTAGGCCTTTTAATTTAATTGCCCTATGCGAGCATGGCCACATGCATAAGATTGAATTAGTATAAATTATCCCTAACATAGGGGTTGATCTAACGTACAATCAATCACAACACAGAGTGAAAAAATTAAATAAACAATCAATCAATTCTACTACTAGTAAATAGCATGTAGTGAAAACCACAGAAAACCCGGCACACACAAGTAGCAGAAAATTAAACACTGGCCTAGCCTAGGACTAGAGTTGGTTGTCCTAGCAAACCATATAAAGTGTGTGAGGTAGGCTGTGTGGCTTTGATATGTCCTAAATAGGATACTTGATTGAAGTTGTTTGATATTCTAGTTGGTTGAAAGACTTAAGAGATATTTTAATTGAAGTTTAAGTCTTAATGATTTAAAATTGATTTTAATTATTTTTTAGATACCACCTTTGTTGCACACCGAGGCCGTGAAGTTTATTTCACCATCCTTGGGGCTAATTTAATAGCCCCGTAGGCCTGGGTTACCTAGTGGTACCGGGTATAATTAAGTGATTTGAGTATGATTAAGGTTTAAAAATTAATAAATTTTATTATGTTTTGTTTGGTTGCTAGTTTTAATGTTAAATTAAGATTTTTTGAAATTTTTGACGGTTTATTGAATTTTTTTGGAATATTCTGAATTATTTTAATAATTTAATTAAGGGGTCAAAAGTTGATTTTTTGATTAAGCTTAAATTCTTGAATGTTGATATTTTATTAAAATACTAGACCTTAATATGATCCATTAGACAGTAAGTACGTTGAATTTAGATTTTTCTATATTTTATTATGAAGGTTTGAAGTTTTACTTTGAATTTGAACTAGGTTTGACCAAAAGTTGACTTTTTCAAATTTGATTAATTTCTAGAAATTTGATATTTTTAATAAATATTAGACCTTAATGTGAGTTGAATGCCTTTGAGTTTGCTCAATTTGGAGTTCATTTGAATTAGTTATGAATTTTTAAAGTTTGTTGAATTATTTAATTTATTTAATTAGAAGGGGTTTGATGATTTGAATCCAAATGATCTCCAAACTTCTTGAAATCACCTCCGAAGACCAGGAATGGTCTAAGGAGAGATTATCAAGTATTTGATAGATTTTTGAAATTTTTAATAATTTTTAATTAATTAAATATTAAATTTTAATTAAACTTAAATTAAACTTGATTTTGAAGTCCAGTCAAGGGGCTTTTATTTTTTATTAATTAAGGGTTCAATTCTGGTCAGTTAGAGGTATTATTTATATTTTTAGATTTAAACTTGATTTATTACATTTTTTGGAAGTTTAAATGCTTAATTAAGATTTGATTTTGATTAAGTTAATTAAGGGGCTTAATGACTTCAAAATTCAGTGAGAAATTTTCCTAGAGTTGAGTGTCACTAAGTTCAAGTGTTTAAAGTTTCAAGTCAATTGGAATTATATCCTAATTATTGGAATTTTCCTAAGTTTTTTAATCAAGGTCCTTAATTATTGTCCTTAATGACACAAAGTTTAAATGGGTTCAAATCAAAGTTTAATCTAACCTTTATACAAACACATGTAAGCATACACACAATCACATCCTAGAACTGAGAGAGCCTTAAAGCTAGGTGGTGTGTGTACCCTAAGCATGCAAGGATTAAAATGACTTAATTAATTAAAAGATTATTCAACGAGTAATTAACTTAAGTAATTACTCATTGAATATAATATTTAATTAAATATTAATTATATATTAAAATAATCAAATAATTCAAATTAATTAAAATTAATTAAATTAAATTTTTTTAACTTTTAAAATATTAAAATATGATTAATAGTTTATTTAAAATATTTAAAATGTAATTTTTTTAAAACTTTTGAAAACATTTCAATTATTTTTAATTAAATATTAGTTAAAAATATTTAATGTTTTAAATAATTTAAAATACATAAATTTTTTAAATAAATATTAATTTTAAATTAAAGAATTTAATTTTCTGAGCATTTTGACATATTACATGCATTATTTGGATTTATAACTAATTTTAAATTAATTTTAGAAGTTTTTAAGGTTTAAAAACACATTTAAAATAATTAAAATGTATTTAATAGTCTCTGGCGGCGCAGATACCACGTGGCACGTTCCTATTCACTGGTTAAATTGCGGTGGCGGCACTTAATGATTAGCAATGATTAGTGCTGGCGCGGCAATGATTGCCGCCACTTATCCACGTCAGACAGAGCGTAACGGCCGTCTGATCATCCGTGTTAAGGGATCAACGGTCGAGATTTGATCCCACGGTTTGGCCTCGTGGGGAGAGATCATATGGTAGGATCTTGATCCCGCAGTTTTGGATCAAGGGCCCAGATTCCGTTAGACGAAGATCTCACCGTAGGATCGATTCTGCGGTTCGAAAATGCCGCAGAAAGACTAAATCTGGACCGCTGATCACATGATCAATGGTCCAGAGAGCGTACACTTGTAGCAGGCTATGAGTGACGCCCTAGAGATGGTTTTTTTAAGGTTTTCTCTCAATCGGATCAATGATTTAACTCAAAATTTTAAATCTAGGTAGAATACTTGAACATAAATTATGTGGAATGTTTATAATGATTAAATAAACTCTTAATTAAATGCTATTAAGTCTAAGTGTTTGAGCTAGGGTTAGAGTTTTAGAAAGATCTAACTGATGGATTTGGAAAATTTTTGAATCTCTGAGCTTGTTGACTGTCCATGATTCTTTTCCCTCTTGAAATTGCGGTTCGATAAGCTCCCAATCGAGTGATCTTTGGGTTGGATGGACATTGGATTGAGCTCACAGGAAAGCACGTCACCGATGACTCTAAATGGCCGAATTAATGTTGGGAAATATGGAGGGAGTGCTTGAGGCTTCAGTGAGCAGAGAGCTTAACTGGAGAGCTTGAATGTAGAGAGAGAGTAGGATTTGAAGAATGAGTCTTCATTTTTAAGTCTTGCCCTATTCAAACATTCTTGGGCTGAATGGGTGGCCAAGATTAGCTAGCTGGACCCCTGGATGAATGACAAGTGCCCTGGAGTTTGTTAGAATAGCAAGGAAACAAAAGGACCAAAGGACATGAGGTGGAAAGATGTTTTTGTCCTTTTGGCACATGGGTTTAATTAAGGTTCTATTTAGGCTTAATCCAGAACTTATTATAGGCTTAAGAAAGGTTTAATAACCTTCTGGAATAGGTTTAAAGGCCTGGAGTTTATTTGGAATGGAGAGAAGAGTGGTTTGAGCTAGTTTGACCACCTTTGACTCATTCCAAAGCTTAAATTAACTATTTGACTGGTCAACCAGTCAAACCATGCTGAGGTGGCAAGGAGGAAGGCCTTGAGTGCTGGTTGAGAAAGCTTGGATGGGGTTTAATGATTGGAGGTTGGAGTTTGAATGATCATATATGTATGAGAAGGGGTTTTGAATGGGTTTGACCAAGTCAAAATGACTTGACTTGGTCAAATGAACCATGGGTTGATTTCAAATGAGCTCAAAACTATCTAAAGCATCAAATGAAGTGATTTTAAAAAGTCCTAAGCAATATGATTAAACTTGAAAGGTATGAGCATATATGATGTAGGATTTGACCATGAATTAAAGTTTGACCAAGTCAAACTTGACATAGTTTGACTCCAAATAAGTTTGAATATATTTGAATCATTGTTTGAAATGAGTTTGAGAGTTTGAGGGATTTGATTTCATCAAATGGGTTGGAATAACCCATTAAAACCCTTAAGGGGTTATTGGGTTAACCCTGGTTGACCAAGTCAACCAGGTGGGTCCAGGGTATGAGAATAGGCTCAATAGATTTGAAATGATATTTGGAGATCAATGGATATCGGGAGGTCATTTGGTCAAAATGACCTGTTAAACCCTAAAGGGCCTATTTAGTCAACTTGGGTTGACTTGGTTAACCAGGTTAACCCAGGGTCTGGGTTTAGGTCCAATAGATTGGGTTTGATATTTAAAAATTATTGGAAGTGGTTCCAAGCAATTTGGAGGTCATTTGGTTTGAAATGTGCGTTTTGACCCCAAAAGGGTATTTTGGTCATTTTGACCCCTAGTCAACTGGGGGTCAAAGTAAGTCCAATAAAATGTAGTTTAATGTTTAATAAGTCAAGATTAAGGGTCTGAAAATGATTGGAGGCTTTGGAGAAAGCTCCAAGGTCAGGATCCACTGGGTCATAGGTCCAGTTGCATAGGCCGTAAATATTTAAAGGTTTTACAGCCTTTAGAAATCAATTCAATTTCTGGGGTTAGAGACCTCAGAATGAGCTCAAATTTGGAGGGTTGCCTCTAGAGACATGTCACATCAGTATGCAACTGACAAACTCTGAATCAGAAGTCATTTGATAGGATTTTGGAGTATTCAAAGATTCATTGGAGAAGACTTTTAGGACTTAAACCTTTAGCCTTGGGTTTTAGGTTTGAATTTTTGAATTCAAGCGGGATTTTTGATTTGAATGATTGGATTTGAACTACCTAAGTCATTTATAAACATTTAGATGATTGTAGATGATTAGACAAGATTAAGGTCAGGTCAGAGGCTGGAGAAACTAAAACTGGGTTATTTAAATGTCAGGATTGGTCAGGAGTTTGAACTGACTTGAAATCTGGATTGACTTGAGTTTGAATAAATTGATTTAAAGTCTGAGTTGGTCTGGATTGACCCTAGGTCTAGGTAGATCTAGGACCTGGGTGAATCCTAGGGTTTGAATTCTAGAAGGATCCTAGAGTCTAGGAATCCTAATATCTGAGGTTTAAAATGATCATAGGATCTAGGAAAATCCTAAGATCTAAATTCTGGGAAGATCCTAGGGTCTAGGTAGATCCTAAAGTCTAGGATCTAAAAGAATCCTAGTGTCTAGGAAAATTTAAAAGTCTAGGATCTAAAAGAATCCTAGTGTCTAGGAAAATCTTAAAGTTTAGGATCTAAAAGAATCCTAGTATCTAGGAAAATCTTAAAGTCTAGGATCTAAAAGAATCCTAGTGTCTAGGAAAATCCTAGGCTATGGCTCTAGGAGAATCTCAAGATCTAAAATTATCTAGAGGGTAGATTGATCTAGGGCCTGAATTGATCCAAGAGTCTAAAGTAGGTCCTAGGGCCTAAGAAGGTCATATGATCTGGAATCTGGCAGAATCCTAGGGTCTAGAGTAGATCCTAAGGTCTGGAGTCTAGGAGGATCCTAGAGTTTAGATTAACTTGGAGTTTAATTGAATTGAGTTTAAAATTAATATGGGATTAAGATTAATTTGAATCTGGATTGATATTAAAGTTTGGATTGATCTAAGATCAGATTGATCCTAGGGTCAAGATTGATCCTAGTGATTAAAATGATTCTAAGGTCTGGATTGGTCTTACTGGCCTCATACAAAAATGAGGTCAACAATGATATCTTGTGATGCAAATAATTTTAGCTTCTACACTAGATGTGTTCTATGGTGTATGGTGCATATGGGCTATGTGTCCTAACATACCACAAGAGTAACCCTAACACTAGGGAAAGGATTCACTAATCTACTCGGGATGTTATGCCTCTTCTTAAGGGTTTGTGATGCATGTAGTGATGTGGGGTTGTACCATTATATTAGTGTAGGTGTTTGTCTATTATTTTAAAGTGCATAAACTTTTGCTTTCAGAAACTCATTGGCACTTTAAAAACTTTTAACTTTATATTTCAATGCATGCTCATTATAATAAATTTCAGTTGTAAGTGTTTCTAGTTCTTTGTGTGCTTCTTCTAGTTCAAGATGCTCGAATTTCAAGGATTCATGTTCTTTGGTTGATTCATTATGCTTCTTGTTTAAATCATCAAATTCATCAAGGAAGCAAGTTCTTTATCTAAACTAGAATGTTTAATCCTAAGATTATCATGCTCTTTTTATAATTCAAAAAACTTAACATTCAAACTAGCATGTATTTTCTTTAGCTTTCTATATGCATCATGAATTTTTTCAAAAATCTTAAATAATTCATCATATGAAAGCTTATATACCTCATCTTGATCAGAATGATCAAAACTATCATTTTTCATAAGGCATAGATTGGTTACCTCCTCCTCCACTTCTGGTTAGGATGAGTCCAAAGCAAAGTCTGCCCAAAATGCCTTTTGCATCCTTTGCTTCCCCTTTTTGACTTTAATCTTCTCCTCACCCTTCTCATTAATTGAGTGAGCTTTTTGGTTGGGGAAATCTGACTTTAAGTGACCTGGTTTTCTGAATTTAAAATAAATAACATCAGAGGAAACCTTTGTATTATTACTAATTTTACTTTTATTTCAGTGTTGATGACATCTTTGCTTTCTCTTCAGAAAGCTCTTGAATTTTTGGGTCATCAATGCTATATTGCTATGTCATCATCATCATCAGCTGTAGAGCTGTCACTTTCTAATCATTAGCTTTTAAAGCCACGGCTTTCTCCTTATTTTTATCACATGCATCCAAAAGTCTTTGACTCGCAATTTGTTCATAGACAATGAGTGAGCCAAGTAGATTATTAATAGAATAAACATTTAAATCTTTAGATTCGTATATTATAGTGACTTTGGCATTATAGTTACTAGGTAAACAACATAAAATTTTATTATTTTCTCAGAGTTTAAAAGTTCTCAACCTAAAGCATACAAGGATGTCACTATCTTAGTAAAGCAAAGGTACATATCTGAGATAGTATCATTAGATTTCAAGTAAAAAAGTTCATAATCATGTAATAAAATATTCAACCTAAATTATTTGACTTTATTAGTACCTTCATATATAATGCATAGTCTATCACAAATGTCCTTGCCAATGGTACAAATAGAAACTCTCATGTAATCTTCAAACTTAAGTGCACAAAAAAGCAATTTAAATATTTAGCATTCAGCTAAGCTAAGTCACTATCCTCATTACTCCATTCAGTGAAAGGTGTCTTTACTTTAACTCCATTAATAAACATAAAAGGGGTAGAGTATCCTTCTTGAATCATATGCCACATGCAAAAATCAAAAGATTACAAGAAAGTATATATGTGAATTTTCTAAAAATAACACGAAATATTATCAAAAAGTGGTGGATGAGTTATTAAATAACCCTCCATGGTGTTTCTATTTCCAAAGTATGTCATGGAACATTTTTCTCAAGGTTTTCTAAAATGCTACTTGTGAGATCCTCTATGATATTGTTTGATTGAAAAGGTGTAGTTTTTGAAAAGGTTAATTATCTTTGGGAATAATTTAAAATTTTGACATTTAAATTTTAATCCTGAAATTGAACATCTATTAGTGATGATATACTATCTCGAAAGGTAGAGATAAAATCTCCTAATAGGTTCAAATTTAGAATTATAAATCTGATCCTGAATATCGTAGCTAGATTTAGGAGGGAACCACATATGATCCCAAAGGACCAAAATGAAGTTCTGTCAAATATCTGGCTACGATAATCTGGATAAATTATCATTGATTTTATATTCAAAATTATATCACTAAATGATATATCATCCCAAAGGAAGAAGATATCGTTCATTATTAATTACTTGAATATGACAATAACGATCGCCATTTTTTGTTTGATTTCCCAAAGGTAATTAATTAAGGATTTTGAAAATTTTGATTTTTTGAAAATCAGGTCTAGGTTTTTAAATCTCCTACGAGTGCAAGCCCTCATAGTTAATTACATCATAGGAAAATAGAAATTTTCTACAAATACTCTCGATTAAAATAACGATTTGAATTTTATTTAAAGAATTTAAAGTTCAATCTCAAAGGATGTAGGAATTGGAAATTCAACAGGGATAGGATCAAATTTGAACAGTTCTTTCTGGAGGTCAAAGGAAAAAGGGTAGAAGGTGTTTGAGATTCTGAATGACTTCAGAAATACCCCCAACCTATCCTAAATGTTGGGCTTGAGTTTGATGGGAAGAGATTTAAGTTTAAGTGATTAATTTTATTAGAAAGTGGGAATTAGATTCTTAGAGGTTGAGGTCTTAAGATTAAAAATCTGCCTCAGAACCTAAGTCTAAACTGGGTACTAAAAATCAATGACCCATATCCTAACTAATGCAATACAAATCTGGACTTATCCCGACCTGGATTGGGGAGCCAGCTAAGCCACCTAAACGCTTCAAAACTATGTGTTCAGCCTTTAAATGAAAGATTGGTTAAGGATGTTATTTAAAATTAGTTTAAGGAGCTGGGGTTGATATCTAGAGCAGATTCCTAATTAATCCCTTGATATATATTGGGTGAAATATTTAAGCTAGAAATGCAATTAAAAATTAAACTCAACTTTAATTTATTGCTAATGCGATGCATACTAGTTGACTCGAATGCTTTAAATCAGATATAAAACAGTTTTTAAAAAAGGCTTAAAAGTAGTTTTATCCTAAAGATTACACAACATTCTCTTGACAGGACTGCACCCCTAATAGGTCGAGTGGCCTGCTAGAATTCGCAGATGGGGAGGTGCCTAACAAGGTAGAGAACATTTAATATAAATGCATGAAAAACCCCCAGTGGTTCGGGCTTACTTTTTAAAAGGCGTTAGAGTTTCTATCTGAGCTTAAAATTTTTAATTTTATTTAAGTAGAAATGGTTTTAAGCATACCCTCACGAGCCTCCGATCAAGTTCCATGCTAAATTAAATATGACATGTAATAATCATCAAAAAACTATAAAAAATAGGAAATCTTAATATCACAATCAACACATCAAATAAATTATTTAAATAATCAAATTAATTAGATGAGAATTCAAACTGAAAGTCTATGTGGCAAATGCCACTTAATTGTACAACCTAGGGTCTACAGGAAAAATAAAGTGGCCGGGTATCACTGATTACAGCTCGAATTCTATTCCTAAGACTCAAGTGACTTTGATAATGGGTATTCTCATTCTTCACTCCTTCATCATCTTGAAACTCCTTGGATTGTTAGGTCTGGAGATCCAAATGAAAAGAAACTCTCCGTTGAAATGGGTGTTATCTTTTCTCTTTGGATATTTGAAAATATCCAAATATAAATCTTCAAATGAAGAGGGACTCTCCCCTAAGGGATGTCACCCTTCTCGTTGAATTTCATATTGGACTTATATCTCATCTCAAATCACTTGATATTATAACTCAAATTTAAATCAAATTATATTTGAATGAAAATTAAAATCTAGACTCAACAACCTGCAGGGTTATCCTAATAATCAGCAATTATATAAACATCCCAAGCAGCTATAATTAATCTCAAGCAGTTACTATTTAAAATTAAAGTACTCAAATCACAGCCACGCTTGGGCATGCTCTTTTAATTTAAAGGGGGACTTAAGCAAATTTTTGAAGCACCTGCAGAAAATAATGTCAATTTTAAAGCTTTAATTATCGCCCCCTTTTAATTTTAAATGCCCTGTGCAAGCATGACCACTTGCATAAGATTAAATTAGTATAAATCATTCCTAACCTAGGAGTAGATCTAACGTACAATCAAATCAACACAGAATGCAGTAAATAAATAAATAATCAATCAATTCTACTACTAGCAAATAATATGCAGTAAAAGCTCGAAAACCTGACACAACAGAAAAATAAACACCAGGCTAGCCTAAGACTAGAGTTGGTTGTCCTAGTAAACCATCTAAAGTGTGTGTAGGAGGTTGTGTGACTTTGATATATCCTATATAAGGTAGTTGATTGAAGTTGCTTGATATTCTAGTTGGTTAAAAAGGCTTAAAGGATTTAATTTTGAGTTTAAGTATTAATGGCTTAACATTGATTTTAAAATATATTTTAAAAGATTATTAATTACCACATTTATTTCACACCAAGACCGTGAAGTTTATTCCACCTTCCTTAGGGCTAAGTTAATAGCCTCGTATGCTTAGGTTACCTAGTGATAATCATATAGTTAGAATGTTTTAATTGACTAAGGGTTTGAGGGTCGATAAATTTTATTCAAATTGATTGGTTGTTGGTTTTAATGTCAAATTAATATTTTTTGGAATTTTAGAAGATTTATTGAATTTTGAAATTTTCTGGATTATTTTAATCATTTAATTATAGGGTCAAAAATTAACTTTTTAATTAAAAGTGATTTCTAGAAAGTTATTATTTTATTTAAATATGCTCAGTTGGACTATAAGTACACTGAATTTGGATTTTTTTATATTTTATTATGAAGGTTTGAAGTTTTGACTTAATTTTGAACTAGGTTTGACCAAAAGTTGACTTTTTCAAATTTAATTAATTTCTAGAAATTTGATATTTTTTTATAAATATTAGACCTTAATGTGATTTGAATGCCTTTGAGTTTGCTTAATTTAGAGTTTATTTGAATTAGTTATGAATTTTTAAAGTTTGATGGATTAATTGTATTATTTAATTATTTGATTAAAGGGGTTTTTATGATTTGAATCCAAATGAACTCCAGACTTCTTGAAATCACCTCCAAAGATCAGAAATGATCTAAGGAGTGATTATCAAGTGTTTGAGAAATTTTTGGAATTTTTAATTATTTTTAATTAATTAATTTAATTAAATATTCAATTTCACTTAAAATTAAATTAAGCTTGATTTTAAAGTCCAGTCAAGGGGCTTTTATTTTTCATTAATTAAGAATTCAATTCTAGTTAGTTAGAAGTCTTATTTATAATTTTTAGGTTATTTATTATATTTTCTGGAAGTTTTAAGTGCTTAATTAAGGGTTTAAGCTTAAGTAATTTAATTAAGGAGCTTAATGACTTCAAAAATTAGTGAAATTTTTTTTAAGGCTGAGAGTGTCACTAAATGTGAATGTTCAAAGTTTTAAGTTAAAAGGGGGTGTATCCTAATTATTATAATTTTTCTAAGTTCTCTAAATGAATCCTTAATTTTTGTCCTTAAAGGTGTCACTAAGTTTAATAGGTTTTTAATCAATGTTTTAAGTAACCCTTAGACTTGACACATGCATTCAAACACAATCACAATCAATCCTAAATCTAGGAGAGCCTAAGCTAAGTGGTGTGTATATCCTAAACATGCAAATAACAAAAGTAATGCATATAATCAATAGTGAGATTAGTGAATAAACAAATCATGATTATTTACTAATCAACTCCACATTAATTCAATTCAAGTAGCTCCACCCATACTTAAAATTCCAAGGGATCTGTCAACATTAGAAGATTTAAATATATATATAATTTCAAAATAAAATTTTAATATATATATATATATATTTAAAAGTGGAAATCTTAACATTAATATTTCAAAATATTATTAAAATAACTTCAAAATATCATTAAATAGTTTTTTAAAAAAATTGAGAGACCCACTGATTTTTTTTTACTTGAAAATATTTAAATTAATATTAATTAAATGTTAATTATATATGTTAATATATTAAGATTATTTAAAATAATTAAATAAAATATCTTAAGTGAAATTGAAATTTAAATTAAATTAACATTTTTATGAATGAAAATCTTTTAAATATTTGTTTGAAGTATTAAAATGTATTTAATTTTTTTATTTTAATAAAAATTTTAATAAATTTTAGTATTTCAGACTATGGTCTGTCCACGCTCAGATTTGTAGAAGATCCCTTGAGTTAATAACGTCTGGATTGAATAGACAAAGTCTAGGATGCATTTGAGCATGCCTTCACCGAAAAATGATCACCGGCGTGGTTTGACCGGCTGGATTAAGCTTGGAATGAATATAGGAAGGTTTGGAAAGCTTAAACAAATTAGGAGTTCGGCTAGAGGAGGTTGAGTGGAGAGATAATGTTAGGAACTCCATCCTCTCCTATGAGAGATTTTTTTGCCCTATTCAAGTTTCTCCAGCTTGAATGGGGCACTGAGATGGTTTGAGTACACTTCCTGATGGATGCCAAGTGTCACAAAATGGTTAAAGCAGCAGGGAATGAAAGGACCATTAGTACAATGATGTGGAAAGCCCATGTTGGTCCCCACTTGCACATGGGTTTGATCCAAATGGTTTGATCTTGATCTAAGGGCTGAGGAGAGTCCTAGGAAGGTTCTAGAGCCTATTAAGACAGCTGGAATGGTTTGGATTAAAATGGGTTAGCTTAAATGGGAAGTTTGACCATGTTTGACCCATTTAAAAGCTCAATTTGGCTATTTGACAGTCAAACAGTCAAATTGACTGCTGAGTGGGCATGGAGAGATGGCTTGAGCTGGTGGAGTAGTTTCAAAGGGGTTTGGAACTTAGGCATTTGAAAGGAGTTCTAAAGAAATTTTACCCAATCTTAAGTGGTTGACTTGGTCAATTCCATTAGACTCTAATTAAACTATGGTTTGGAAAGGTTCAAGTCATGATATGGACTGATTTTGAAAGCTTGATAGGGTTTAAACATCTTGGGTTGGATATGATTGACCAAAGCTTAAGAGTTTGATCAAATCGAAGTCTATGGTAATTTTGACTTGGTCAAAACCCCCATGATGCAACTCATGGTAGGTTTAAAGATATTTGAAATATGCATTAAAATGAAATTGAAGGGTTTTGAGGTTTGCTTGAATGGGATTTGATTGACTACATAAGGTAGTTTGAGTTAAACATACAGGTTTGACCAAAATTCAAAATATTGACTTGGTTAACCTATAGTGATATGAATTATGAAAGGTCTGGACATGTTTGAGCCATAAATTGGATATGGGTTGAGGGCTTAAATGGTTTGAAATGGTTAAGTGAGTTAAGATAACCCATTTAAACCCTTAAGGGGTTATTGGGTCAACCTAGGTTGACTTGGTCAACCAGGTTGACCCAGGACCTGGGTTTGGACTCAATAAATTAAAAAAGACATTTGAAGTCTGGTAGAAGTGATTTGAGAGATCAGAACGATCATTTGGTCAAAAATACCTATTTGGGCCCTCAATGGGTCATTGGGTCAACCTAGGTTGACTTGATCAACTAGGTTGACCCAGAAGCTGGGAATGGGATCAACAGGTTCAATTTGATATTTGAAAATTGTTGGAAGTGATCCCAAGCAATTTGGAGATCATTTGGTTTGAAATAGGCATTTGAACCCCAAAGGGGTATTTTGGTCATTTTGACCCCGGGTCAATTTGGGGTCAAAGTGAGTCCAATAAAATACAGTTTAATATTTAATGAGTCATAATCAAGGGTCTGGAAGTGATTTGAGGCTTTGGAGAAAGCTCCAATGTCAAAATCCACTGGGTGGTAGGTCCAATGGCACAAGCCGTAAATATTTGAAGGTTTTACAGCCTTTGGAAATCAATTCAATTTTTAGGGTTAGAGACCTCAGAATGAGCTCAAATTTAGAGGGTTGCCTCTAAAGACATGTCATATCAATGTGGAATTGATAGACTCTGAATCAGAAGTCATTTGATTGGGTTTTGAAGGGTTTAAAAATTCATTGAAAAAGGCTTTCAAAACTTAGACCTTTAGCCTTGGATTTGAGCCTGGATTTCTGGATTTGAACTGGATTTTGAATTTGTATGATTGGATTTGAATTATTCATATCATTTATGATCATTTAGAATGATCATGAGTGATAGGGTAGGATTGAAGTTTGATTGAGGTTAGATCAAGTATTCAAGTCTGGATTAAGCTGGAGATTGAATTGCCTAGGAGTTTAGGCAGGTTTAAAGCTTGAGTGGGTTTAAAGTTTGGTTGGTTTGAGGTTTGAATTAATTTGAAATCTGGATGGGTTTGAAATTTGAATAGATTTGAGGTCTAGATTGACTTGAAGTCAGGGTGATTTGATGTCTGGATTAGTCCTAGAATCTAAGGAAATTCTAGGGTCTAGGTAGCTCTATGGTGTGGATTAGATCCTAAGGTCTGGATTGATCTAAGATCTAGGTAGATCCTAGGGTTTGAAGTCTGGAAGAATCCTAGGGTCTAGGATCTAGGAGGATTCTAGAGTCTAAGAAGTCCTAGGGTCTAAAAGAGTCTTAGGGTCTAGAGTAGATCCTAAGATCTGGAATCTAGGAGGATCTTAGAGTCTAGAGTAATATGGAGACTAGATTGATCTAGGGTAAGGATTGATCTGGAGTCTAAAAAAAATTCTAGTGACCTCATGCAAAAATGAGGTCAACAGATATCAATTGAGAGTTCAATGGAAGGTGTTAAGCCTCGTTGAACTGCCCTAGGCACACCAAAAGAAAGGGTGAAGTGGTTATTTAAAAATTTCTTTAACATAAAGAAATAATCTTTTAGATATTTTCCAAAACTTAAATTAAGTATTTTGATCACATAATGCAGAAGCTAATAAAAATAATAATAATCATAATGAAGATGATAATTTAATCAGATCAATTTAATATCAACCATAATATTCTCAAAATGCATTTTTCAAGAAAATAATTTGCAAAAATGTAAAAGTGTGGAAAATAAAATACAAAAATAAAATAGAACGAGCACACTAGAATTTTATAGTGGATCAGTTAAATAATAATCTATGTCCACTCTCTGGAGTCCTCCTCTTTGGGTATTGCATTAACTCTTAGTGTATCTCTTTTATCCCCCACAGCAAGGCGAATAAGCCCTTATAAGAATCACTTTCACCAACCTGGTGCGATGGAGAACCGAAATCTTTTTCACCCTCCTAGTGAGGTAGAGAACCTTGGAAGTTCTTTTGACCCTCTTGGTGAAGGCTACAAATGTGGAAGCTTTTTCACTATCCCAGTGAAGGCAGAGTACCTTATAATATGGTCAAGGCAAAGAATCTTAACCTTTGACCTTGAAGCTTTTCTTCCTAGAGCAGCCCCAACAAATCCACAGAGCCCTGTGGAGGAATTACAGTGTAAGCTTGCTTGGAGCGACCATGTGAAAACCCCCACACTACTTCTCCCTCTCATAAACCTTATCTTCTCCTTCTTCACTCTCTAGGATCTCAGATAGCACTCTCACAGAATTCCTTCAACAGTAAAAAAGTCTCTCTTTTAAGAGATAATTAAGAAAAGCTTTAAATACAAGGTCTCTAAAAATCCTAAATTTTCAATTTAGTCAAAACTGTTGGTACAGTACGCAATCATGCAATACAATTAGTTCAAAAACCATAAATCATCCAGTACGATGGAAAAGTCTTGGGATGAACTTTTCAAAAAGCTGTATACTAGTCATACGGTATGACTAGTTGATCGTACAGTATAATTAGTTCAATTACTTTGTGATCGTACAGGGCAATTTTTAGGACGATTGAAAATCACCTCTGCCTATCATCCAATATGATTATCATTTTTTGTCTATGCTTATCGTACAGTACGATCAATATCGTACTATATCATCAACCAAATTAATTAAACCTTAATTTAATTAACTAATCATAAGGATTAAATTAAGTAAGTTTTCAAATATCTTACAATATGATATAGATCATACAATACAATCAGTTCAAAAATAAAAATTTAAAATACTTACTTGATCTAGATTGGTGGCTAGTGTTTCTTATTTAAACGGATCGTACCATACGATCTGGATCGTACAGTATGATTAGTATAAAAATATTAATTATAAAATTAGTTATTTTAAAATATTTTGATAATAACTAATCGTATAGTATGATATGAATTATACAGTATGATTAGTTCAAGAATTTAAAATTTATACTTTTCACTCCCCTGTGCGCGTGCACAGTCGCCAAAATAGCATGCACCTTTTACAGGACTTTGACTCAAGAAATTTAAAAATAAAAAATAAGAATTACAAACTCTTGTCAACCATGTTCCTATTCTACCCAAACTTAAGCCCTGAATCTTCTTGCATGGTATATAACATACATAATATGTTAGTACACATAAAAATATATATACAATAAAAGATGATAGAAAAAATGAAAGTACAATCAATAATATTTATTATCATCAAAATCATAAACTCGGGATCTCGGATTACAACATGCTTTCTACATGTGAGATTTATTTTAGCTTGGAATGCGATTAGGCTCTTAAGGACAATAAAAAAATTCTTCTACTTATAATTAAATAAAGAAATATTAAGCTCATATAGAAAGATAAATGCTCCTAAGAAGAAAGCCGAGGCTTGTCCAGGAGTTTTTCATGCATTCATATCCTTCCTTCTCTCTTTATTGGGCGCCTCCCTGCCTGTGAGTTGTGGTAGACCACCTGACCTATTAGGGTGCAGCTCTATCTAGGGGATGTTATGCATTGTTAGGAAAATATATATTTTTATGTCTAATTTTTTTAAGTTCATCATACAATTTTTATATACAAGGTCAATTAGCATGCATTGTATAGAAACCAACTAAAGAATTAAAATTTAATTACATTGAGTATAATCCCACCATACATAAGTAAAGGGGCCACTTATCACCTTCTTTAGATGTTGGCTCTAATTTCTCAAAAACTTAAATAACAAACCTTACATATCTCTTATAAGATCAGACTCATGATTTTGAAATGCCTAAGTGGTTTAGCTGGCATTCCAATCCAGGCTAATGTAAGCCCAGATTTGTATTTCATTAGTTTTGTTTGGTTCACTATTATTTAATGCCCAAATTAGATTTAGGATCCGGGACGAACCTAAAATCACAAGTCCCCAATATCGAGAATTTAGCCATAACCTTCTAATAAAATGCCTACTTAAACTAAAGCTTTCTCTTGTCTAAAATTTAAATCCTAACATAGGATAGATTTGGGTGTTTTTAAATTATTTCAAAATCTAAAAATACTTCTCACTTCTCATCCTTTGGCCTCCAAAATAAATGTTCAAAAATTGATATAATCTTATTTGAAAATTCCAATCTCATTCCCTTTATATCACTCCTTGAAAATCAAGGATAAATTTTTTACCATTATTTTAATCGAGAGTATTCATAGGAAGCTTAAATATTTCCTTCAATATAATTAACTATGAATGCTTACCTTTGTAAGAGATTCAAGACCTAAGATAAATCAAACCTCACTCTATTTATCTCCTAAATAGAATGGGGGAAAAATCATTCTCTTTGAGAAAATCAAAATCAAGGATGATCATTATCGGCATTTTCAAATGATTGATAATAAGTGATATTATCTCTCTTTAGGAAATATATTATTTACTATCAAGATGGTTGAATATGAAATTAATGATATATTTATCTAGATCATTATAGTTATATACATATTTGAACATCATTTTAATCATTTGGGGTCATATGTAACTCATTACAAAGATCTGACTGTAATAATTAATGATAGAGCATTCTAACAATTATAGCCAAATATATGATTAAATATCATTTTAATTTTTCAGATCCAAATGTAATTCTCTCCTAAGTTTGACTATGGTAGCCAGGATGAAGTTTATAGTTTTGTGGTTTGAACCTATTAGATGACGATATTTTTATCACCCAAGGTGATATATCCTTCATGATGATGAGTTCGGGTTAAAAATTCAAAAGTCTATGTTTTGAATTTTCCCAATAAAGGTATGATTAAAATTTATTTACACTTTCTAACAAAAGATTAACAAACAACAACTCTACCCTAGGATGCCTACGAAAAGTATCATATCAAGCACCTAAGTGTATACAAAGTTAGTGTTAGCTAACTATTATAATTTAGGTGAAGGGTTCAAGTTTCAAGGTCAAGTTTTTATTATTTAATTTATTAATTTAGGGATTTCTCTTTAATTGTGATTAGTCATTTATGATGGATTAATTATAATTTAATTTTAAAGTTATAATTTTGATCATTAAGTTATAAAGAGTCTAAAATATATGGGTCATAACCTATGTTAGAGTTATAATGAATTGAGTAGTAAATAACCCATCCTCAATCTTACACCTAACTAAGGCTAAATTGACTATTATAAGGCTACAAGGGTGGCTAATCCCTCTTTGGTTTCCTAAGACTCGAGATAAAGTCAATAGATGACACACTAAAATTGGCCTATTACCCACCACAAAAATCTTAAACTTCTTATGTCTAAGGTTGATCAATTTTGAAAGGCTAGCATAAGAATGGAAGACTCACTACATAAGGACATATAAAGGTTCTATAAGACCTAAGGTTTGACACTTATGTGGTTAAGGAGTTGGATTGGACCCCTAAAGGTGGCTTTAAATTTGTAAAATGGAATAGTTTGTGCAAATCTTTGAACATTTCTCCCTTAACTTGTGAGGTATGTGTCATTGTCATAATGGGTATAAGGGCCAAAGCCTCTTTAGGACACGTATCCCTGCAACTTAAGATTTCTATCCTATATACCTCACATCAAAGAAGAGGATGTAAAAATAAACATAAATCAAACATAGGCTAAGACACTAGGGCATTTGAAGTATATTTGCTTCTCCAATATCACATGTTATATTTAAAAATACTTTTAAAATAGAGTTTTCTTTTTTTTTTTTGTAAGATTTATAATTTAACATCTATATTATATCAATTAATTCATGGCATTATCATAATGGTCATGAGGACTAAAGCCTCCTTAAGACATGTAGCCTCATAGCTTGAGGTTTCAACCCTATAAATTTTATTGATTGAACGGGTAGTATGAGATGTACATATATATTCATTGAATTTTTGAAATAGCAAATAAAACTCAATTATGGGATCCTAAACTAGATTGAAGCAATGGAGCATAATCTATTGCCTATGAAGAAAAATGCTACATAAAGCTAATGTATAGATCAACGTAACATGCTAGAGCTCATATTTTATTTTATTTTTTAGATTCTTGACATGTTCATGAAAATATGTTTTAAAGGCTCAAAAAAATTTAAGTGGTGATTTTTATAATTGCTTAGGTATTTTATTAGCAAAGCCCAAAAAAATATTCTAGCAAAATCCACTTCGTGCAAAACAAGTATCGATGCACAAGTCATAAATGGGTGGCCTATACTACAGGCCTAGTTAACCACATGAAGATCATTAAGATTTACAAAGGGGGTAAGCTTTGGCCAATAAAGCCAAAACTTTGTTAATGAGCTAACCTAAGGCCAATGTCTAATACATTTTACCATACACATTTTGGGTGAACGTAAAATTAGTCCAAAGTGTGTGTGCGATTGTCACCAAATCATTCACAATCATAAGAGAGAGTCTTGACAAGTTGCAGGGATTATACCTTGACCAAGAAGCAAGCCAAGTCATGTGCGTATGCCCCGGGCCCCCGACACAACAAAGGAGCCACTACCCGATGACTAGAACATGAAAACAATTATCCCTCATAAATAACATAAAGAGAACACACATGTAAGTAAAGTATGTATAAATGATGCATGAATATGTGAAATGATACATGTAACAAGCTAGGCCTATATGCACTAAAAGAAGTGATTCTCTAAAGTTTTGGGTCAAATAATGACCCATAACTTTAAAAAATCAAGTACATAACTTCGAGGCCTCACCAAGCCTAGAGAAAATTAGGATATGTAAGGAACATCACCTTGTTTTCTCTTTCCAAATTTGAGCCAAAGACGATGCCCAATTGGGGAGTAATTTGCAAAATACCTTACGAGTTCAAATATCAATTACTCTCCACATATCTTTCAAAACATTCCAATTTTATTTTTTAAGGGTAGGGCTTGTCATTCTGATTTCATAAAGCCCAAAATTATTAAATTGGTCCATAAATGAATTTTTTGTGAATTTTTAAAGTTATAAGCATTTCTTTTAATTAAAAAAAGCTTTTTTTAACTTCGGGCGGTGGGATTGCGATTGGGTGGCGACGGGTAGACGGTGGTGGGATAGTGATCAGATGGTGGTGGGATGGTGGCTGCCACGTGTTGGCGTGTGGGATTTTCACTTAACCACATCAGCGAAGGTTGTCTAATCTGTGTGATTTGGATGGGATGGCTCATATCGAGCCACGATGATCCAAGGCTAGATCCCACATGCGCAGGGTTGGAAAGATGACTGTTTGATGAGATATGGGTCATCTGATCAAAAATGGACAGCTTAGATTTCTTCTTCTTCCTTTAGAACAACTTTCTAAAGGAAATTTCTTTTGCTTGCTGCAGGTTATCTACTGGACCAAACTTAATGAAATTTTTATGAAATGTTTATAACCCTATGAACTACCTATGCCTTGATTTTAGGGCTTTATATGGCCTAATTTTAAAGTTATTCACAATTAAAATTTTAACTAAAATCTAAAATATAACTCTATCCAATGGTCGAAATGGCTCGTTCTTGGGCTCGTTTTCTTTGTAAGAACGAGATGAACAACTTCTATGATGGACTCCCCCTCAAAAAAATTCCTGGATCAAAATTTATGATGCCTGGAAGGAAAATGGCTTATGTGTCACCTTAGATCTCTCCTCTAACACCTTTTGATGGTGGGAAAGAGTGGGGAAGGGAGGACGGAAGCTTCGGCAACCAAATGAAAGTAATGGGAGCTTTGGAGGAAGCTTGGTTGGACAGTTTGGATGTTATGTGTGTTATGAGGGTTTTGGATGGTTTCTCCCTATTATAAGCCATGGAGTTTGCATGGATGGTTGGGATGGATTGGAGCTCTTCCTTGGATGTTTGTCAAGTATCACATGAGGTTAGGTGGGCAACTTTGGCCAGGTAAGGACAGTCCTATGTGGAAAGGTCATTTTGACATTTCATGAAGGGAACCATTTGGGTTAGGTTTGGGTTGAACCAAGGGTTAAGCTTAAGGTTTGAGCAACTCTAAGAAGATTCTAGAGTGGGTTTAAATCAGCTCCAAGGGTTGGCATGGGTTGGAGACATGAAATTTGATGCATTTGACCAAATTTGCTTTTTTGTTATTTTGGGAATTTTTAATTAGTTTGACCACTTTGGCTAATTAAACTTGGTCAAGACTGCTATGATAGACCATGGGGGTCCTTGGAAGCCATATGGCATGAATGCATGAGATTTGACCAACTTTGACTTTTCAATATTTTGGGCATTTTTTTATCAATTAAGCTACTTTGACTAAGTTGACCAAGTCAACATGATCGAAGTGACTCGCCTATGCTTTGGACTCATCACACCAAGGACATGAGCTCGGAATTAGGTTTTGCAATTCATGCACGAGGTCAAAAATGAGGTCAATAGTGATTTATAACGACATAATGATATGATAAATTTACAAAAAAATTTGAGTGACTAAAGTCCAACTTTTAATCAAGGAGACTAAATTGGAATGGAGAGGGCACTTCTATATTCATATGAAGCACATGATCTTATGATCATATATATATCTTAATATTTATCTCATACGCTTGAATCAAATACACTTTATTTTGTTTTGTGGTATAAGTTTTTTATAAAGGCAAACTCCTATGATTAACTATATCCTAAGAAGATGTAGCTCTATGAAAAACTCTTGATTAAGCTGCATTTTTTTATGATTTTAAAGTTTTATTTGAAGGATTTGATTTTGGATTTCAAAGATGATTGAATCAACTTCTGATATTTATTTTGAATAAAAAAGCCAAAGAAGATATGTGGAGCACTAAATTTGTAAGAGACTTTGAAGTGCTTAGGTCAAATTAAATTGGACTTTAATTTAACTTTGAATTGATCAATTTATTTATAATTTGGAGCTTATATTTCAACAATATAGAATTAGGAAAAAGCAACATGCATAAGACTTAAAATATAGCATTTAAGAGCATTAGCCATATTTCAAGTTATAACTTTTGACAGTAAGTACCTCAAATTTAAATTTTTAAATCTAATACAATCATATGAGTTATACTTAAGCTCAGGCTAGCTCGGCTCGAATGCTTTTTGAGCCGCTCAATTAATTTAAAATATATTTAAAAATTATTTTAAATTAGTGTTATATGATATATTTTAACATTTTTAAATTAATTCTATATTAAAAATAAAAATTCAAAAAAACTTGAAAATTTTAAACATAAAAATCGAGCACAACAATTGAGTCAAGCTCAGGCTTTTCAAATGAGCTCGAGCCTATAAATTTTTTAACGAGCTCGAGGTCAAGCTCAGTAAAAACTAAACTAGCTTAACTTGATTAAGCAGATACTCTCGACTCGTTTACACCCCTACATCCACTAAATCTAAGCAAGCCAACTATATGGGTGTTGATGGGTACTCAAAAATGCAAGGTTTTTTTTTTCTTAGTAATTTATCATCGATCTGTAAAGTGCTTTTATTTCTAAGTATATGATTCATAAGGCTTGCTTAGGTGTTCATCATCTATGATTAGCCTCAATGAGGATTTAATTGAGCACATCATTATGGACAAAATAATGAGTTAAATATTGATATTACATAGAGATCCATAAAAAAAGAAAAAATTAGAGCCTTTTCCCTACAAAACATAAGCATATATTTTTTAGGCCTAGCATAACTTTAAGCATATTTTTTAGGCCTACTTAAGAGCAGAAGCAAGCAAACATGCAAAAGAATAAAATTCATATACTTTATGTGTTAACCCCTTTTAGGCATGGCAATAGTACTTATAAGGTTGATATCTCCATCATAATACATCACAAAAATACTAAAACCAAAATAAGAAACCAATACATCAAATACATTAAGTCAAAGAGCAATCTAATTAAAATCTAGCACATGGTAGGAGTAAAATGATATTATAAGTATGTTGTTGATTTGATAGTTTGTGATAAGTAGTATGACGATAATCATATGATTGTAAGGATTACCGTTGTCAACGAAGGTGATCGGAATCGCCTCCATTGGAGAAACTGAAGTTAAGGGAGTGTTCACCTCTCTCAATCAAAGTTGTTTAAAGCTTATATGCCTTAATGATTCAATTCTCACTCCTTCGAGAATTATTGGCACCACTTCTACAATGTGTATTACTTGTGTTAAGGTAGGATTATTCCTTTATTCCTACGTAAGTTTCTTTTTTTCGCGTCATCCTCTAGACTCAACTAAGATAGTTTTTTTTAACTTTCTAACACAAATTAGCTCTCCAATAAGATTGTGAATATGACTCAAGCTTTAAGAGAAATAAGAAGAGAGAGAGAGAGAGAAACCTAAAGAGATGTTTATGAGAATTTAATTAGATTTTCATGTTAGAAAATATAAGGTTTCGTTTGGGACGGCTTTCTTACTGTTTTTTAAAACAACTTTCTAAAAAGCTACTTTAAGAAGCAATAAGAAAGCATTCCCAAACGAAGCCTAAGAATGATGTGATATGAGCATATTAGAATGTGTTTAGCTTATCTTCAAAACCCGATTAGTTTGAATCATGATTTAACATTATATAGCAAATCTAAATCAATGCTTTCATAAAATGAAATTGTTCTAATGAGCTGACAACTATCTTGAATTTAGGCAATTCATGATGAATTCCAAGTGGATGACAAATTTTTAAAGTAGAATTTTCTTAACAAATTATTTTCAAGTTCTACTCTTTCGAGGAGAACAAAGTTTGATGATTTGAATATACTCAAGGGCAAGCTAATTGATAACTTGAGGAGCAAATTTCTTTGAGTAACTTAATAACTTTTCAGAAATTATTTTAAATCTAGACAACTTACAAAACCTAATTATATTAGCAATAAACTTAATCAATCTAACCCAATCAACTATAAGTGTACATTTACTTTTTATAAATATCGCTTATTTAGTCATTCCATAACGTGAGAAACTAATGCTCGAAAAATTAAAGATTTGTTCGGAACAACTGAAACTTTTTATATATGTGATTATAAAACTGTCATGCAAAAAATAATTTTTTTAAAAATTATTGTGGAAAACTTCTTACCACAAAATTTTTTTAAAAACAACGAAAAAGTAGTTGACAAACAAAATTCATTCTTCTGATTCAAAAATCAAGGTAGTAAGAAAACTATCCCAAACGAAACCTAAATCCCTAACATATATGTGGTATGATGAAGTTCTAATTCTAACCCCCAATATACGAGAGATTATTACGTCCGGTGTCCGCACCGTCCGGAGGCGAATCCGGATGCGCCACATCACCCGAATGCACTGGGCCCCGGGTGATGTGGCGCGTCCGGATTCGTCTCCGGACGAATCCGGACACCGGACGTAATAATTTTCCCCAATATACAGAGTCAAGGCATGCATGGCTTCATATTTTTTTCGTATGAGATGAGAGAGAGAGAGAGAGAGAATTTACATACATAACACAAAATCTCTCATATATATACAAAACACCTAAATTTTTACATTTATATTACACCAATATTTTTAAATCATATCAAAATTATTAACATTAGCTTATCTATAATAAAATACATATTTTCATATCTATTTTGATATCATTTAAATACTAAAATATTATATAAATATAAAAATATTATAAAAATAAATTCATTAAATTTTTATGATATATCCCCTTATTTTTCTTTCCTTTTTTTGACAGAATTTGGCTCACGAAGTTGTCATTCAAACTGATGCTGACGCAATTGACCTACAGAATATCTTATTAGTTTTTAACCAAAAAAAAAGTGTCTAATGAACGAGAGCATTCAAATAGTTCTTCGATGAGTTGAAATTAGGGGTGTAAACGAGTCGAGTCGAGTATCTGCCTTATCAAGCCTGGCTTGTTTAATCCTTAATGAGCTCGAGCTCGAGATTGAGCTCGATTAGTGGACTCGAGCTCGACTCGTTTAGAAAATACCAAGCTCCAGCTCGAGCTCGTTTGAAAAGCTCGACTCGAAAGCCAGCGGATGAGTTTTTTATAAAATAAGCTTTAAAATATTATAAAAATAATAATATTATAAATATAATATATATATATATATATATATATATATATATATATATATATATATATATATATATATATATATATATATATATATATATATATATAATTTAATCGAATAGTTTGATAAGCTTTCGAGTCGAGTCGAGTTGAGCTCGAACTCGAGCTCGTTTATCATACGAGCTCGAAGCTTGGCTCGCGAGCTCGTTAACGAGTTGAGTTCAAGCCGGCTCACGAGCCGGCTCGGCTCACTTACACCCCTAGTTGAAATCGGCCTTCCAGCTCCCGGTGGGGGTTGAATTAGGCGCAAAGCCCATTCATTAAGAGGGTATTTTCAAATAAAAGAGTTTTAATAATTTTGACGTTTGTTTGAATGGAAAGAAAATTCAAAATAAAATAAATGTAGTGTAAATCATTATAGTTCATTTTTGAGATAAAGTAAACTCATCGAATTTTGAGTGAGAACTTTACACCGCAAGCAAGCTTGCTTGACTGCCACTGGCCACCGCCGCCTGCCACCTCCACCCATCTCAGACCACCACCGCCAGTCGCCGCCGACCACCGACCACCATCTCCACCACCCTCCGGCCACCGTCGCCACAGGCCCCGACAGCCACCACCACCTCCACTCGCCATACACTATTTTTAAATTTTACACAACATTCATTTTACTTCAAGCCAAATAAAAAAAAAATCATTCTCCTGAATTTATTTTACACTCATTCAAATAACTCTAAAATATAATTCCTTCTATACTACATTACTTTTTTTAGCAAATCAAATAACCCCCAAGTAAATATGTAACTTACGAGTAAAAGAAAATTACAACCAAAATTGCATGAGCTGCTTAAGCAACAATAAAAGCTCAATAAACAAAGGTAAAAGAAAATGAACAAAAAAGGACGCTATAACATTGGATTATCAGGTGAGAAGCCCAAAAAAACCAAAAAATCCAAAATCCCCAGGCAACGGCCACCAGGGCTCAGATACAATAGACTAAGGTATTCAGAGAATAACGTCACCCCCGGCATGTCCCCTGGTTGCCCGAAGACCATCCAAGAGGAAGATCTGGATATAGGGGTATCCTCATCGTCCTGGGCAATAAAATTCCCCGCCAGATCGATACTAATATCATAATGAAAGCAGCGGAAGATGACCAGCAGAAACCAACAGAAACCCCAGCAACATAAGCATAAAACTAGCAGAAACCCCACGAACAAGTCATAATCCGAATATCCATCAGGCATCAGAAGAAAAGAAGCATAATCCCCAGAAACAGAAGCATAAAATCCAACAGAGAAATCTAAATCAACTGCTTCAAGATTATTCCAATTCTTCCGCTATGAAGCTTTAAAAGTGATAGCTTTCTTGATTTTAAAACATAAAGTGGAAGAGCTATTAGCCAAGCTCCCAAATTTCCGTTCATTCCTTTCCCTCCAAAAAGGATAAATAGTTCACCATGTGATGAGTTAAGTAAAAATGTTCTGAATCAGCAACAATGTAGTTTAAGGTTTCGTTTGGGACGCCTTTTTTACTGCTTCATAAAACAACTTCCTAGTACAAAAAAATTAATTTTTGTACAAGAAAGTCGCTTTAAGAAGCAATAAAAAAGCCGTCCCAAACGAAGCCTAAATCACCAATTAAATCAAGAATCTGCAGCAAGTAAAGTCTCATAAGGATGTGTTTAATCCAAGGTAGCAGCTCTGATATGATCCTAAAAGAGAAATCACAGTCGAACAAGAGGTGCGAAGGACTTTCAGGAAACAGGTGACAAAGTTAGCACAAAGGATCAATATTAATATTCCTTTCATAAGAGCATCAGTAGTTTTCAACCCACCACATATAGTCATCCAGCCATAAACAGAAAAACGCAGAGCATGAAATTTATGCCAGACAAAGGAATGCCAAGAGCAGATAGATTCATTCTATAAAATTCCATGGTGAAGGCTTTGAAGTTTCCCACATGAAGATTGTCCCATTTCAGGCAGACAGCATTACTTTCCAGACAGATAGGAATAGAGAAGATAACCTCAGAAATTTGCCTATCAGCATCACATGGCAAATTCTAGGTGTTGTCACTAATAAGCACAGCAAGAGGGGCTTTAGAAGGGGTAACGATTAAGAATAGTTTCAGCATAAGGCTTCACAGAGATACGACCCCCCAAACACCAGTGATCCCACGGGAGAGAAATGTGAGAGTGAATTGTGAATTGAAACATAGTTTAAAATTGCGCAATAAGAGGCGTGCCTTGAGGCGCGCCTCTGCACAATTTAACCTCCAAGAGCCTCATTGCTTAAGCAATTTTGGGTCTAGGTGAGGCTTACGCCTCAGAGTCAATGAGGCGCACCTCAGAGGCTTAACTGCGTAATAATGAGTGAGGCGCATGCCTCATGATGCCAGGTCCCACCCACTTAAGTTCCTAATTAAAAAACCCTATTTCCTCAATTCTTTCATTCGGCCTACCCGAACCGAACAGAGGAGTTCTTCACAAGCCCAGATCCGCGACCTAGCTTCGCTCAGCCTCCCTTCCCGCCGCCTCTCCCGCCGGCGCCACCTCGCGCTGGTGAGCTTCTAGTGTCCAGCCGCCCTCTACGACAACTCTACTACCAATTTTACGTATTTTTTTTAATTCAAGGTATGATTTTTCAAGTTATAGAAAATCTAGGGTTTTTTATTTTTTGAGATTTTTGGTTTGATTTTGCATTTGTGCATTATGAAACATGGTTAGGGGCAAGAAAAAGTCAAATACGTCATTGCGGCGGGACCCTTCTTGGAATTACAGTGTACAGGTTGACGTAGAAGGCGGCGAGAAGACATACGTGTAATTAAAATGCAGTTTATGTGATAAGGTGGTGAAAGGAGGAGTTACCCGCATGAAGAAACACTTATCCGGCTCACATAAAACGTAGCACCTTGTGCGAATGTGCCGGATAAGGTGGAGGAAATTACTGCTTATATGAAGAAGAGTACCACGGCCAAACATTTACAACAAGAGCAATTTGATGAAAAGGTCGAACATGGTGCTTACTACGGGAGCGAGAGTGGAAAGGACTCTTCCTTCACTATACACAGTAGAGGTGCCCGGGGTCCTATGGACCAATATATGATTAATCAATGAGAGGATAAAGGAAAAAACACAGATGATGCTTGCGGCTGGTACCAACACTCAGAATGAACTCCCTTGTGTATATTATGCACAACAAGAGGTTGAGAGATAAGAGGTTGAGGAACAAGGGGTTGAATGATGATGAGGACCCTTTGGTGTGTGATGATGTGACATCTGATAATGAGTGGTATATAGATGATGAGACAGATTTGTCATTATCAGACCTGCAGCTAGAGGATCTAAGTGTGGATGTCTTGAGGGGCAAAGTAGATCAAGAAGGCACATCCACTAGTACCACACCACATACATCCACTAGTACTACAGCACAACAAGCAAACAAAGGTATCTCATAATTTTTTATGTGCTATTACATTTTAAATATATGCAATTAACAGCACACTAATCATTCTTATTGAACAGGAAAGAGAAAAGTGGGTAACATTGAAGATGATGAAGATTTGATATTCATTAGATACAATTGGAGAAGAAGATGCCTCCCTTGAAGACCCATTTAGTGATGGGACATGATTGAATTTTAGATGTTCTTTCTTATTTGTACTTTGGGAGTTTTGATAGACTTATATTTGTGATTTTGTACTTTAAATTATGCTATGAGATACATATATTGCATCTATTTTATTAATTTTCACTAATTTCACTTCTTATTTAGATATTTTTATTGTATGATAGACTCTTATTGTTATTTACCTGCTATAATAATTAAATTCTCATTTACGCAATTCTTCGTCCGTGAGGCTTATGCCTCACGGACGAAAAACGACTCGAGGCTTATTTATGCAATTTTAAACCTTGACCTGAAAAGAGAATTTATGTTTAACTTCGGCAGCAGTGTCACAAACGCTTTTCCAAAACTTGGAGGATGATGAGAGAGGAGTTTTCCAAGGAGAGATGTATATGATAGAAAGCCGATCAGACGGAGGAGTTTTGGAGTTATAAATTCTGCTGATAAGGGAGTAGTTAAAACCAAACTGAAGAGCAGAAATGGCAGGAAGACCAAAACCACCAAAGATTTTAGGCTTGCACGTATTAGCCCACGAGACAAAGTGGAGTTTTTTTGCGTCTCAATCAACAAAATACAGTAACTTAGAGCAGATTATCCCAATGAGCGTGCAGATTGACTTAGGTAAGATAACTACAAGTATCCAATAAGTAATGGTATTCCAAATAGAATACCTAACAAGCTGCAAACTACCTGCAAAAGAGAAAAATTTTGCTCTCTGACCAGAGAGCTGATTAGAAATAGAATCCAAGAGTGGAGAGAAATCAGCAAGCTTAATTCTCTTGGTGGAGATAGGAAGTCCAAGATAGGTGATTTTAGAGCAAGGAGACGAGATGTTAAGAGCATTACAGATATCACAAGATGAGGGGGTGTTGGGAGAAAGCATAAATCTGCTTTTTTTAAGATCAAAATGAAGACCAGAGGAGTCAGCAAAGGTCTTAAGAATGTGGTTCAGATGTAAACAGTTTTGGATTGTAGCTCTTCCCAAAACAAGCACATCATTAACGTAGAGCAGGTGAGATAACTTGAATCCTTCTATATTAATAGCTTGAAAGCTAACACCATTAGCTGAGGTGTCCATTAAGCAGGAGAAAGCGTCGATAATAATACAGAATAAATAGGGAGTAAGAGGAAATCCCTGTCTAAGCCCAGCAGAATAAGGGAAATAACTCTCTAAAGCTCCATCAATGCATAGAGAGAACCTGACATCAGAAATACATGCCTTAATCCATGAGGTAAAGGTAAGGGGAAAGCCCTTTGAGACATTCTAGCAAGAAGAAATTCCTTGGATACAGAGTCGAAGGCTTTCTTGATGTCACAAATTTAACACACATGTTTTTAAGTTTTCCTTGCTTCCTGAAGAAAATAAGAATTTCATAGGCTAATATGACATTATCAGAGGAGATCCTCTGCATAATAAAGTTAGATTGCGAAGGGCTAATTATGCTAGGCATAATGGGTTTTAATCTAGTGGCCAAAATTTTAGAGATAATTTTGTAGAGAATATTGCATGAGGAGATGGGTCTAAATTCAGCTAAGGAGCTGGCATGGGTGGACTTGGGAATTAAAGCTAGAGCAGTAGCTTTAGTACATCTGGGGATGTAACATTTGATAAAAAAGGACTTGACTACCTTGCATAAAGGAGGACCAATACTTGCCACCCAATTTTATAAAAGTGAAAGTTGAACCCATCTGTTCCAGGGGCAAAAATAGGTGAGCCAGAAAAAACTGCGACTTTAATCTCCTCATCAGTAACTAGGCCACAGAGAGTGGCAAAAAAATGCAGAGACAATATTTCCAGGATGAAAAAGGGAAATGTAAGTTTGGGTAGGGGATGGGGGGTTATATAGACTTGTAAAATGCTGTATGATGTTATGAATGGCATTAGAATGAGGATTAGAAAGCTCAGCAAGAGCAGCAGATACAGACATCTTGTTGCAATTTTTCCTCAGAATTTTTAGAGTAAAGAAACTTGAGATCACCTTCACCATACTTGAGCCATTTTTCTTTGGCTCTTTGTACAACCCAAGAAGACCAAGCTGAAGAGCAATCAACAATTTGATAGTTAAGAAACTTCAGTTTGCCATCTAGGGAGACATTCAGGGGGTCAGATTCCAAAAGAGACATACAATAGCTTTGCTGTTTATGAAGATCATTAAGCGTGGAGGATGTAGAGGAAGATGAGGCCCACTTCTCAGGCGTAATATTTGATTTTAGGTTTTGGAGGTTTTTGCAAAAATCTAAAATAGGATTCCCAAGGCTGGAAACTGCAAAAATAGAGATAAGGATAACCCAATATCTATTGATTTTTTACCAGTAGTTTTTGTATAGAAATATGTGCCACACAGTGACCTGGTTTTGAGATGTATTGAAGTGCAGAATTATGGGGCAACGGTCTGAGCAAGAGGGACTCTGGACACACAGTAAAAGGAGCAAGGAAATTCTTCCAACCAAGCATCATTGATTAATGCTCTATCTAGTTTAATTTGAATTGGGTTGTCAGCTCTCTGATTGAACTAGGTAAAGAGAAACTCCCAACAGAAGCCAAATCCATCAAGCTAGCAGCAAAAATGAGGGAGTTGAAATCCCCAAGTCTACTGGAGTGTAAAAGATTCCCCCCAGCTTTGTCACATCGAAACCTACTGTAAAACCCGAAACTTTCAATCGGACGCGTTGCACGCATTTCGATGCGCCGCAACGAAATTAGGCGCAATTTCAAAGTCGTCAGAATGCAACGAAATAAATTTTATTAAATTCTACGCGAAATTTCGATTGAAACGGTGTAAAGAACTTATAGGAAATTTTGCATGTTAGGAGTTAAAAATCATTTAAGTTTGTTTAAGTAAACTTTACCTATTATACCCATTTTACCCCTCATGAGCCTTAAGGAATTTATTAGAGGAAAGGACACATGCGTCATTTACCCAAAAACACTCCCTTAATTCCCCTCATTCGCTAAGGGACCGATTCATTCGGTCCCTTGTTCGTTTCTTTCGGCCGAGAGAAGGAGAAGACGAAAGGGAGAGGCGACGGAGCTTGGAGAGGCGGCGGCCGGCGGCGGCAACGATTTTCCGGCGGCCATTTTAGGAGAAAATCAAGGGGAAAGCTTAAGGAAGAGAAAGGGGTAAGATTTGAACCTAGAAACTTTCTTTTTCTCCAAGATTTTCATGTTTAAAAATTTAGGGTTTTTGAAATTTATGAGTTTTGTTAAGAAAAGGTGTGTAGGAAGAAGTGTGGAGGTTTCTCTTGCAAAGAAATTTAAGTTTCCTCTAGTTTTCTTTAGGTTTCAAAATTAGGGTTTTGCTAAATTGATGGGGCTTTCATAGCAAAGTGAAAGGGAATGTATGTGAGCATGAGTCTAACGGTCTAACCATTAAGCATGACTTTTTAGTAAGAAAAACTTAGGTTTCAAAATTAGGGTTTTTTGTTTTAAAGAAGAATTGGTTTAAGAATGATGATAGGATGATTGTAGAAACAAAATTTCTTTGAAATTTAAAGTTTTTCTTAAGAACTTATGGAATTGTAAATTAGGGCTTTTCCTAATTGTTCATTTCTAAGCTTGCATGTTCATTAAACTTGTTCTTAGGAGGCTTGGGAAGTCTCTAATGATGAGAAAATGAGAATGAGGGAAAGAAAATAATTTTTCTACTTTTTACATTATTTTAAATCCGAAAATTTAAATACTAATTAAAAGAAAAATGTTATATTTAGGTTTTGTTGTATTAAAGGAAAAATGTAAGATGCATTTATAAGTAAGAGAGAGATATTAGGGTAGGGAATTTGGAATTTGGCAAAAAGGGCTTATGTTGTAAATGTGTTTTTAGAATTTGAAAGGAGGGATTAAGAAAAAAGGTGGTGAAGATAAGACACTTTTAAAGGCACTAATTGAGGTAGGAATCTCTTTTCCTACAATTTCATATTTCTTTATGTTTCATGTTGGCAAATCTCTTACTCTCTCTCCTTATATGGAACATGTTGGCAAATCTTTTACTTTCTTATTATATGGAACATGTTGTTAAAGATTTTACTTTCTTGTTAGATCAAGGACATTTGATCAAATACATATGGGTTATTCTATGTTGGTTAAACATCTTAAGTCACTTTTCTTATATGATGAAAGGTTGGGGTTCCATATATACTTATATACTTGCTTGTGTATGTTGAATACGGAGTACCAAATATGGTGCTAAGCCACCTTTGTATAAAGCATTCTCTTTTGATGTTATGGCATGTGTTAAGATAATATAAAAGATGTTGTAACTGTTTCGAACATTTTAGAGGCGCTTTTGTGTATTATCATGTCTTTTAGATTATTAATTGCATGTTTTAAGACTATTCAAATGTTTTACATGTCCGATTCCGTTCCCGCCTCGTATACACGAGCTAACCGGGCCGGGTCGTGACACCTACAGCAGTTAAAATCTCCCATTACAATCCAAGGGGTATTGGAAGGAGGAATAATAGATCTTATTTGATCCTAGAGCAACTTTCTTTCCTCCTGGCTATTAGAGTCATAGATAACGGAAATGAGATATTGTTCCCGAATTTAACCCAGCCACTAATCATATGGGGAGATGTAAAAATAGGGGCAAATTCCAGTATAGAAGAACACCATTTAACCCAGATTCTACCAGAATTTGCAGAGGCAAAATTATGACAGCTAGCTTCACTATTAAAGATTGTGTAAGTGGCATTGAACTAAGGATCCGAGAGAGCATCAACATGAATCATATTTTCCATTATACATAACATATCTAGGTGAGATTTCTGGACTATTTGCTTACAGAAAAACCCCTCTCATTCCATGAGGCAAGGGGGCGAAAGGTCATTGGGATTTAGGAGGGTTTGGAGGCTTCTTAACTTGCTTGCCTCTAGTGATCTTTGGCTGTTGGACTGAAGTGGAAGTTGAGGGTTAGTACATGACCTCTTTGAAACAGACACAGAATCAAGATCCTTCTCCACATTAGACTCATTGAGCACTTCAAATTTATTGGTGATATGAACTTGTTTGTCTCTATGGTTGAGGACTTCGAGGGGGGAGGGTGGTAATGTTGGAGGTGGTTTCCTCAGATGGGGAGTTCAAGTTCAATAAAATGAGATTGGTTTGTGTGGGGTTGGCAAGTCAATGGGGAGGGGGAACTGTAATGGTGGGAGCGACTGTGGATGGTGTTCGTCTCCCAAGGAAGAACCATGCTCCACCAGACTAGGCCATTTGGTAATCCTCAAGGGACAAAAACTTTAACAAAAAGAAGCCATCACTTAATAAGAGGAGTTCCAAAGAACCTTTAAGCTTCCAGCACTTACAGAACACAACCAACAAGGCTTCGTAGTACGGCCTACGCCCGATCGAATAACCGACTAAGGATAAGTTCCACTCCTCATAACCATAGTTTAAAATTGCGTAATAAGAGGCGTGCCTCAGCCCAATTTTAAACTTTTAAGCCTCAAAGCCTACGCAATGAGAGCTAGCATTGAGGCGTACGCCTCAAGTTCACTGAGGCGCGCCTCACCTCATGTTTTAAAGGCATCCGCCTCTTAAAATTAAAAAAAAAAACTAACCTAATACATATATATATATATATATATATATATATATATATATATATATATATATTTGGTTCGGCCCCCCACCCTCGCTTTCACTGCGCTTTCACTGCGCTTTACCGAATAGAAGTTGCCCCTGGCAGGTTGAACCCCGCCAGGGGGTAGCGCCCCCTTGGACCCCCGGCAGCCCGGCATATTATATGTATTCATCATCTTTAGAATAAGTGAAGCATTATGTTTAGGGGTTTGATATATTGCACTAATATATTCTTCTCATAAAGGGTGGTCAGAAGTAAGGATAAAGCTGCATCAGGTCATAGAAAGGATCCATCATGGAAACATAGCACTCATATGGATGTAATTTATCATTTTATATTTACGCAATTTTTTGTTTTTGAGGTGTAAGCCTCAAAACACCTTGAGGCTTACGTCTCGCCTCACAAATGAAAAACGACTCAATACCCGATTACGCAATTTTAAATATTGCTCAGAACCTGCAATAATATCTTCTTTAGAGAAGGGAACAATCTCATGAAGAGTAGGGATGAAAGATAGGGAAAGGTCCTTCGAGGAGGAGCCTGAATATGTGATTAAGTGTTTTCAGTTTAGGGATGAAGGGTAAGGGCAAGATATGCCCACAGCTTGATTAGAAAGATGGGGAAAATCATTTATGAGGGATGAGCAGTCCATGAGGGGGAAGTGGTAAGGATTTTCCTTCGACGAAGCCAGAGGAAGAAGGGAAAGGAGGGGAAACCAAATAGAGGTGACTAAGGCAGCAAAGAAACCCTAGCAGAGCTCCAGCCGCAAAAGCTCCATCAAACAATTACTTCCTTCCAGTTTGAAGCATAAATTTCATGTATTTTTAATATTTAGAATCCCTTTGAGACGGCTGCAGTTTTTTATAAAGTTGATTATAAAGAAAATAATTTTTTAAAAGCTGGTACAAAAAGCAACATCCTTGTAAAAAAATTTTTTGAAAGCAACAAAAAAATAATGAACAAATAAAAATTGTGATTACAATCTAAAAAATAAAGCAGTAAGAAAGATTATTCCAAATGAAGCCTTAAATTATAGTTGTAACGTTGTCGTACCATTTTCTGCACTATATATGCAGAGATTTATTCATTTTAAAGAAACATTCATCACATGCTTAATCATTTACCTTATACTACCAGTTTAGAATCTATCCTATGAATCCTTCGCCATGCAAATCATTCTTACAGAACATGTTAGTTTTATTTTACCCAAATCATTCAACCAACCATATTACATCATTTAAATTATCATAATAAAAAAATGTGCTGATTATTTCTAATCAGGTAGCCTTCATTTCTCTCAACTCAAATGTCAATAATTTTACAGCTTCAACCAAAAATTTCACATCCTGCATCAGCTTCTCTTTAAAACCAAAAAGAATAAAATTTCATGTCACTGTCGTTAATAAGAAGGCTATGAGATATTTTGGTATAGTTATCCCAGGCCAGGACAATATGGCGGTGACCTGAGAGCTAAAGCAAAAAATAAACATGAAGCTTATCAAAATCAATGTAGAACCTGAATGCAGAAATCCCTCTGCTTTGTGTATTTATATAAAAAAGTTCTTAGGGAGAGGTTTTATCTTCTATGAGAGCTCCCAGCCTCTCCATATGATTTCTCTAGATGCTGAATGCCAGGACCATATACTCTGAGGCAGCGCTCACTGAAGGAACGTACAAGACGGGAAACAACTTCCTTAAAGAACATGGTAGCAACCTGCAACAAATAGCCATTCTTCAGATTTATTAAAGTGTTGGTGCTAAAAAAATTTTAAATTTGCTCGTGGAAGAATGATCAAACAAAAGCTTGATGGGAAATTTGGCAATGATTAAAAAATTTATTAATTGTTTTTAATACCATAAAGCTGTGATCATCAAGTGTTTCTCAATATAATCTTTAAACCTTTGAACTCGTTGAGACTGACTTGTCAATATCTAAAAAATTACAACTATGAAACTTGTTGAGCCTCATGGCTCATCAGGTAACTCGAGAGTCAAAAAGGACCTTTCTCATTTTTGGAGAGAGATATGATAAATAAGCAAATAAGCGTATTAGAACCAAGATCAATCAATCCCATGTCCTTTTTGAAACAACACACCATTTTTAGGTCCAACCCAGTCTCATAAAAAACTAGCAGAAACCGATCAACAAACTTTTCTTGGAGTTCTTGTAACAAATAGGTACCAAAGTTATATAGTGTACTTTGCCGCATAGATCACACATAAACTAGCTGTTTATTTTAAATACATGAATTTATAAGCATGGCAATCATTAGAAAATTTCAAGTTCAAAGAGAAATGGCGTAAGAACAATTCACAAGATCAAATTATCAAGAGATGTGTGTGTCCTAGTGTCTTTCTCACTATAAGTACTATAGGTGGACTTCTCTCCTCCTAAGAGAAGAATTAGCATTCTCCATCTAATCAAAATTTGATGTAATGGCCTTCAAATGTAAGATCAAAATCATCAATTCTTTTTGACATTATAAAAACTACCTGCATTTTCAATAAATTTTAGCATCATTTGGTCAGAGACTCCAATTGCATAAGATATTTGCGATTTCAAATTGTTGAGAGTTCCAAATCGCTTGGAATTAAATACATTGATTTTTTATGATATCTTGTCAATATTGGACAATTTTGATTGGTGAAATGAAGGATAAAACTAAATTTTTAGAAGAGCTTCTATATATTCTTCATCATTTGTATAGTTGAAGGACTAAACTGAGGCAACATGATACTCTGGGACTAAATTGGCCATACATGAATAGTATGGGAACTATTTTGAGATTTTCCTGTATTTAATATATAATAACGACCATACTTTTATATTAGCTGTGGAGTGATTAAGACTTTCCAACCAAAATTGGTTATATAATTTGGTCAGTCCTGATTATAGTTTTCTAGTGATGGATTGCTAATATTAATGAGATTTGGAGTTGTTATATAGTTTGACAACTTTGTAGAGAATTAGATAAAAGTTCTAATATTATAATGGTACCAATTCCAACTATTTATATGGGGAATTTAAATGGTCAAGTACACATCCAGTTGGGATTTAATATTACCCATGGCTAAATTCAGATAATTCTTCTATCAAAAAATATATTGGTATTGATCCATTTGTGTGAAACACCCGCATAATTTCTTCCAGCTAGAATCTACACTCACCAAAACTCCTATCATCTTTCCTTCCTCTTCTATTAGCACATCATTGATTCGTGGTACCCCTGCTAACAACTAATCAATTCATGAACAACATGAATTATACTTTATAATTATTATGCTGCCTACTCATCAATTTGTGAACTATTGTAATTATTTTATAATTATTACTATCTAATTTTGTATGTTTCATATTAAAAGGGCTCACATGGTTGTATAGATACTAGAAAAATACTTGAATAAATTTCAATTGATTCTCTCCCATTTTTTTTCAAGGTACCAGAGCCCTAAGCATTTGCTCTGCCTTATATATCAATTACATCAATCTTCTTCGTTGCATTCCCACAATCTTCTGCCTGTATTGCTACACTTTCTTCTTTTTCTCCTCTTTTTCCATATAGCCTTCATCAAACATTTCCCATTATTGCAGCATTCATAGTTACATTGCCATGAATTGGTCTCATTGTTGCATTCTTCATTATTATCCTATTATCGCATTTATTTACTTCTTTGTTTTTTCCCCGTGAAAAGAATCATAGTTTCCCTCTCCATAGAAAACAATAACAATATGACCGCATCCTTGTTCTCAAGTTATCTTGAAATTAAGAGATGAAATCTAAATCCAATGGGAGACTTACAAAACATCCATTCACCATAGCAGTTAAATGAAAAGAACTATCTAAGATCATTATTGGTTCGCAATTTCTTAGAAGGAAGAAAAAAATTTATCAATTACAAGGCATAGTAAAATAAAAAAGCTTTGCTTGGAACGCCTAAAAAATCATCTACAATAGGTACTTATATTCTAGCATGCTCAAGTAAATCTTCTCTTCTCATGCCTTCAAAGTCTCAGAGATGCTCATTTCTAATTCTTGAATTATTGATTCAGGAGCTATAGATCATATACCAACTCATCTCATAAATTTTCATATACTCCTTGTCCTAATAATAACAACAAACAAAAAATAATGATTAATGGATTTTCAACGACTATAGCCAATTAAGAAGATACTCTTATAAATAAATCTCTGACATTCTAAAATGTCCTCCATACACCTAAATTATTTATCATTATGTGATTCATTTGAAAGCTATCTACAGATTCTAACTGCAATATTATGGTTTATCTTTCATTTTGTCACTCAACAATTGGACACAAAGAGGATGATTGAGCTTGCTCAAAAAAGAGATGACCTCTACCACCATGAGGAATCCAATGATCCAAAAAACTACATACAACCTTCAGTATTGACTTTTCTCTCAGAAATATTTAAATCCAATAAAGAAAAAAAAATCTTACTTCAACACTTGAGCTGCGACCACCCATCTTTTATTGTTCTCAAAATTATCTTTTCTTCATTATTTAAAAAAATCAAAATCAGAGAATTTCATAGTGATGTTTGTGAACTAATAAAATAAAATCTTAGTCATTTTCCATGAGTGACGCAAGAATCGTTATTCTTTTTTCTCTCATTTATAGTGGCATCTAAAAATCATCCTCTACACCTAACATCTCTGAGGTAATTTGTATCCTTATCAATGATTGCACCCATGTCATGAATCTTTTTACTAGTATCATCTTCCCCATCTTTTTCAATATCAAAAATTAATTTGATGTTGAAATTAAAAGAGTCAGATCCGACAATACTAAAGACTACTTAAAACATTGTTTGTCCTCATACAACCAAGAAAAGAAACAAAATAGACTAGCGAACAAAAGAATGGCCATCTACTTGCTATCAAAATGGCTCTTCTTTTTCAAAAAAAAAAATCCCAAAATAATATTGGGGGAACAAGTTTTCACATCCACCTACATCATAAACTAGTTACCAACAAAGACTCTTAGGTTCAATAGCCATACACAAATCATAAAAAAATTCAGTTCCTATTTTAATTGTTCAAACAACTTCATTTCCAAAATATTTGAAAGTGTTATCCTTATTAATACACATTCCCAAAATGTAGGAAAGCTTCATCCTCGGGCAATTAAATTTGTTTTTAATGGCTATTATCCCACATAAAAAATGGTACAAATGCTATAATTCCCTCAAGAGAAAGGCATATGAGTTGATTGATGTGATGTTCAATGAAAAAGATCACTACTTTTTTAATACTTATCCTAGGAAGAAATATCATTCACAAATGGGATTTTTCTCCTAGATAATCCTTCTTAGCCCTCATCCCAATAAAAAACTCTATTTTAGAACTAGACAAACCTACCAAAGTCGAGTTTATATTGCAACCACTTCTTACTCAACCATGATAGGTTTACGCAAAAACAAAGACATCTCAATCTATACAAATCCAATCAATTGAATCAATCCATAACACTAAATCAGTTAAGGAAACCATTAAGCCCACTATTAAAGGTATACAAATTTTCACTAAATATTCCTTAACACTTATTTTTATACAAAGATCTTTCCCATAATCACCAATGCTTTCACACTACCCTGCATACCATTTTGATCCTTATCGTCTTTGAGGCTTTAAATAATGTGAATTAGTATAACACTATGAGGGAAGAAACAGATGCTTTCAAGGAAATAAAACATAAGAATTGATAAAATGATCAAAAGAAAAGAAACCAGTGGGATGCGATGGGGCTTTACTGTAAAAAATAAATCTGATGGTTCATTAGAATGGTATGAAACCAGACTAATAGCAAAAAGTACGGCCAAATATATGAGATTGATTATTGTGACATATTTGTTCCAGTTGCTAAAATGAACATTGTTAGAGTTCTCTTATCTTTTAACAACTACCAGAGATTGAAATATATAACATTTCGAGGTTAAGAATGTCTTCTTATGTATTGTGACCTGCAGGAAGAAGAATCATGGAGGTCCAATCAAAATTTGATTCAAATAAAAAACAAAAGTTATTTCATCTTAAAAATAAACTATATGGGTTGATGCAATCTCCACATGCATGGTTCAAAAGGATCGCCAAAGTAATGACCAGTGTGGAATACAAACAAATTCAACGAGATCATACATTATTTATAAAACACATGATTTCAAGGTAGATTCTCCGCACCGCTAGTTTATGTTGATGAAATTATCATGAAACTAGCATTCAGCATAAAGAACAACTAAGTAGCCCTATTTTGCCACTCAAATTCAATAAGCAAAAATATCATAATTAAACGCTAAATGCTAAATTCCTTCCATGAACTTATCGGTGCATTACTCGTTGAACTCAATTGCCTCTCAATATAATATTTTTCCTAACTTTAGAATCCTTCAGTTATATCATATAGTCAATTCAACTTTGAACAGGACACAAACTAAATCCCACAACCAGAAAACGATAATATACAACAACAATCAGTAGTGACAGATACCCACCAATGAACCAAACCCCAACCTTAGGTACCTCTTCTCCCTCTTACCTAATTCCCATCTTTAATTTAAAAAAAAAAGATTCTATTTATAAGAATAAGAGGTTATTTTGACATTCATAGTATAGCAACAAAAATAACCCAAAAAGAAGTGTAGCAGTTAGTATGTAAAACTAGAAAGAGCATTTTAATACAATTAACAAAATAGATATTTTGTTTCATGTAATAGAGACACTACAGAAAATTTCTTCTCTGGAATCACATAACATTAATTATTTCTGAGAAGCTCCTGAAAAACCCTAAGTGGCATATGAGACTCATTATGAAGAAATAAAAGTTAAGCATGGAGACAATATATCTTACTGAGAGAATAGCGATATCAAGTAGACATAATCTCTCTTACTACATCATAATTCATATAAGAAGGTTAAATTAAAAATAAAGAAGCACATAATCAGTAGAGCTGCAGCATTAGAACTAAATTTAATGCAAATAAAATAAATATTTAACCAAAAAAAACATTTGACAGAAGATAAATATGAAAGGTGTTTTTTGGTGCAGTTCTTAGTGTAGAAAGTTAAGTCATTTTCAAGCACTCTGACGCATCAAAAAATGAGTTGCTGCACAAGAAAGCATCACAACAAGAAACCATTACAACTAAGTTTAATGAATACTAGAGTTTGTACTCTCAGTATTCAAAAAGTACCATAATCAAAATGTAAAAATAAACTTGAGGAAATGTTTTACTATTAGCAAAAGCTGCAAATAAATAGAAGTGAAGAAAATCAAGTTAGGAAAACGCACCTGGCGATACAGTGGAGATTGGAACTTAAAATCCACCAAAAAATGTAGGTCACAAGTCCCAGGAACAGGGCCAGGATTAAATTCCCAAATATTAATTAAATGGTCAAATAGTCCAGTGTCCAATGCTGTGGTCTGAAAAAGCACCAGCAATATTATAATCAAGCAGAGTATGCCATAGTGCACCATATTTGAGCTTTTACTTTCTTGTTAGAAAAATTCTAATCAAACAAAACAATGGAGTCAAATGAGAAAAACAGAATGTTAGCAATGTTGGCACTGTTATGAGATCATCACTTTACCCAACAGTTTGAAATCCATCACATAACTATGTTAAAGACTAATAGCATCACGGCTACGTTTCAAGTCTATGGTAGCAACAAGAAAAAAAAAATCAACGGCGTAGAACCCTATAGCAGAGGACAAACTTCTACTCCTAAGTAGATATACATTTCTTTTCTTTTAGGGGCTGTTTGGATCGTTTGGTTTAATGTAAAAGGAGCGTAAAGTATTAAAAATGCAGGAGTTTTGACAATATTAGTGTATAAAACAAATGCAGTGTAAAATTTTGGTGCATTCGAAATTCATCCTCTAGTTCATTTTTGGTGCATTGGGAATTCCTCAGATTTTGGCTAGGTCCGAAAACACTGGAAATTCATTGCAATTGCCGACTTCGGCTGCCGTCATGTGTCGGCTGCTAGCTGTCGGCCACCTCCATAGGGCACCACCGCCCGCCACAGCCGGCATCCACTGTCGCCGCCGCCATCGCCACCCGCCATCATTGAGCACCGTCATCCACCGCCGGCCACCAACGTCCACCACCGCTGGTTGCCGCCACCACTGCCACCAATGTCAGCTACATATCAGCACCCTCTTTGTGCTTTACATTGCATTCATTTCATTTCAAACCAAACCAAAAAAGTAATCTCATGCATTTCTTTTACACTGTCCAAACAACTCCAAAGTATTCCTTCTACACTACATTCCTTTTACGCTGCATTCCTTTTCAGCCAAACCAACAACTCCTTAATTTAAAAGAATTTCAAATACCATATGTATTTTCATAAAAACCACTAAACCTAACCATATGCCCCCAAGTAATATCTTCTTCAACAAACAACAAATCATCATATTCAATAGCCAAATCATCCAATATCGCAATCAACCATTCGTTGGCAACTTGGCATCATTAATATCATCTAAGGAAATTACTTCAATAGTGCCACGATGTCTACGGTATCAAATCAAAGTTTTATAGTATTTCACAAAGACTAAATTCTTGAGATGATCATACTCAAACTTGTTTATTTTTTTAATGGAGCTACAACAAAGTTTAGTAATACAATTCTATTAGAAACTTAAATCCACTTAATAAATATAATTGTTTTAAGCTTTGTATCATAGTTATGGAAATATGATGAACCCTTCGTCCCTCCTATAGACGCTCAACTAGGGCTGTCGAAAATTAACATGACATAAAAACCCGACCAAAAATTTTCGGGTTAGGGTCAACCCATTTGAAAAACAAGTTGGGTTCGGGTCCCGATTTCTGACCCGTTTGAAGTTTTTGGTCAGTTTCGGGTCAACCCGAAATAACCCGCGCGCTGTCTATTACCGTCCCGATTTCTCTTTGCCTCCCACCTTCCCTTTCTACCTCTAAAACACTAGCCCTCGCTCTCTCTCACTCTCCACAACCATTCGACAAAGTCCCCTCCTTCAAAGACAAAAACACAAGCCTCTTCGATCAGTAATCTCCCGCCATTCCATCCTTTTTCTCTTCACCATTTTTTCTCAAAAATTTCTAAGCTTGGATTTTGCTCCAAACACCAGCAGCTCTCTGATGTCGGCGACATGTGCAGAGACTGAGCCGACTCAGGACTTGATGGGCCCAATCGGAACGTTGTTTAGCTGTCGCAGATGAAACGAAACAAGCATAATGAGAATGATCTACTTTGCTCTTGCTACGGCGTGGTTCATGGGCTAGGCTCCTCCGAACGATACGTATTTGGCATTGGTAGAGGCAATGATGATGGATTTTTAACATCATATTTGTCATCTTGTATTATATCAACTACCTTAGCCCGACAACCTCCTTTAGACCATTTAATTATTTCCATCACCTAAATATCACTTGTGATAAGCTTAATAGCATATGGGTGATGTTCCATAAATATGATAGCATAATAAAAATCATGGCCTCATAACCAATGGCATATAATTTCATTTGCTGCTCACAGCACAAAAAAAAACAAATTATGTATTTTTTAAGCTTGATAATTTTATACTTCCCACCATCACATTTCTTTATAGATGATTTACAGCCTAACTACTAAAAACTTCTGTATTTACATATCTAAGACCTAAAATCCAATATTTACTTATATAAAACTCAAATTTCTCTAAGATCAAATTCACAACTCTTGTCAACAACTCTATTCAAATCCTGAACTCCAAAATCTCACCCGAACTCTCTCTCTCACACTCACACGCGGCATGGAACCTTTCGTAGGAGCCAACCATCTCCAATCTCAAAATTTTCAAACACACAAATTCAGACCTTCAAAGCTCGATGACTCCAAACCACCCCCACTCTAAGACTGTAGAGCTTAAGTGGTTGATCTAAACCTTTTTGCATTGTTGACCCTAAAACTCTAAGACTCTAATAGGAACTACTTGAGTTCGCAAGTAACCCAAAGGGAATACTTGAGTTCGCAAGCAAACCTAACCCAAATCGGCACCCAAACAGCAAGAAAACTGTTGTTTGGAACAGACGAAAAACAGGAAAATCTAAGAGAAAATCCAAGGAAGAGTCTTGTATTCCACTAAGCAAAGAAGGAAAACATCAAATGATACAATGTTCTTCAATTCGAGAGGAGGAACAACTCTCCTACTCTCTGGCAACACCAAGAGCCCAAGCACACAAAACCCTAGATCTCAAATCACATTCAAATTCAAGATAACCCTAATTTCCCCCCAATCCTCCTAATTAACAATAAAGGAGTCTTACAAAATTCCTAAACAGTCTCTCCTCATTCAAATTTCCCTCCCATACATGTAATTAAGCCAAGAATGGGGCCCACACTAGTTCCGCCCCCCTCCTGCCTTCGGTTTCCTCCGCCTGGTGTAAACCAGGACCGGTCCAGGCTGGACCGGTCCAGTCGGCCCCTCCTGGGCCGGCAAGGGTGTAACATTACTCCCCTCCCAAAAACTCACATTGTCCTCAAGGTGAAAAGAGGGAAATTGCTCTTTCACTCTCTCAAACGGTTCCCATGTAGCATCAAAATCAGGGAGATCTTTTCATCCAATCAGCACTTCTTTCTCTCCCTTTTTATCTGATCTGACACCTTGGAGCTCCAGTGGTTCTAATATCACCTCCAAATCCTCAGTCAGTGTCTCTGGTAACTCTGTACTAACTGTATGCTCCCCTATAGCTCTCCTCAACTGAGACACGTGGAAAACTGGGTGTATGATAGCTGATGGGGGAAGCTTCAGTCGGTACGCCACTGCTCCGATTTTGTCCAACACTTCATAGGGGCCGAAGTACCTTGGAGCCAATTTCTCATTCCTCCTCGTAATTGTCCTCTACCTGTAAGGTCGTAATTTTAGGAAAATCTTTTCCCCCACTTCAAACTGTATGTCCCTCCTGTGTGAAACCGCCTATTTCTTCATGATTTGTTGTGCTCGTAACAGATGTTTCTTCAATTCCTCTAACACTCGATCTCTCTCCCCCAAGTACTCCTCCACTGAAGAAACCGGAGTGCTACTGCTCCCAAAGTGCACCTAGTGAGGAGGGTCCCTTCCATACAATAGTTTGAATGGCGTCATCTGTGAAGCCGAGTGAAACAAGGTGTTGTACCAATATTCTGGCCAAGATAGCCATTTGGCCCACAGCTTGGGTGTCTCCGACACAAAGCATCTCAAGTAGGTCTCCAAGCTCCTGTTGACCACCTCCGTTTGACCATCTGTCTGTGGGTGATAAGCGGTGCTCCTCTTCAAAACTGTTCCTTGTAACTTAAACAACTCCCTCCAAAAATGACTGAGGAACACCTTATCTCTATCTGACACTATTGCCTCTGGTATCTCATGCAATCTGATCACCTCTGATGAAAGCTGAAGCCATTGTCACCGTGGTGTAAAGACGACAGAGGGGAATAAAATGAGCATACTTGCTCAATCTATCTACCACCACCAGAATCACCGTGAAGCCTTCTGAACGGAGCGGCCCATCTATGAAATCCATTGATAACTCCTCCCATACCCGTCCTGGTAACGCCAAAGGCTGTAGTAGCCCACCTGATGACATAGCCATGTATTTGTTCCTCTGACAAATCTCACACCTGGCCACCATCTCCTCTACATCTCTATGCATTCCCTTCCAGTAAAGCTCAGCAACAATCCTCCTGTATGTCTTCTGCTCCCCCGAATGACCCCCAACCACGCTCCCATGAAATTCCTGGAGTATGTTTGGGATGTGGATGAAAGTCCTGGGCATCACGAACCTCCCTTCATACAGCAATTTGTCCCCATCTATTGAGTACCCTGGGTGGCTATCACCTCTGCTCAATAAATTCGCCCTGATCTTTCCCAACTCCTCATCCTTCGAGCTCTCCTCCTTAATGGCCTCCCAATTTAACATCAAAGGAACAGACACAGCCACTGTCTGTAGTTCTCCCATACATCTGGACAAGGCATCAGCCGCCTTGTTCTCCCCTTCTGGTTTGTACTGAATTTCAAAATCATATCCCAGTAATTTCGACAGCCATCGCTGATGCTCTTCAGTCACCATCCGCTGCTCCAACAAATACTTCAGACTCCTCTGATCTGTTCTGACAATGAAATGCATACCTAATAGGTAGGGTCGCCACTTCTGGATGGCTAAGACAATGGCCATCAACTCCCTCTCATAGACTGACTTCAGCCTGGCTCTGGCTGCCAATATCTGGCTGAAATAGGCAATGGGTCGCTAGTTCTGCATGAGCAATGCCCCCAATCCGTACCCTGAAGCATCTGTCTCCACTACGAAGGTCTGAGTGAAGTCTGGTAAAGCTAAAACTGGTACCGTAGTCATAGCCTTCTTTAATTTCTCAAATGCTGTTGTGGATGCCTCTCCCCATAGGAATCCATCTTTCTTCAACTGCACTGTTAGTGGCCATGCTATAGTACTGTACCCTTTAACGAATCTCCTATAGTATCCTGTCAGCCCTAAGAATCCTCTCAATTCCTTCAAATTCTTAGGTAAGGGCCATCTCAACATCGCCTCCACCTTTGACTGATCAGTTGCCACCCCTTTCTTGGATACGATGTGACCCAAGTACTCCACACTGGTCTGACTAAAGCAACACTTCTTCAGGTTGGCTCTCAGCTGATGCTCCTGTAGAATTCCCAATACTAGCTTCAAGTGCTTCAGATGCTCCTCCTCAGTTCTGCTATACACCAAGATGTCATCGAAAAACACCAGCACAAACTTCCGGAGATACTGTCTGAACACCCTATTCATCAGTGACTGGAACATAGCAGGGGCATTGGTAAGCCCAAATAACATAACCAGAAACTCATAATGCTCCTCATGTGTCCGGAATGTTGTCTTAGAGATGTCTTCCTCTCTCATCCGAATCTGATGGTACCCTGACTTCAAGTCAAGTTTGGAGAATATCACTGCTCCATACAGTTCATCCAAAAGCTCTTCAATCACCGAAATGAAAAATTTATCCAGTATAGTCTTCTTATTCAACGCTCTATAGTCCACACAAAATCTCCAGCTACCATCCGTCTTTTTGACCAGTAATACGGGGCTAGAGAAAGGACTCACACTTGGTCTAATGATTCTCGCCTCCAACATCTCTCTAATCAGCTTCTCAATTTCATCTTTCTGAATCTGGGGGTAGCGGTAGGGTTGTACACTAATCGGTGACACCCCCATTTAGCATAATTGCATGCTCCTGTTCTCTGGAAGGTGGTAACCCTTGAGGTGGCTGGAACACCTCCTTGAACTGTTGTATGACCGATTGCACTACAAGAGGAATGTCTCCCTCTTCCCCCACACTGACTCTCTCCAATCGTTGCAGTTCCACCAAATATCCACCCCCAACCTCCTGAATGGTTCGGATCATGAACTTGAGAGACACCCCCGTTCTAGACAGGCCGGCATCTCCCTGTATCACCATTCTCCTCCCCCCCACTACCAGTTCCATCCTCAGTGCTCCCCAGTTCACCTTGGTCTCCCCCAAGGTTTGCAGTCATTTCATCCCCAAAATCACATCTGTACTCCTCAATTCTAAGAGAAGAAAATCCTCCTTCACCTGTATTCCCTGAATGGTCAACACCACTCCCCTACAAACTCCTCTACCCATTTCTACCTTTTCAGTGCCCATCATCATCCCGTACCCTCTTGTATCCACTAGTTTCACCCACAAAAGATCAACAATCTGGGTGGAGATGAAATTATGGGTTGCACCACTATCTATCAGCACTACCACATCTCTATCAGTTATCTCTCCCTTCACCTTCATAGTGTGATTCGGAGTGAACCCCACTACTGAGTTTAGGGAGACTTTCGCCACATCCAAATACAACTTCTCCTCCTCTTCCATTTCTAGTCCGCTTCCACCTCCCTCTTCAGCTTCCTCGTCATTACAGACGGTGAGAACCTGAAGAGTTCGGTCCTTACACCTATGCCCTGGCATGTACTTCTCATCACATCGAAAACACAACTCCTTAGCCCGCTTCTCCTAGATCTCCTTCTCCGTTAACTTCTTAAAGTTTCCTCCAGGCCCACCTCCTCCATACTTCTCCTTTGGTACTTCTCGTAATCCTCCCTATCCCGCTCCTTTGGGAGCTAGGAAGGTCGTAGTCATCCTGTTGGATCCCCCAGAGCTACTGCCACGAGCCCCCCTCTCCAGATGCTTCTGATCCTCAACCAGCTGTGCCAACTCCATGGCCTCCCCCAGATCGTACGGTCTCATCACTCTAACAGCTGCCCTGATTTCTGGTTTGAGCTCCTTCATGAAGTTTCCCTCAAGCACGGTCTCAGAAAGGCGATCTAGCCTGCTAGCTAGGTACTCAAACCGGTCACGGAACTCTGCCACTGTCCCCTCCTCCATCAGAGCAAAGAACTGCTCGTAGAAGACTCCTCCCCTACTGGTTCAGAAACGCTCTAGCAAACAGTCCTTGAATTCCCTCCAGCTTCGAATGGGTCGCCTCATGTCCCGCCACTGGTACCACGCCAATGCCTTCCCTTCCAAGTACAGTCCTACCGCTGTCAGTTTCTCCTCCTCCGTCAACCCGTTGACGGTAAAATATCGTTCCACCTTCTAAATCCAGTCATGGCCATCCTCGCCCTCAAAGATGGGCATCTTCAGTTTCCTCACCTTGGGATCTCCTCCATACCCCCGATATCCTCCATAACCTCCCATTCCTCGAAGGGGAGGTGCTCCCCAAGTGTCCCGATCGTCCCTCCGACGATTATACCCAAGCCCTTCCTCGTATTCCCCTCATCTCCCTTCAACGTCAGCACCCCTGCGGTGAATTTCTTCCCTCCTTCCAACAAAATCAGCACCCCTTCGTTCGTACCCCTGGCTCATCTCCTCTCTAGAAAGCGATTCTAGATGAGGCATGTCATCCTCCCCCTCAAGGATCTCCACTTCCGGAGTTTTCCTTCCCCGAAACGGGTTCGAATTTCCTCCAATGCCATGGTCGTCGGTAGTCTCTCTTACTTCCGATATCACCGGATTGATCTTCATTTCCATTAATTTCTTCATCATTTCTTCCATAGCAGTGAACTTCCCCTCCAATCTTTCATTGTTGGAGGTGATTTGATTTTGAAAATCACAGAACTTTCCCTCCAAATCTGATTTTAACTGACCAATTTCACCTTCCAAGACTTCAACCTTTTTCCCGGCCATCGTTCGTCTCAAGAAACTCTAGAAAACTTCTTTCGGGTGCCCAAAAATATTGCTGAAATTTCAGGATTTCAGCCGCCGATGGTCCCAAGACGGTGCTCCGATACCAATTTGATAGGAACTACTTGAGTTCGCAAGTAACCCAAAGGGAATACTTGAGTTCGCAAGCAAACCTAACCAAATCGACACCCAAACAGCAAGAAAACTGCTGTTTGGAACAGTAAACAGTGGAAAAACAGTGGGAAAACAGGAAAATCTGAGAGAAAGCCCAAGCAAGAGTCTTGTATTCCACTAAGCAATGAAGGAAAACAACAAACGATACAATGTTCTTCAATTCGAGAGGAAGAACAATTCTCCCACTCTCTTGCAACACCAAGAGCCCAATCACACAAAATCCTAGATCTCAAATCACATTCAAATTCAAGATAATCCTAATTTCCCCCCAATCCTCCAAATTAACAATAAAGGAGTCTTACAAAATTCCTAAACAGCCCCTCCTCATTCAAATTTCCCTCCCATACATGTAATTAAGCCAAGAATGGGGCCCACACTAGTTTCGCCCCCCTCCTGCCTTCGGTTTCCTCCGCCTGGTGTAAACCAGGACCGGTCCAGGCTGGACCGGTCCAGCCGGCCCCTCCTGGGCCGACAAGGGCGTAACAGACTCCAACGCATCTTCCATACTGGGTCCTTCATGTTTACATATGAAGAAGGATTTCCTTCATATATTTTCTATTTTTTCCTGCCAAATTAATAATGAAGCATAAATCATTTGAAAAAGCATAGTTAAAAAGCACAAATTAATTTAAACTTTAAAAAAAATCTAAAATAATCATACTTCACATCAATGGTTGTCATTTGCTCTCCTAGATAGGAATAACAGCTTACAAGACTCACAGCAGGGAGATGTCACATCCTCTCAAAAATGACAAGACTCGAGGGGGCAAAAGCAATGGAGAGCCAAATTGAGATCTTATAAACATGACCCACTACTAGGTGTTGCCAAGTATCTCATTAACAAGATGACTGTTGAGGTAGATGCTAAGAAAAAATGAGCTAGGCTCCTCCGAACAATACGTCATTAGCATTGGTAGAGGTAATGATGATGGATCTTTAACATCATCTTTGTCATCTTGTATTATAACAACTACCTCAACCCGACCACTTCCTTTAGACTATTTAATTATTTCCATCACCTAAATATCACTTGTGATAAGCTTAATAGTATTTTAATGATGTTCCATAAATATGATAGTATAATTTAAAATCATGGCCTCTTAACCAATAACATATTATTTCATTTACTGCTCACAACACAAAAAAATTGATTATGTATTTTTTAAGCTTAACAGTTTTATACTTCCCACCATCATATTTCTTTGTAGGGGGTTTATACGCTAAACACTATAACTTCTTTATGCATATATCTAATACCTAAAATCCAACATTTACTAATATAACAGCCAAATTTCTTCAAATAGATCAAATTGACCTCTCATCAACAACTCCATTGGAGGCCTGAACTCTTAAAATCTAGCCTAAACTCTCTATCCCACACGCTGCATGAAACCTTTCATAGGAGCCAACCCTCTCCAACCTTAAAATTATCCAACATGCAACTTCAAACCTTCAAAGCTCGATGAATCCAAACCACCCCTACTCTAAGACTTCAGAGCTTATGTTGATGCTCCATACCTCCTTACATCATTGCCCCTAAGACTCTAAGACTCCAAGGCATACTTCCATGTTGGGTCCTTCCTATTTACATATGGAGAAGGATTGTTTTCAGATATTTTCTAATTTTTTCTACCAAATTAATAATAAAGCATAAACCTTTTGAAAAACATAGTTAATAGCACAAAGTAATTTAAACTTTTAAAAAAATTTAACTTGGAAGAAAATCATACTTCCACATCAAGGGTTGTCATCTGCTCTAATAGATAGAATTGACAGCTTACAAGACTAATAGTAGGGGAATGTCAGATCCTCTCACAAATGAGAAGGCTCGAGGGGGCAAAAGCAATGGAGAGCGAGATTGAGATCTTATAGACATGACTCACTAGTCACTACTAGATGTTATCAAGTATCTTATTAACAAGACGATTATGAAGGTAGATGCAAAGAAAAAATGGGATAGGCTCCTCCGAACGATATGTCATTGGCATTGGTAGAGGCAATGATGATGGATTTTTAACATCATCTTTGTCATCTCATATTATAACAACTACCTCAACCCGACCATTTCCTTTAGACTATTTACTTATTTCCATCACCAAAATATCACTTGTGTAAGCTTACAATATTTGGGTGATATTCCATAAATATGATAGTAAAATTTAAAAATATGGTCTCCTAACCAATGACATATTATTTCATTTACTACTCACAACATAAAAAAACTGATTATGTATTTTTTAAGCTTAACAATTTTATACTTCCCACCATCATATTTCTTTATAGAGGATTTAAACTCTAACTACTAAAAACTCTTTATTTATATATCTAACATCTAAAATCTAACATCTAAAATCTAATATTTACTTGCATAACACTCAAATTTCTTTAATATATCAAATTCACCACTCTCATCAACAACTCTATTAGGCCTGAACACTCAAAAGCATGCTCGAACTCTCTCTCCCACACACGACATCGAACCTTTCGTAGGAGCCAACCCTCTCCAACCTCAGAATTCCCAAACACGCAACTTCAAACCATCAAAGCTCTTGACTCCAAACCAACCCCACTCTTAGACTCCCGGGCTTAGTTATCACCCCGGACCTCCTTACTCTATTCTAGGCCCGAACTCTCTCTCCCACACGCCGCATGTAACCCTTCATGGGAGCCAACCCTCTCCAACCTCAAAATTCCCAAACATGCAACTTTAGACCTTCAAAGCTCAATGACTCCAAACCACCCCCACTCTAAGACTTCAGGACATAAGTTGTCGCCCCAAACCTCTTTACTCTATTCTAGGCATGAACTCTCAAAATCTTGTCATAACACTCTCTCCCACATGCAAGATGGAATCTTTCATAGGAGCCAAGCCTCTCCAACCTCAGAATTCCCGAACACACAACTTAAGACCGTTAAAGCTTAATGACTCAAGAAAACCCCAACTCTAAGACTCAAGGGCTTAAGTTGTCACCCCAGACCTCCTTAAATAGTCCCCCCAACCCCCTCCCCCCCTCAAAATTCATCATTATATTTTAACTTCCTTAGATAATATTTTAACTTCCTTAGATGAAATTCATATTTTGGACTTAATTTATCTGTGCACTTTTCATAATTTGTCATGTCCTTCATTGTTATTTAAGATAGAATAAACAGGTTGAAATTTTGTTACAAAGTTGCAAACAGCAAATTGTAGAATTTCATTTTTTTGTGTTGAGTGTCATATTGTTCAAATTTATTCATTTATTTTCGTATCAATTTTGTCTCTTGAATTTCAATGTTTTCTTTTTTTTTTTTTTGGTAACTTTTAAGTTTGACAAATTTTGGAATATAGTCAAGAACCAAGGCCAAAAGAAATATGCTGGTGCGAAGCTGAAAACTTTTAAGTATGAAAAAGATGTAATCATTTTTTTTGCGTGCCCAGAACAATTATTGAGACAATTTGTCATGGCCTAATAGGTAATTTTGAATTGTGCTATCATATTTATGAAATTGTATACAAAGACTAGAAAATTATCACAATTGACATTAAGGCAATCGAAATGATTAAACAGTCTAATAAGTGATTTGGTTGAGATAGTTATTATAATACAAAATGGCAAAGAAGTTGGTATGTGTTCATAAAATAGAATAGTTAGGCATGATAGTTATATGTTGGAGTACATCCATCAAGTAATAACGGCATTGATTATAATGACATTAAAGTTGAAACTTACAATTATGGGTTCTATTCAAGATGGAGATCATAAAGATTTATTAGTTGATGCATATTTCCATGATTCTATGAGTTTCAAGCAAGTCATTCGATCTAAAGCCAATATAAACAAAATTGGAATTAAGATCAAAGATATTGATAGAACCTGAGGTATAACTACTTGCTTACATCGAGGATTTCCGTGGAGAAATTAGCATCATTGTATGCAGATGTTCATACTTACAAAGTGAGAAAATTAGATACAACACATTTATACATGTATAACTTCTTCACTAGCTGAAGTTTCTCAACACTGAGTATAGCTATCGTTACATCTATTTGAAGATCTGCATATAAGTGCTAATATTCTTTCCAATAATTTTGAGCAATCTATAACATATTGCATTTTATCAACAACGCATTATAGCAGATTTCAATCCACTAGAGCAGGTTTATCATAATATAGTCAACTCCAACTATTCTAATTGAGTAAACTAGGAAACTAAGTAATTATTGGGAGTTGTGATGATGTAAAATATGTAAAAGTACATTCCATTGTTTAAAATTGCGCAATATGAGGCTTGCCTTGAGGCCCGCCTTAGCGCAATTCCAGTAAAAAATGCCTCAAAGCTTACGCCTCGAGCTTCTTTTATGAGGCTTACGCCTTATCTTAGATGAGGCCTGCCTTGAGGCACGCCTCGCCTCACTAGCTTGAGGCGTACGCCTCACTCTATTAAAGAATTTTTTATTTAAAACTCACCTAAATCCTATACAAAAGCACCAAAAAAATCATGACTTCTTGCACCCCCAAGCCGCAACAACCTCCTCTCAATTGCCTCAACCTGCAGCACACCGCCTTCACCGTAGCCCCCGCCATTGTAGTCCCCGTAGGGGATCACTAGAAAGCCGCATGCCACCACCAGCTCCTCTTAAAATTTTGGAGTATTATATTTTTGTTGATGACAAACATTTATGACAGATGAAGATGACTGAAATAAATGAAGAAGCAGCAGATTGAGAGGTATTGGACCCTACAGGATGAGGTAGGGAAGAGGCCAATTTGTTATGATAGTGACTCAAATAAAAATCCCCTCAGTAATGATAGTATAGATGATTTTTGAGTTGTTGTCAATTAATTTAGCTTTCTTTAGTAATTAAACGTAGATGAGTAGGCAACTGAGAAAGAAAAAAATAGAGTTGAACTTAATATTATATGTTATTTTTATACAATTCATATATTTTATATTGTTTTATTCCTGTAATATTTGGATTTCAATTATTTCACATCATTTATCATTTAACACTTTACATCTTATATAATTTTTTGTTTCATATGTATGTAAATTTGTTACTTCATAGTTCAATAGAAAGTTAATGTCATCCTTTAACATATTATTTAGATATTATATAAAAATTACTTTTAATTTTTATTTTGACTTTACGCAATTTTTAGATTTTGAGGCTTATGCCTCAAAACGCCTTGAGGCTTACGCCTCGACTCACGAACGAAAAACGCCTCAATACCCAATTGCGCAATTTTAAATTTTGGTACATTCTACTTTAAATTTTTTTAATTTGCCCAACCAAGAAAACAATTTGCAATGAACAATATCAAACAAAGTTCTATTAAAAACAAAAAGAGCAACATTACTACAGTAAAACAAAACATAAAGACTATATTATTGGTAAGATAAATATTACAAATGATCAATTTTCACAGCACATTAAGTAGAACTTCTGACAACACATAATTCAAATAGCATAGACGATTGCAAACGATCATTTTCATAAGAACAACTTCATTTCTACATTAAACTAACACCATAGCTATAATTACAATCAAAATTTTAATCAGAACTATAGAGTCAAGTTTCATTGTAACACTGTCCTCATATGCTAGTCTATGCATACGGTTGATGTCAAATGTTATATGCTCAACTTCATCCACCATTTGAACAAATTGCAATCATTGTCTGATCAATTTGGAAAGCTCCATGATTTTTACCTCTATAGCAAGTGAATACAGCACATTGCAAGTTAGAGGTAAAAATCATGGAGCAATGTGCTGTATTCACTTTAATGATGAATGGTGATGTGAACTCATTCTTTGAAAAACAATACCCGTTGATCAATGACAAAATTAAATCAAGCAAAGGGGAAAGAAAATTATAATGTAAAATACCATTTTAAGTGAGATATCCTAATAAGATTAAATTCAGTATTCTAAAGAACATCTTTTGACAGATTTAATATTCAACTTTTTTTTCATCCTCTCTAAACAGATCAAACCTAACCGGATCATGTAACCCTAGCAAGAATGAAACCACCGACAGCTGCAGCAATAGCACCGGCAGCCCTTTACATTCACTTGAAGGTGACGCAATAGTATTGCAATGTAATAAAAGAGAGAAGAAATAATTGTGTATCGACTATTTTCCCTTAACATTTCATCCTCTCAACACTTACATCTAAAATCCCAAAAATTGTAAACTGAAAGAAGCCTCACAAAGGTCAGGCAGGAGGGAAGATCACTCATCAAATGCACAAAGTGAGTACACGAGAGAGGGTAGCACTCGTTGAGTGGGGGGAAGAAGCTTCATCTTGTTTGCACCTTGTAAGTTCATCGATGCAAAGAGGCTGACTTGGCGGGAGGGTTAAGCTGAGTTAACATAAATAAGAAGAATGCTATTTATCATTTATTTAGGAGATTTTAGTATAGGAGTATATAATACGTTTTATGTGTATATATGTAAATAACAAACTATTAAGTAGTATGTATGTGTTAGACCGGTCCAGCCGGTCCCATCGCGAAACAGGCGGAGAAGCTCCGCCTTTCTGCACACGACGATTGGGCCGCCGGGTCCAAGGGGTTGTTTTAGGAAGGATTTTTTAGAGATTTGAGAGGGAAATTTGAATGTAGAGACTGTTTAGGGATTTTCTTTTGATTGGTATGCATTAAATAGTTTGTTTTTCAAGGGTTAGGGCATCTTGAATTTGGCTGAAATTTGAGATCTCTTAGATTTAGGTTTCTTTGGGTTCTAGCGGCGTCTAGAGGTTTGGGAGAGATTGATCCTCCTCTCGAATTGAGGATCAATTGTATCTTGTTTGTTTTTCTTCCGTTAGTTGATTTCTTGCAATAAAATCTACTGTTTTCCCTGATTTTTATTGGATTTTGGAAGAGTTTCTCGCTATTTTACAAAGATTGATCAGAAATACTTGAGATCTACAAGTGTTTCCTATCAAATTGGTATCAGAGCCTTGTCTTGAGACCATCGGCGGCTGAAATCCAAAAATTTCAGCAAAGAAATTTCATCTGGCAGAAGATCGTCTAGTAAATCTTGGGAAGAGTTATGGACGGAAAGAAGGTTGAAGTTTTGGAAGGAGAAATTGAGCAACTAAAATCAAATTTGGAGGAAAAATTTTCTGATCTTCAAAATCAGATTTCCTCCGATAACGAACGGTTGGAAGGGAAGTTTGCCGTGATGGAAAAGATGTTGAAGAAATTGCTAGAAGTGAAGATTAATCCGACAACAGTAAAAGCAAGGGAATACATCAGCGGCAATGAAAGAGGTGGAAACCCTAACATGTTTAGGGGAAGGGAAAATCCAGAGGTGGAAACCCTAACATATTGATGTAAGCAAAAAAATTAGGAGGCCCCTAATTTTTTCTCCTAATTTTTTTGCTAGAAAAAACATAAAACTTACTAGGATAGAAAATGACATAAAATACCCAAAATAGACGAATGATATAAAACAAACTTATATAAGACGCTTACAAATGACGCTTACAAACTTTGACAACATAAACTCCTAAAATAGCATTTCCTTGATTGCTTTGAGAAGAAAGATACAATGGAGTCGAACTTGCGGGTAGAAGAAGTAGATTAGAAGCCGAGACGAAAAAGAGGAGAAGCTCGCAAGCCTTCCCAAGAAGTAGAAGAAGAAGTAGAGGAACGAGCTCGCAAGCTCTTCCAAAAAACCCTCAGGTTTCTTTCCAAAAATCACTCATATCATCACCACCTTTTTTCATTCACAAATCAGCCCCTATTTATAGGATAAAAGGGGAAACTAAACAGCCACAAAAAACTTAAAAAAACTCTTCAAATACCTATGGAAATGAGGGAGATGAAAGGCCAACAGTCACCAAACAGCAGCCCCCAAACAGCACAGAAAACAGGATAAAACAGCCATGGGAAACCCAGCCAACAGTCACAACACAGCAGCCCCCAGACACCACAAAAAACAGGACAAAACAGCCATGGGAAACCCAGCCAACAGCCACAACACAGCAGCCCCCAAACGGTTCAGGAAACAAGGAGAAAAGGCCACGTGAAGCCCAGCCAAAAGCCACGGGACAGCAGCCTGGGAAGGATCCGAAAAGCCACCAAGAGAAGGACCCAAAGAGACAGCACAGAGAATGAAACAGCAGGCACGGGAAGCCCAGCAAGAGCTACGGGAAGAGCAACAGCCACCAGAAACCGAGGGGTGCAAGGGGGAAACCGAGAAGGAAGCAAGGGTAAGGGGAAGGGCTAAATTCCACATTAATGAGCTTCCACTAATGTTAAATAAATGAGCTAAACTTCAGCTCATAAAATTAATGAGCTAACACCAAGTAAAATCTTCATTTTAAGCTCAAAACCAAGCAGCCCAAAGCCCAGCCGAAATCAGCAATCAGCCCAAAGGATCCCAAAAATATTATCTTGTGTTGACCCCCCCTTTGCCTACATCACATGTTTAGGGGAAGGGAAAATCCGGAGGTGGAGATCTTGGAGGGTGAAGATGGAATACCTCCTCTAGAACCACTTTCTAAGAAGGAGATGAGCATTGGCTACGCAAGAAGGGTTGCTGAATTTGTAAAGAGAGGGGATGATTTCGAGCGCCGGGGCGCTAATTTTGAGAGAAGAAGAGGGGATTTTGATGAAGGGTTTGGGTATGATCGTCGGAGGGAAGATCGTGACAACTGGGGAGCACCTCCTCTTCGGGGAACTGGAGGTTATGGAGGATTCAGGGGAAACAGGAGTGACCCGAAGGTGAGAAAGCTGAAGATGCCCATCTTTGAGGGAGAGGGCGGCCATGGTTGGATCTACAAAATGGAGCGTTACTTTGCTATCAACGGGTTGACAGAGGAAGAGAAGCTGAAGGCGGCAGACTGTGTTTAGAAGGGAAGGCATTGGCATGGTACCAATGGCGAGACATGAGGCGACCAATAAGGACCTGGAGGCAACAGCGGAGCTGCGGGGGGTCTCGCGGGGGCACGTGCCCCCTCCGAAAAAACTAAAAAAACCCATATGCTTCACTAGTTCGGACATTTGGGCGGTTCAATATTTTTTTGCCCTAATATTTCGGTTGCTCTTGTTCGGGTTCAGAAGCTAGAAGCTCTCGCGCGCGGAGAACAGGAGAAAGAAGCACTCGCAGTCGCGGCTCCGCCTTAGTCGCTTCCGCCTCTGGCCTTAGAAGTTCTCGCAGCCTCAGAAGCTCTTGCTCGACACAAGATTTTCTCCCAAAGGTTCGTCCAGCCGACAGCCTGTGCATTCGCAGATTCGCCCTTCTTCCGTCTTCGATCGGGTAGTGCAGCTCCCGAGCTCCGCCGTTGGTCCTGAAGGTAAGTACTTCTACAAATCTCATAAATTTTCATTTTATTTTGCTATGTATCATTTCGTTTGCTGTTTAGGCATTTTTTTATATTTTTGGTGTTTTCTTATGGATTTGACTCCTTTTCTTTGTTTTGTTCTTGATTTCGCATATATTAGTTGGGGTTCTGTAGTTTTATGCTAGATGGCATGATCGTTCCTTTACTGGTTTATTAAATCGTTTGGCTTCTTCGCCCTTAAGATGATTGCTATCAAGGGTGGGTTTCCTTTTAGGCTTTTATTTTGATGTATCTCTTCCTTGGTTGCTTTTTGGGTAATTTATCTTGATGTATTACCCGAGATCTACTGCAAACACTGTGCTTTGCATAATTTCATGGATTAATTACAAGAAGATAAACATTTTTAGTCTTTAGTTTGTTGTTTAGGTTAAAAAAAATTCATTTGCTACCAAATGTTTAGTTTAAAGTTCATTTTCTGTTTAGGTAAAAAATCAAATTGGTTTTCTGTTAGGTTAAAAAACAAAATTCATTTCTTTTTTAAGAGTTTAGTTTTGTATTTACACTTTCAGAATCAGTTTCTTGTTTTTAATTTTTTTATTTAGAACAACTTTTATTATATATTTATATGAGTTTTATATATTTTAGGTAGTTTGATTTTGCACTAAGGTTATGGAGAAATATTTTAAGAAGTCCTCACAATCTTGTGTATCAACACCAATAAAGAATTCAAAAAAGAATGATGATGAAAAGAATAAAAAAAGAAATCGAACATTTGGTGAATCATCAAACAGTGGTCTAACAGATCTAGAGAACCATCAATCAGATCCTGGTTTACGTATACCTATTTCTGAATTTAGTTTTAATATTCGTAATCAAATTCGAAGAGCATATTTGCAAAAAGGGTCATGTCAGCCTCGCAATCATGACTTCCCTAAAAGTAAGTTTGGGATTAAAGATAGACGTTTCAATCCAAGATGGTTTGATAGATACTCCAGTTGGTTGGAATATAGTATTCAGAAGGATAGAGCATACTATTTGTATTGCTATCTTTTTGGAGTAGAAGGAAGAGGAAAAGAAGAGGATGAAGTATTTCGTAGAAATGGATTCTCGAATTGGAAAAAACCTGATAGATTTGATCTACATATAGGAGGACCTAGTAGTGGTCATAATAATGCAAGGCAAAATTGTGAGGATTTAATGAAACAAGATCAACATATCAACTTTGCCTTGTAGATGCAGTCTGATCGAGTTACAAATTCATATCGTGCCCGACTTAATTCTTCTGTTGATTGTGTGAAATTCCTTCTAAGACAAGGATTGGCTTTTCGAGGGCATAATGAGAGTTTCGACTCCAAAAATCAAGGAAATTTTCTTGAGCTACTGCAATTTTTATCAAAGCATAATGAAGATATAAATAATGTTGTACTGAAGAATGCTCCTAAGAATTTGAAATTAACTACCCCTGAAATTCAGAAAGATATTTGTAGAGGTTGGTGATAGTTTCTTCACTATTCTTGTTGATGAAGCTCGTGATATATCGGGGAAAGAATAAATGACTGTCGTTATACGATATGTGAATGAGAAAGGTCAAATTATTGAATGCTTTTTGAGTATTGTACATGTTCCAGAAACATCAGCTAGATATCTGAAAGAAGGAATTGAACAAGTTCACTCAAATTATTGTTTGTCTCACTCAAAAATTCGTGGTCAAGGTTACGATGGAGCAAGCAATATGAGAGGAGAATTTAATGGGCTGAAAACACTTTTTCTAAATAAGAATAAATCTGCACATTATATACACTGCTTCTCACACCAGCTTCAGTTAGCCTTGGCAGCAGTCGCGAAAAATAATGTTCATATTGCACTATTGTTTACTATAATTTCAAACATGATGAATATTGTTGGTGTTTCATACAAACGTGATCAACTTAGAGAAAAAACAACGCGAGATGACATTAAGTGCATTACAGAATGGTGAGGTATTCACTGGACGAGGATTAAATCAAGATATATCATTAAGGCGTGCTGGTGAAACAATATGGGGTTCTCATTACGAGTCACTGATTAGATTGATTACAATGTTTTCCTCAGTTATAAATGTACTTGACATAGTTTTGGAGGATGGCATGAGCTCTGAACAAAGAGGAGAGGCTTTTGCATTATTAGATTCATTGCAATCATTTGACTTTTCTTTTTGTCTGCACTTAATGAAAGACATACTTGGAATCACTGTTAAACTATTAGAAACTTTGCAAAGAAAAGATCAGGACATCGTGAATGCCATGTCTTTTGTTCAAATATCAAAAATTAGATTACAAGATATGAGAGATACTAAGTGGGATGACTTCATTAAAAAAGTAGTTTCATTTTGTTTTGAATACAAAATTATCACTCCGAATCTAAATGATAAATGGGTTGCCCGTGGACGACCACGACGTGGACTTCAAGAAATGACAAATTTACATCATTATCGAGTTGATATATTCTACACAGTACTTGATATGCAACTTCAAGAGTTTAATAATCGTTTCACCGAGGCTAACACTGAATTACTTTTGTGTATTGCTTGTTTGAATCCATCAAACTCGTTCCATGCATTCAACAAAGAGAAGTTAATTAAAATGGCAAATTTATATCCAAATAATTTCAGTCCTTCAGATTTGATGATTCTTGATAATCAGCTGGAAACTTATATTATGGATATGCAGTTTGATGTTCAATTTTCTTTGCTAAAAGATATAGGAAGTCTTGCTGAAAAAATGGTTCAAAACAAAAAGGAATTACTATACCCCCTTGTTTTTAGGCTATTGAAGCTGGCATAAGTACTACCCGTTGCAACAGCAGGAGTTGAAAGAGCATTTTCTGCAATGGCTATCATAAAAAATCGATTACGCAATCGAATTGGAGATCAGTGGATGAACGATACTTTAATCGCTTATATTGAAAAAGAAATTTTAGATTGTATTGACAATGATGTTATTATTCATTTTTTTCAAAATATGAAGAATAGACGCTAAAAATTATAAGTGTAGTTTATCTTATATTTAGTACTTTATTTTTAAATAAAAATTTTTAAAACTGTCAATGCCGGTCCCAAGTCGGATGAAAAAAGTTGAGGGGATTTTTTTTTTTAAATTTGGCCCCCTCCATGAAAATTTTCTAGCTCTGCCACTGCCTGGAGGGAGTTTAAAGACTGCCTGTTGGAACGTTTCCAAATCAGCAGAGGAGGGGACTTCTACGAGTAGTTCTTCGCTTTGATGCAGGAGGGGGCAGTGATGAAGTACCGTGAGCAATTTGAATACCTTGCCAGTCGATTGGATCGACTTCCAGAGACTGTACTGGAGGGGAACTTTATGAAGGGATTGAAACCAAAGATCCGCGCAGCAGTTAGAGTGATGAGACCTCGGGACTTGGGAGAGTCTATGGAGTTAGCTCAGTTTGTGGAGGATCAGAGGCACCTGGAAAAAGGAGCAGGAGGCAGCAGTTCAGGAGGATCATATAGGATGACCACCACCTTTTTAACACCCAAGGAGCCAACACCGAGTACTCTTAGGGAGACTTCGAAGGAGAAGACTGCCGGCGGAAGACCTGAGACAACTTCAAGAAGCTCACAGAAACAGAATTACAGGAGAAGAGGGCAAAGGGGATCTGCTTCAGATGTGACGAGAGGTATACGCCGGGGCACAGGTGTAACGACCGAACTCTTCAGGTTCTTATTGTTTGTGATGAAGAAGGAATTGAGGAGGGTGTCGTCTTTCCACCTTGCGGACAAGGTGGATCTTTGGGAGGGGAGTATTGTTAGACCGGTCCATTGGACCGATCCAGCCGGTCCGACGGGACCGGCTTACGTGAAACAGGTGGAGAAGCTCCACCTTTCTGCACGCAACGATCGGGCCGCCGGGTCCAAGGGGTTGTTTTAGGAAGGATTTTAAGAGATTTGAGAGAGAAATTTGAATGTAGAGACTGTTTAGGGATTTCCTTTTGATTGGTATGCATTAAATAGTTTGTTTTCAAAGGTTAGGGCATCTTGAATTTGGCTGAAATTTGAGATCTCTTAGATTTAGGTTTTCTTTAGGCTCTAGCGGCATCTAGAGATTTGGGAGAGATCGATCCTCCTCTCGAATTGAGGATCAATTGTATCTTGTTTATTTTTCTTCCGTTAGTTGATTTCTTGTAATAAAATCTACTGTTTTCCCTGCTTTTTATTAGATTTTGGAAGAGTTTCTCGCTATTTTACAAAGATTGATTGGAAATACTTGAGATCTACAAGTGTTTCCTATCAGTATGTTAAAGCCCATTTATTTTATTAGCTAGCAATTTAAGTTAGTGACTAATATCAACTGAGTAGAACTATAAACTATTGTTATTATTATTATTAACAGGGAGTGCAAAAAAAATTTAAATGGCACGATTCAGTCACAAATGGAGTAGGACATTTCACTTGTGTGTCGCGCCATAAAAACATCACAAGGGGTGTGACTGGTGGTGTCTTGCACCATGGCACACACCATACTACATCATTGGATCAGATAACAATAAAGCGATAAACATGATTTACATGTTGGATTGTTTTAATCAGTACCCACGATACATGCTATGATACCAGAAAATTAGCACTGCTGATTCATGCAAAGCAGCAGCAGTGCATACATTGGTTTCAAGGTTTATAGACAGCATAAGAAGTATTAAAATGATTCATCACAAAATGACTCATACAACTATATAGCGTTCTGCTACCAGAATGAACATCTTTGAGAATTTAAGTGTTACTTACAATGCCATTATAATTTTAATTTGCAAATGATCATGTGACTGAAGATGTTTAGAGTCGCTTAGTTTCTAGGACAATATTAGTTTATACTCGATACTTAAGCTTGAGATGTAACAATGGGAATAACTTATTGCCAGAAGTCATCAACGATAAAAAGTTATCTGCTTGCGGAATTTTTTAATAGAATATGAACCAGGGCGATATACAAGCTTCTGAGTTGCCAAAATAGCATGCACTTTGAAATCCCACAATATGCCGAATGAAACAAGAACTAGAATGAAACACACTATGACTGAAATATGCTGTAGTAAATTCTGATGTTAAGAAATTCATGTCCCTTATTGATTATGTGCCATGTCTATGATACATAAACTAATGTAAATGCGCCAGTATCACCTAATAGGCATTGCAACAGAACACAAATCACTGACATCACCATCATCAATAGAAACAACAGCAGTGCCTTATCCTAGCAACTTGGGATAAGCTTTATGAAATTTCTTTGCTGGTTTATTCCAGCTTAAGATTTGCATTTGATCTCTTATGTTGTGTAAATAGATCCTATTCAACTACTTCTATAAATAAGCCTCAGCCTATCCCTTTCTTCCTCGAAACTTTTCACATTAGTTCTAGCTCACGCATTACTGAAACTGCTTAGCATATCTGAAGTTTTAGATTGACTTCATTAAAAAAAAAAGCACCCAATGAATAAGATTCAGAAGAGAGGTTACGAAGAAAATTCTTGCACACCCAAATTAAAAAAGAAAGGTTAAAACCAATCTTGCCCATATGTCCACAACAGATAAAATGCACTAGGCACAAAATTTCTAGCGCTTGACTTGATGCTCACAACCTCACGTGCTCATCAATTCATCAATTTATCAACATTCAGTAATTTCATATTCTAATCAATTTATCAATTTATGAACAAGAGAAGTAATGCCACTAAGAAACATCATGCGTTCATTCCAGAAATTTAAAGTGCAAATAATACGTTCATTCCAGAAATTTGAAGTTCAAATAACCTCCTAACAATGCATACCCAAGATATTTTGAAGTGCAAATTTCTAACGCTTGATGCTCACAACCTCACATGCCAATCAATTCATCAATTTATGGACATCTAGTAACTTCATATTCTAATCAATTTATCAATTTATGAACAAGAGGAGCAATACCACTAAGAAACATCATCCATTCAATCCAGAAATTTAAAGTGCAAATAATCTCCTAACAATGCATACCCAAGATATTTTCAATTGCAAGCTGAATAAAAGAATGCCCTAGAGGCTTCAGTACTAATAGATGGTATCAAAATTATGAAGGACAGATTGATAAAGGACTATATTAGAAATACTATGTGAGTAAAATTTATTATAGATAAGGTGATGACAAAACATAATTAGATTTTTTGTGCAAGCACCAAAAAGAGTAGAAGATACACCATGGGATGATAAAATTAATTAATACAAATTAGGTTAAGTAAATGGATGGATCAAATATAGTATTGATAGAAATTGAGCAAAAAGATTGCAATACTCAATATGAACAAACGAAAAATGAAGATCCATAAAGCCAACCGCAAATAGTTGAGATACGGTTCATGATGATGATAGCAATGACTTGTGCACTAATTGAACAAATGAAGTTTTGTGTAATGCATTAACCTATAAATAGGTGTGCATATGCATATTTGAAACATAACAAACTCCATAAAAACACAAATGAGAGATTGCTAACCTTTATGTAGGTTGGTTTCCGAAGTTCCACATGTGACACATAACTTTCAACCAGAAACTTAAAACCAATCTCTAGTTCAGCATCAAAAGATCCGTCATTGTTTCGCCTAATAATCCTAGAGCGTTGGCACCATGGAAGAAAGTCTTCATACAAATCAACAGCTGCAACAACATTAAAAAGTTGCTCCTGAGTGTACCTATTCATTGCACATACCAATTAGCATCATCCGAATAAACTGTGAGAAACCAGTTGGTTCATAGATGATTTATATGCGCTTACTCAAAAAATAGCATATATAATGCCATAGGAAGATACTTCAAAAAATGATATATTTAGATGTATAAGTAATGATCTTGTGCATCAATCAATTTTTAAATGACCCAACAACCTTTTAATGGAACCAATAATAAAATCTCTCCTAATATACTCCATAGTTCCCTGGGACTCACATGGTGTAAAGATTCTAGAATGCTAATTTTGGATGACTCTACATAAAGTTTTCTAAGCATCATTTGCACAAGATGTGCTTGAAGTGATTAAATTTTAATCCATGAAGCTTTTTATCTGCATGCATTCTTCAACATATAAGATATGATGGTCAAACAACATTTTGATGGCAAGAGCCACAGAATTCAGCCAATATGTTGTACATGGGAAATTAAAGAATTCCCAACATCAGCAAACTGCCACTGATGGCCATATCTCACCACAATGCAGTTATTCGAACAAATGCTAATGGAGAAATTAATTGTGATTGATAAGTAATAACATCCCAACTCTTGAAAGAACCAAAACTATCCATACAAAGAATTTCTAGAATATGTATTTTATGCACACGCAAACCAAATAAGCAAGCAAAGCTCAATCTTTCTATAACTGCATTAGGCAAACTAAGAAGTATATACACAAAAGAAAAACAATAACAAGAAAATCATCATACAAATCATTACTAAGCACTCAGCATTATGATCATCATTGGTAAAAATAAAAAAAATTCCCAAAGATGATAGAATCATATTCCAAGAGGATTTTCATTTGCATACATTCTTCATATACATGACATATTAGTTTAAAACAAGCATTTCTATGACAAGAGCCAGACAGCTACGGTACTATGTGTGTCTTGCAAGGGCAGCAAAGGCCCTGCTGCACGATCCCCTGGCTACGTCTCACTAAAATGCAGTTTTTCAGAGTAGTTCAAATGAAGAGTGCAAATTGTAACTAACAAAATCCCCATAGCTCGTGAAAGAACCAAAACTCTGCATATTCACAAGTTTCTAGAACTATGTATCAATTGTACATGCGAACCAACAACAGCAAGCAAAGCTCAATCCTTCTTTAACTTCATTAGTGAGAAGATATAAATAACGTGGCTGATGCACGATGATCATAAGCCTGCAAAAGTCATTTATATAGTTAGCGTCACATTTATATAATAATTAGGGGCTCTTGATCTGTTTAGCCATAATAAATATATCAATAGTCTCCAAACCTACTAATGACAACAAAATTCCCATATAGGAAACCTCATGAAGGTACCAAAATTATATAAATATATCGATAGTCCCGATACCTACAAGTTGTGACAATTAACACCCGCATAAAGACGAGAAATTATTACGTCCAGACAATGTACATGCGAACAGCCAATGTGGTGGAGTGCACAGTCCATACTCCCATTAACTGCTCGCACCCAAACAACCATAGTTCATCCATATTTAATAACTCCTCCAAAAAGGCAAACTCATGAAAATACCAAAACTACGCAAATTTACATAACTATGTATTCAACGCACATATGAACCACAACAACAAACAAAGCTCGATCTTTCTTAAAATGCATTAGACAAACCAATAGCAACAATTAAATGAGCTTGATGCAAACCAATACTAACATTCGAACATACCCCATCACAACCCGTTCCTCATGCGACTTGCTCAGTACATCGCCTTCTTCACCGTCTCCAACGCCTAGGAACCATCTCGCCTGAGCACCGCATGAAAAGCTTCCAATAGATGAACCTCTGCCCATCCCATCCCCCAATGCACGGGAAACCGGATTGCCAATTTGCGCAGCAACATTTATCCATCGAGCAGATACAGGTCGCTCTGGCCACTTCGTGCTTTCTCCGCACGACTTACCAGCCAATACCGACGAGCATCGCCGCCCCAAAAGCCTCGACAGGGTCTTCGCCGAAGACCCCATCGGCGACATCGTTTGATTTCGGACAACACGAAAACCCTAAATGAGCCCTACTTTCTAAAAATCCCTAATAATCAATTGGATCAAAGGAAAAAACTAGAAGGGATGAAGAATTCAAAGGTAGAGTCCAGAATTAGATTTGTAGGGATTGAGAGAAGATTCGGCGGTTGATGCAGCTCCGGCGGTTGAGGAGAACAAAGAACAGATAGACAAAAAATGTGTCTGCGGACGTCGACCATAGGAATCGGGACGACGTTGACGACGCCACGTGGCGATGAAGTCTTCCCGTATGGGCGTCACGTTCGTAGAAATAGATCCTACACGAAAACGGACTTGACACGGATAAGAAATCGTGTCGACTCGAATAGTCGTATTCTGGACTATCCTGTCTATCAAATTTTTTCTTTTTTGGAAAGATTAGGAAAAAATATGCTCAATTTTATTTCAAAAAAGAACGGTTACAAAGAAAAAAATAAGATTTGTAAAAAAACAAAGAAAAACTTACAAATAAGAACAAAGAATAAAAAGAAAACTCCTAAAAGAAGAAAAATACAAACTAAAATAAAATAAAAAACCCTCCCCTAATACTAAAAGAAAAAGAGAGAACAAATGAAGAAAAATTAGAAAAAAGCCAATAAGGCAGTAAGCAACACCTCCAGACAAAAGAACCCACAGCCGAAAACCAGTAAGAAGCAACAACTCCAGACAACAGAACCGACAACTCTGGCGACTAGCAACAGCCCCATACAACAGAATCAACACCTCAAGCATCTAGCAACAGTACCAGACAACTGAACGTCAGGAAACTAGCAATCGCTACAGACTCAGACAGCTAGCAATAGCCCCAGATAATAGCAATAACGACCATCATCTCAGGAAACTAGCAACTGCTCCAGACAACAACACCAACACCTGAGAACCAGAAAGAAAAAGAACGCTAAAAATCAAAATTAGAGTCTCCAACCAACAACACCACCAAGCATCCAAGCCATCAAAAACCCACCAACCCTGCACAACAAAACAAAGCCAGCCAACAGAACCAGATAACCAAGAAAAAGATCTAAACAACCAGCAAAACCCAAGCCTCAAGAATCAACAGAAACAATAACACATAACAACAAACAGACACACCCCAAACAACAATCAACCCAGCACAGTAAGAAGAACCATCCAAAAGATAGCCCCCCAACAACCCTTAGAAACTCAAAAATCAAAGGTTGCTAGATTTGACCATCTAGATAAATCTGGTAGCCAAATCAACCGTCCAAAAAAGGAAATAAAACAGAAATTACCCAAACATCATTGTCAAACAAAGAAATAAAAAAAAAGGAAAAACACAGATCCACCTAAAATAGGACAAAAGACAAAACCAAATTAAATAATAAAATTCTGAATATTGGAATACACTACCCAATTCAAAACTTTAGAACGGACCGCAAACCTAATATCCTTACAGATAAAATCATAGCAACTGAATTTATTATCCAACTTTCTACGATTCCTTTCCTTCCATATGAAATAAAGCGAGCAACAGGTGAAGAGCAGAAATAGATATTTAGCATCCACCTACCAATTCAAATTCCAAATGTATTCCAGAATTTGAATTAAATTTGGTCTAAACATAAAGAAATTTAACCCAGGCACAATGCTAGAAATAATATTGAAAGAAAAGTTACATTCAATGAATAAATGATTATGACTTTCAATCCCTTTATTACAAATGATACAATTTAGAGGCACCAAAATATTTCTTTTAACTAAAAGATCGACAGTTTTCAATCCTTTCAGCATGGCCAACCAAGCAAAATAAGAGAATCTCTATGCATACCTTTTATGCCAAATATAAGAATACCAATAAACTCTCGGATAACCCTTATAAAAGGCCTTATAAAAATGCTTGAAATCAGGATATTTCACTGTATCCCATAAAATAAAAGAAATAACATGATTCTGAATAAGAATATTAGAAATAGCTAAAACAATATCTTCTGGAATATGCATAGGAATAACCCAATTATCATTAATAATCGAATCTCCAACAATTCTAGAATTGTGCAAACTACCAAATTTGATAAAAGAACTTCATGAAGAGCTTTCCTTTTAAACCAAGGATCTCAATACAGAGATAAATGACAATTAGAAGTAAGATTAAACGAAATATTACCTTTAATATCTCTGGCAATGCCACAAAGATCTTTCCAAATTTTTGAATCCTTTTGAGAGCAGGACTTCCAACAAGATATATAATTAAATTTAACCCAAGACACTAAAGGAACCATATTATTAATAATATGCTAAATAAGAGAACAACTAAATGCAAACCTTAAAGCATTCAAATCCGGAATCCCTGTTCCTCCTACCTCTTTAGGCTTGCAAACTTCCTTTCAAGCAATCATATGAAATTTTCTAATAGCAATTTCACCAAAAAATAAAAATTAGAACAAGCTTTCTTGATATATTTGAAACAAGCTTTAGGTAAAGAAAGCCCCCTAATCTAATAAGCCACAATATTAGTTATAGTGAAATTAATATATTGCATTCTACCAGCAAAGGATAAAATTCTAGCTTTCCAACCGGCAAGAAGAGCATTGACTTTGTTAAGTAAAGGCTGAAAATCAGAAATTAAAAGCCTTTTACATGAAATAGGCAAACCTAAGTATTTCAAAGAATATTGAGCAATAAGAATTCCTAAAATTTAACCAATAGTATTGGCAACAATACAATTTTTAGAAAAAATGATAGTGCTTTTTTTTATTAACCTTTAATTCTAAAACCATATAAAAATAATCAAGAATATCCTTTAACTTTTCAGTATTTAAAATAGAAGCTTTCTCAAAAATAAGAACATCATCCGTATATAATAAATGAGAATATCATTCTCACCAAAAGTAATGCCGTCAAAATTAACAACTTGATTCTTTTCCTCAACAAGATTAGATAAATCATCCATAATAATATAAAAAAGATAAGGAAAAAGAGGACAACCTTGACGCAAACCAGAGGAAGAACTAAAGAACCCGTTAAGGGATCCATTAAGCATAATAGAGAAGAAAGTATCATCTATGCAATCTTTAATCCATGAAATAAAATTTTGAGGAAAACATTTCTAAACCACCTGATTGAAAAGAAAATCTCTTGAAATAGTGTCAAAAATTTTATGAATATCCAATTTGGAATAAAAGAAATCTTTAATCTGACTATTAAAACCCCTTAATAATTCAGCAGCAAGAATAATATTGTTAGTAAAGATCTTCTTTTTGATAAACCCAGATTGATTATTATGAATCATAAGAGGGATAACATCCTTCATTCTGATGGCCAGAATATTTGCTATCATTTTATAAAAATATTACATAAAGAAATAGGCCTAAAATCAGAAATTTGAGAAGCATTAGCTTTCTTAGGAATGAGAGTTATGGCCGTAACTTTAGCTGCCCGAGATAAATATCCAGTTTTGAAGAAATATAAAACAGCTTTGCAAAAACTAGGACCAACAATATCCCAGCTTTTCTTAAAGAAATCAAACGTATAACCATTTGGACCCGGCATAGAGGAGGAAGAACCAGAGAAAATTACATTTCTAATTTCCTTAATAGAATCAAAGTCATTAAAGAAGCTAAACAGAAATACGGGAGAGTCTTCCCAACCAAAATGTAAAAAAGAATCAGAAAACACAGGTTTTGGAGCATTAAAAGTATCCTTAAAGTGCTTAACAAAAGCTTCAACCATCTCTTTAAGATCAGAAATAACACCAATAGGAGTGTAAAGGAGCTTAATAGTATTCTTATTTTGCCTATGCCAAATTTTTGAATATAAAAAACCCAAATCATCCTCTCCATTAGATAACCATTTTGCTTTAGCTCTTTGAACAATCCAAGAGGACCATAAAGACATATTAAAATTAAGTAACCCATTAACATATTTAAAAGCCAAATTAAGCACATGATCTAACGGGTTAGCTTGAAGAGAGCTTAATAATAGTTCCTGCTTCTTTTGAAGAGAATTTATATTGAAAGAAACATCATTAGAAGAAGCCCATGGCTGCTTTTTAATAAAAAATTTAAGAGAATGTAATTTCACATAAAGATCGTTAACAAGATTACCAAAAGGATCTTTGGCAAAGGCCTCAATAAGAAAATCCCAATATTCTAGCCTTTTACACCAATAATTCTTAAAAGGAAATCTCTTATTAAAAGAAGTCATTCTAGAATTACACACAATAAGCAGAGAATGATCAGAGCACATAGGATTTTCCATATAGTAAAAAGAGTCCAGAAAAATATTCAACCAATTGTAATTAACTAACACTCGATCTAATTTAATATGAATAGAAGAGTCCACTTGTTGATTATACTAGGTGAAAAAATGCCCATTCGAAGAAAAATCATGAAGATAAGAATTGAAAATAAAATTGTTGAAATCCCACAATTTGGCATTATTCGCTAAAAACCTCCATACTTTTCATTATCAAATCTTTAACAGTTAAAATCCCCTAAGATAATCCATGGGGAAGATATATTTTTAGCTAAGTTCAGAAGATCTTGCCAAAGAAAAACTCTATCCCTAGCAGAATTAGCAACATAAATCACCGTAATAAAAATAGAAAGAGAAGAATTTATGTCCATAGAACCATGAATAAATTAATCAGTAAAAGTAATGCAATTAAAATTAATCTGAGAAGCATCCCATTTTAACCGAATACTATAAGACACAGAGCAAGAAAAGGTATAACAACAGTCTTCATCAAGAAAAATTTTATGTTTAGTATCAAACTAGGGGTCTGACACATGTTCCAAGGAAACCTTAGCTTCAAGAATACAAAACAACTCAATATCATATTTCTTAACCAACTTCTTGCAAGCAATAACTTTGTCCAAATTATGAAAACCTCTAACATTCCAAGAAGCAATATTAGGCATTAACATTAAGATTTAAGATAAGAGTTTATTGCCTTTTTGGCATTTTTAGATCTAGTAGATTTTTTAGAAGCTAAAGATGCCTTTGAAACAGGAATAACTTTAGCTATATAATTTGGTGATTCAATATTACCTGTTTGAATATTTACAGAGGAACCTTGAACATTACCAATCTGAGAACCATCTAATGGATCCTCCGGCCTGAAACTTATTTGTCAACTTAGCATCCTTTGAAAGTGCATTATACGAAATATTTAAAACCTCATTAGAGGTATCTAAAAAATTAGAAATAGGATCTTCTATAGGAGAATTTACATTGGGTAAATATTTTCTCATACCAGAATCATTAATTTCTAAATGATTTAGAGTAATATCAGGCATAGAAGAGATTCTTTACTCTTAAGTTTATCTGAAGATAAATTAGCTTGTTGTACATCTACCACATCTGTAGAAACCACAAAATGTAAATTAGAATCTGATTGAAATAAAGAATCAGAATGAACCTGATTATTGGAATTATTTGGATCAGAATGCAAGGGTAGAGGGTTAGTATGCATGAATGTGAAGATTTAGAAGAACGAGAAGACTTCTTCTAAATGTTCCTAGTCCAGCACCTCCCTCTATCATCAACCATGTTAACCATTTCTTTTTCTTTGTCCTCTAGATCCTGCGGAATAGATCAACAAAGAAAGACAAGATGAACCAATGAACCGCATATTGGACAAGGAGTCGGTTTCCAATCATAAATAATTTTTAAAACAAATATATGACCAGCCATAGAAACATTCACTTCATTAGGAAGTGGGGAATCTTTATTTATAAGAACACATACTATAGCAAATGTAAGCCTCGCTTGCTCTGCTGCCATGGTATCCACAAAAACAGGAACCCCTACAAGACTTGCAACCTTTGAGATTCCATCCTGAGTCCAACATATTAAAGGCAGATTAAGAATTTTAATCCAAATAGGAATAGAAGTAAACTCCTCTCGTTTAGGTTTAAACAAAGGTGACCACAACAACAAAATAAATGGTTTGCCAAAAAAGAACCAAGGTCCTCCAAACCAAACCAGATCATAATTCTCAGAACAAGAAAACTTCATTAAGAAAAAACCTTCACTTAAAGCAAGAAGCGTAAAATTCCCTTTCAACTTTCAAGTTTTCAGCATTATTGATGAAAGTTCGAAAGGGATGTTAAGCCCTTGTGAACTAGTCCCGAGGCTAACCAAGAGGGGGGTGAATTGAGTATTTTTAAAATTCGTGGACAAACAACGATTTAGAAAAAATCTTTTTGAATGTTTTCAATGATGATCAAAGAAAAATAATCATAATCACACAATCATCAAAAGAAAAGTAAGTGCAGAAAATAATCAGAAAGAATACATCAGATTTTATAGTGGTTCGGTCAACTTGACCTACGTCCACTCCCCGGAGCCTCCCCTCCGAGTATTGCACTAACACTAAGTGACTCTCCTTCTGCTCCCACAGCAAGGCGAAGAAGCCTGTACAAAACCTCCTTTCCACCAACCCGGTGAGGCAGAGAACCTGAACTCCTTTCGCTTCCTCCTGAAGTAGGCAAAAAACCCGGACTCCTTTCGCTTCCTCCTAAAGCAGGTAGAGAACCTCGATCTTCTTGCGGACGATCCTCCCACAAAACACACTAACAAGATAAGAGATGACGACCAGAGAAGACGACTCAGATCCTTGCTTGGAGTAACCTTTGTGAATCCCTCACAAGATCCTCTCTCTCTCTCCCAAGCTCTCTCTCTCTCTCTCTCTCAAGATTTTCTCTGGAAAGAATAGTGGCAAAAGATTTTTCTTATTCAAAGAAAAAGATCTTAAATAGGAGGGCTCAAAAAATACCCTAAATCTTAACTGGTCGTCAAAGATCGTCCAGGATGATCGGTCAATCGTCCTGTATGATCAGTTCAAAATCACATAAATCAGCCTGGACGATCTGGATCCTCTGGACGATCAGTAGACAAAATTTGTTCAGATCGTCCCGTATGATTCTGAGATCGTCCGGGATGATTAGTGTAAATCAGGAATTTTGTCTAGAAGACAACTCTGGTCGTCCAGGGGAACTTGTGCTGGACGATCTCAAAATGACTTGATCGTCCAGGACGATATGTCTATCGTCTTATATAATTAGTTCAAAAATAACAAAATTGTCCTACACACAGCTCTGGACGTACAGGTCAGAACATGCTGGACAATTTGAAAATGACTTGATCGTCCAGGACGATATGTCCATCGTCATGTACAATTAGCTCAAAAACCATATAATCATCCTGCACACAGCTCTGAATGTACAGGTGAAAGGCACTGGACGGTCAAGATTTTTAACATATCATCCCGTACGATCTTGCGATCGTTCAAAATGATATGATCGAGTCAATTAAACCTTAATTACTTTCCTTAATCACCAGACTAATTTAGGCATGATTGTAATGGATCGTCCAGGACGATACACGTATCGTCCAGGACGATCAGACCAAATCTCTAAAAATAAAAATTTGCCTAACTTAATCTAACGATAGAGAGTTTCTGAATTAAGCATATCGTTATGTACGATATGGGTATCGTCTAAGATGATCTTCTTAATCAAACCGACTTATCATGGATGCCCTAATTAGGATTTCTATTTTTATTGGATCGTCCAGGATGATATGAATATTATCAAGGATGATATGAACAAAAAATAAAAATAAAAACTCTAACTCACTAAAAACTCTCCCGCTGAGTGTGTGTGTGCAAGGTTACTTAGCTAGGGGATCACTTACATTATATATGACTCAAGAAAGTGAAAAATTATAACTTAGACACACGGACCCGATCTTGAGTTGGCTTGGATTGCATTTGATCTTTTATACCTGAAATATTAGTTAACCAAAATCAGAGTACAAAAATATTTGTTATCATCAAAATTATAATCCCCAAATTCAGATTTATAACAATCTCCCCCTTTTTGATGATGGTAGACATTTATTCAATAGTTTCAAATAAAACAAATAGGAGTAATCAACGCACATACGAGAAGAAAATTTTTCATTTTAAATTTCACTAAATATTAACAAATAGTGACAATAAATATAATAAGGAAAACAACTACAACACAAAAATAGTAAAGGAAACTACTAGTAACTCAAAGGCCAACTCCCCTTTTGACATCACAAAAGGAGGAGGAACAAACAAAACAACACAAATAAGAAACATCACAACACAGAAAACTAATAAAGAGGCGGATCCTGATCAAAAGGAGGAGGTGGTGGTGGCTGAAAGTAGTTGTGAATGGTGGCGAAACTGCTCACTAATCTAGGTCATGTCCTAGTCGTGTTGCTGTTGTTGGTGAGTCACGTAAGAGTCAAAGCGAGCCTCCCACTGGTCAAAATGCTGCACCAAGTGATCCAAGGGTGATGCTATACGAAGAGGAGCAGGTGTAGCAGGTGCAGGTGGGTTAGGAACAGCTTCTTCCTCTTCCTCCTCAACATCCATGGTAGGCTCCAGATGAAGTCGGGTACTGCGGAGGACATGGAAGAAGTTGTTTGTGTAGTAGGAAGGAGAGATATCAGTAGGAACTAGATATTACATATTATATTTCATCTCAAGTACATAGACAATGAGGTGGCCTAGGGCTAGATTGGGGCGTCTCCTGTGGCCCGGATCCCTAATGCTAGTGAGATGTTCGATGTATCGAAAGAGAAGATCAGTAGCATTGAAATCTCGGCGGGCCATGATGTAGTAGGTAGTCAGGGAAAGTAAAGGTGTGATGTGGATGCGGTCCCCAGCCTTTGGGATGATTGAGCAATAAAGGGCATGTTGAATTATACGGGCATCCTTAAGTAGGAAAAAATACGCATTATCATGGTACTGAACGTTGGTATTTCGAAGGAAATGATTGACGACACTCCAATCAAAATCAGGATCAGAAATGAGGGTGTGGATCTTATCACAAGTTATTGAAAGTTGAAGGATATTGTGAAAATCATGTGCAGTCAATTCTACCGGTCTCTGATTGACAAAGGAGTGCAGTGCAGAGTAATCAGAGGTGATGATAAGATTAGCAAAAAAGACCCTAAGAAGTTCATAGCTAAAGGGGAAGGCCAAGGTGAGAATGAAAGTAAGGGATGTATAACCAAACAAATCCAGTACCATGTAGGTAAGAGTGTGGGGGTTGATGATCTTGGAATGAGTGATTCCAACTTCAAGGTATCGTTAGAAGGCAGCCTAGTCTACTGCCTCAGGAAGGCGGAGATCGACACTTCCCCAGGAGGAACTTGCACCTTGATGACGTGATCGTTTTCCACCAGCCATTAGAAGAAGAAGGGATGAAGGATTAAAGGAAGAATGGTGAAAAAGGATGAAGAAATCGACTGTTTAAATAGAAATAGTCCAGATCATCCAGGACAATCGCATGATCGTCTAGGAGAATATGAGCAATTATGATGGCCTGGACGATTGGTCAAAAAGGCGATCGGATCATCTAGGATGATCAGATATCATCCAGGATGATAAGACACAGACGATCGTCTCGAGGAGATAGGCTGGACGACTTTTGACAAAAAAATATCATCTATGATGATTAGGTGGATCGTCCAGGATGATATGCAATAAATGTATCGGACGGGCTGAATTTGAATCGTCCAGCGGCAAACACATGTATCGTCCAGGACGATAAGGTGGATTGTCTAGGACGATCACCAATAATTGGTACAGATCAACCGTTTGATCAGGATGGGGATGATTTGAATGGATCGTCTAGGACGATGTGGAGATCATCCAGGACGATGTGGAGATCGTCCAGGACGATGTGAAGAAAAAGTGAAAAAGATGAAGGAAGAAGAGGGAAGATCAGGGATCCAAAAAACACACAAAATAAAAAGAAAACAAAAATAGAGTGAATAAAAATAGAAACGAGAAAATAAAACTAAAAATAATAATAATTTTTTTTAATCGATCAGCTCGAGTTAATCAGAATTTTCCCTTGATTTTTAATTCAGAAACCAAAAAGAAGAAGATCGATAACGCTGAAATCCAGAAAGTTAGAAAATTGACTTTCGTAACTCCTACCTCGGACACCTTACAGGTTCAAATTCCTTTCAAACAAAAGTCTAATTCAAAAGAAAAGAAATTAGATTCAAAAAGAGATCCTTTCAAGCCTCGTTCCTGAAAAATATTTGATATAATAGTATTACAAAGTAAAGAATCAGAAATTATGATTTTTCATCTCAAGTTTTTGAAAATATTAAGTGGCGTATGGATTTCTCTAAGATATTTAAAGATCTGAAAGGGAAGAAAGCTTATTTCTTTATGGGCTCATTTTGTGCCTTTTTTTCAATTTGTTTGGTGCTTTGCGCATCTTTTAATTTTTGATACAGTTTGTGTATCTTTCTAGTTTGGCGATATTGCACATCTTTTCAACTTTGGGCTCATTTTGTGCCTCTTTTCATTTTGGCGCTCTTTGCGCATCTTTTGTAAGCTTGCTTCCTTTCATGATCATTAAAGAATCTCAGCTGTGAGATTACCTTCTAGACATAAGAGATGACAAAACTCACTTTCTATAATAAGAAAGAGTAATTCACAAAACAAAAATCATACATCATGTAATAAGTGCAGTCACTTGATTAAGAAAAATATAACACTGATTCAAAGCTTTGAAAACATTATTCATATGAGGTAGATTATTGTAGGAAGATAAAATAGATTTCTATTTCAAAAACTAACTTTTTAATTTTGAAGAAGATTTTTATCCAAAAGAAATAATACACCATTAAAGGGAGTTAGAAGAAGAGAAACAATCATTAATGTTTCTTCCCTTTAATAGATTCAGAGGAGTCAATCATTGCTTACAAGCTTTCAAATAAAAATAAGGCAAAACTCTCAGTCAGAAATTCAATTTATCAGCCGTACTGAGCAGTGATCTAATTTTGAAATGAATAAAACAGTAAATGAAGAACAAGTAGGAAATCACATCAAAATAAATACTCAAATCAAAAAAATAACAAATAATAAAAGAAAATCAGTAGTGAGTAAAAATAAAATATGAAATAGATAATCAAATTAAAAGACTAACAGAAATAAAAGAAAATAATCAAACTCAAAAATCATCAGTCATCAGAATCATGCATTTATGTCAATCACACCCAATCTGGTCCTCAAAATGTTGAATGAGTCAAAGGCCAGTGATTTAGTAAATATGTCAGCCAGCTGATTTTCAGTTGCTACATGATGTAGCTCAATGTCCCCTTTTGTACATGGTCCCTAATGAAGTGATGTCTTATATCAATGAGTTTGATTCTAGAATGTTGGATTGAATTCTTAGAAATGTAGATGGCACTAATATTATCATACATAACAAAAATTCTGCCAACAGGTAATCCTAAATCCAAAACTTGTTGCTTCAACCAAAGGACTTGGGCCACACAACTTCCTAAGGCAATGTACTCAGCTTTAGCAGTGGAAAGTGCAACTGAGTTCTATTTTCTACTGGACCAGGAAACTAAAGACTGTCCTATGAATTGGCAAGTTTCAAAAGTGCTCTTTCTATCCACCCTACACCCTGTAAAGTCAGAATCAGAATATCCAATAATCACAAAAGAAGTGTTGTGCCTAGGATACCAGATTCCTAGGTTTGAGGTCCCTAAAAGATATCTAAGAATTCTCTTAATAGCAGTCAGGTGGGACTCTTTAGGATCAGCTTGAAACCTAGCACAAAGATAGACACTAAACATAATATCAGGTCGGCTAGCAGTCAGGTAAACCAGTGATCCAATAATTTCCCTAAACTTCTTCTTATCAACAGATTTTTTATTTGAATCCTTATCTAACTGAACAATGGAACTCATTGGAGTATTGATTGGCTTAGTTTTGTCCATTTCATATTTCTTCAAAATGTCCTTAGTGTATTTTGATTGATTTAGAAAGATTTTATCATCCATTTGCCTTATGCTAAACTCCAAAAAGTAGGATAATTCTCTCATCATACTTATCTCAAACTCCTTACTCATTATCTTAGAAAAGTCATCACATAAAATTTTATCAGAAGATCCAAAAAGTATATCATCAACATAGATCTGGACAATGAGTAAATCATCTCCTAATTTTCTAAGAAATAGGGTGGTGTCTACACTCCCCTTAATAAACTCTCTTTCTAGTAGGAATGTGCTAAGCCTCTCATACCAAGCTCTGGGTGCCTGTTTCAATTCATATAAGGCATTTTTTTATTTGTAAACATGATTTGGATATTAGGAACTCTCAAAACCTGGGGTTGCTCTACAAAGACATCCTCTTTTATTACCCCATTTAAAAAGGTACTCTTGATATCCATTTGAAATAGCTTAAATCCCTTATAACAGGCAAAGGCTAGTAGCACCCTAATGGCTTCCAATCTAGCTACAGGGGCAAAGGTCTCCTCAAAATCAATCCCTTCAATTTGATTGTACCCCTTAGCCACCAATCTTATCTTATTCATAACCACCACACCAGAATCATTCATCTTATTCTTAAAGACCCACTTGGTTCCCACTACACTTTGATTCCTAGGTCTTTCTACTAACTCCCAAACATCATTCCTTATAAATTGATTCAATTCCTCATAAATAGCTACGATCCAAAACTCATCAGAATGGGCTTGATTAATGTTGGTGGGTTCAGTCATTGAGATAAAGGCATAATGGTTTACTTCCTTCTTAAGTCCATACCTAGTTCTAATACCTTCAGAAGGGTCTCCTAAGATGAGTTCTTTAGGATGACTCGAAGAATATCTTCAATCTCTAGGTAAAGTATTTTGAGGCTCTACCCTTTCCTCCAGATTTATATTTTAAACTCCTTGGATAATCTCTCCTACATCTTCTTCTTCCTCAACTCTAATCTCCTTGGGATCAGATTCATCAAACACCACATGAGTTATCTCCTCCACCACCAATATCTTCTTATTAAACTCCCTAAAAGATTTCCCCACACTAGAATAGCCTAAGAACACTCCTTTATCAGATTTGGGGTCAAATTTTTCTAAGGATGATTTCCCATTGTTCAGAATGAAAACCTTACAGCCAAAGATATGGAGGAGGGACAGGTTTGGAGTTCTACCCTTAATGATCTCATAAGGTATCCTATTCAGATTGGCTCTAACATTCACCCTATTCAGCACATAACAGGCAGTGTTCACCGCTTCAGCCCAAAAATATTTTGGAAGTGAATACTCAGCAAGCATGGCTCTAGAGGCTTCCACTAAGGTCCTGTTCTTCCTTTCAGCTATCCCGTTCTGCTGAGGGGTCCTATGTGAAAGTGCAAACAGGTTGTTAGACCTATTGCTCAATGTCCCTAGGCTAACCAAGAGGGGGGTGAATTGGTTCTTTTTAAAATTACTCTTGATATTTTGGAAAATTTAAAAGATAATCGTACAGTACGATATAACTTCGTACAGTACGAACAGAGATAATTTTTTACTCTTTCTTTTAAAACAGAAATTCAACCACAACGAGAATAAACTGCAGAAAATAGAAATGCAGAAAAATAAATAGAGAACAGAAAACACCAGAATTTATAGTGGTTCGGTCAAACACGACCTACATCCACTCCCTAGAGACTCCTTCTCTAGGTATTGCACTAAAACCAAGTGACTATCCTTTTGCCCCCACAGCAAGGCGGAGAAGCCTTTACAAACTCTCTTCCACCAACCCCGGTGCGGCAGAGTACCGTCATCCTTTTCACCCTCCAAGTGCGGCAGAGAACCGTCGTCCTTTTCACCCTCCAAGTGCGGCAGAGAACCGTCGTCCTTTTCACTCTCCAAGTGCGGCAGAGAACCGTCGTCCTTTTCACTCTCCAAGTGCGGCAGAGAACCGGAATCCTTTCGAACAATACTCTTGCAAAAGTCTCCAAGGAACTAGGAAGATGCTTGAAGAACAAGTAAAAGAAATCCTCTCAATTGGATAACCTTGTGAATCTCCTCACAATTTTCTCTTGAAAGATCTCTCAAAACTCACTCCCAAACACTCTCCCAATCACTCTCCTCTCACTTCCCAAAAGAATTTTCACAGAAGGATCTCTTCTCCAAACAATTTTGAGTCATTTTTATACTTAGGATAGGAAAAATCGTCCAAAAACTGAATTTTCAAGTTAAGACCGTGCCGATCGTCCTGTATGATCGTCAATCGTACTGTACGAATAGTTCAAAGATTTGAACAATCCGTCATGTACGACTCATCAGACGAACAAATAGCTGTTCGTACACATAGTTCGTCCCGTACGAACCCTTGGACGATCAAGTCAGTAAGCATCGTCAGAACGCTTCGTCCCGTACGAACGCTTGGATGAATCGAACAGTGAGCTTCGTCCGATTCATTCGTCCCGTACGAACCTCTGGACGAACCCAATTTTGAGTTGTTCGTACAGCAAAAACTCATGTACGAATGTTATTCATACTGTACGAACATGCCTTAGAAAAATTTTTTAGTCTGATGGGTTCTCCCTGGAGGACATATTCTTCATATCGTATTGTACGAAATAAATTCGTACTGTACGATCAGTTTAAAAACATTTAAACTTTTTACTCCCCCATTGTGTGTGTGCACAGTTATCCAACTTACAATCACACTCTCTCAAACTCAAGAAAAAGAAAAAAAAATTACAGACTTCATTTACAGTGAACAAGTGAACTTGAAGTCTTCAACAGTCTTGAGTGTGAATTTTCTGAAAAATACTTTAGTGCACACAGACAAAAACTCAAATATATATTAGAAGATGAATTAGACAAACAATAAACTTTTGTAATCATCAAAAACATAAACTTAGATTACAATTCTCATGAACAAAACGATTCACTCAAATCAAAATAATCTCCCCCTCTTTGATGATGGCAAAACAACTATTGTTTGATGATATACAAAAATAGATCTTCTAACATTCACTCAATGTATCCCCTTTAAATAAAAGATCTACACTCCCCCAAAATAACCTGAATCCTTAAAACTGACTTATCCTATCCTTAAGCTCCCCTTAAAGACAAATCAAGATATTTGAGGATAGACAAGAGAAGGGAAGAAAAGAGTGTAGAGCAACAAAAACAAAGCAAGCACATACAAACATACAAAGCACATACAACCATATAATACATACAAAGCACATACAATCATACAAGAATATACATACAAAGCACATACAGCCATACAAGAATATAAGTCAAACAATAAAACTCTCCCCCTTTTGCCAACAGCAAAAAGAGCACTAAAAGATAGCTGAGAAATGGAATTATGTGAAATGAAGTTGAATTACAATATAGAAATGAGATGCAAAAACTAAAGACTCAAAAATGTTAGATTTCAAAGTATGTTAAGGACAAGAAAAGTTAATCTAAAGCAGTAATGTATTAGACATGTTTAGCAGTCTCAATTTTTGTATAGAAGGAGAGATAACATTATCAAAAATTCTAAGTCTAAAGTGACAATTATTGATTAGTGAAAAAGAGTATAAAAAACTAAAGGAAAGAATATTTGACGACTTTGCGCATCGTTTGATTTGATGACACACTTTGTGTGTCTTTGGACAGTTGGCGACATTGCGCATCTTTTGATTTGATGATACACTTTGTGTGTCTTTTTACATTTGGCGACATTGCGCATCTTTTCTTATATGGCATATTTTGTGCATCTTTTCAAGCTTTGCTTTGAATTTAAGATTCTTTCCAATAATATTATCTCTTTAGTCACAAATATAATAATAAACACAAAGATATAGAATGTGAGAATAATGTTAAAACAACAACCATACATAATTTTTGGCTAAATAACACATGTCTAAATAAGATTTAAGTAGGATATTCTAATCCACACCATAACATAACGAAATCTAAAAAATTTGAAATTTTAAAGTTATGCATAGAATTTTTTTATTGTAATATGAACTCAATTAACATTCTAGATCAGTAATCAACTATATTCAAGTGAAACAAGGCCATTCACTAACACAAAAAGAATAAACACCGAAACACTGGAACATTTCATTACTAATAACTTCACAACATACAACCATAGCAAGTTACACGTTTAAGGAACATCTCATATAAAGAACTTGCTAAAACATATTCAAAATAACAACTCACAATAAAATACTCAAAGATAACTTAAAACAAACAAAGAGTGACACAATCACATCCAAGCTAGTACTGAGAGGGACCCTGATCAGGAGGTGGAGGAGGTGGTATACCACCGAACAATGAGAAATAGCTGTTAAGAGTAGCAATATTTGTGTTAACAGCATCAAACTGATCATCCTGCCTCTTTAAATGAGCCTCCATGTCATCAAACCGTTGGTCCATTCTATCAAAACATTGGACCATATTTTGATAGAAATCCTGTGAAGGTCCAGGTGCAGTTGAGAGTGCACCTGAAGGAGTAGTAGCAAAATGAGGCTCATCATCTGAGCTGTCAGCTGTACCCTCTTTCCCAAATAATGCTCTAAAAGAAGCATTAGTGAAGTATAGTGGGAGCTCTGAAGGACCAGAAGGATGAACTAGATTGTACTTTCTCTCCAGGATGTAACACACAACATGTCCTAAAGCAATATTTTTCTTCCTCTTCACACTAGCCAACCCAATGTCAGACATATAATAGATGTAATTTAAGATCAATTGGGCTTCATCTATAGGCTGACCAGTCATAATAAGAAATGTCATTGAAGAAAGAAGTGGAGTCATATTAACTCGATCTCCTGCTTTAGGTATTATTAATGTCCTAAACACATGTTGAATTATCCTAGCATTTTGATTCAACATTTCTACCCGAGCAACATGTGTAGGTATGCTTGCACCTCTAAGAACTTAGTTAATTTCGGACCAACCATTTTCAGGTCTTATGGAGAAAGTATGAGCTTTAATCCCTTCAGTTCTAAGATGAACATATTCTCCTAGATCCTCCTTAGTTATTCTAACCTTTTATTTAAGGACATAAGAAAGGATGGCTGTATGATCCTCGTTAAAGGTCATGTTTGCCAGGAAAATATGAAACAAGTCCTTATTGAAGGCATAAATCAAGGTCAATAGAAAAGAAAACTGTGTCGAGTCAAAGAGGGGCATAACTGCAAAATGGATGTTTTCTTGCAGTAGAATGCGGGAAGGAGTAACCTTAGACGCAGCATACCTAAGGTATGCTTCCTCATTCTCCTCACTAAGGAAATTTTCATCACATTCCCTTCTAGACGCCGGACGCCTAGCCACTCGTGCCCTTTTTCCACTGCCAGACATTTTCTCTCAAGGCTCTAAAGGTTTCTAGATAGATGGTGAAATGAAAGAAAATGACCCACCTTTATATAGAAAAAACCTAATATCATATTGTACGAATAACATTCGTACAAGACGATCCTCGATTCGTCTGGGACGAATGAAAATTCATCCGAGACGAACGAAAATAGTCAAAATGAAACAGTTTTTCGTAAACTGTTCGTCCCGAGGCATCCTTTCGTACATGCTTTTTGACTTCCTGATCGTACAGACGATTACATGTTCGTCCGGGACGATCAAAAAATTAAAGGTCATTCAGGCGACGGTTAGGTTCATCCCTCACGTGAAATGACACATGGATCGTACAAATGAATGACGTATTCGTACATACGATCGCCAATAATAACTGCTCCTAACCGTGTTTCCTATCCGTTCGTACAAACGAAATGTGGGTACGATGATGTTATGGTACAGTACGATGACATATTGTACAATACGAATAGAACTAAAAACCTCAACACTTCAAGAACTTGCAGCCTTTCAACATTCAAATAAGGAACAAACAAAAACATAATACATGATTCAAACAAGAAACAAAAACATAATAATGAAAACAAATCAACGAACAAACTAACAAATACAAAACAAATAGAAATACATTTGCAGAAAATTTTAATCAAGCATTTAGATCTATCACACCTAGCCTTGTCCTCAACATGCTAAATGTGTCAAAGGCTAAGGGTTTTGTGAAAATATCTGCAAGCTGATCTTTAGTAGCTACATGATGTAGTTCAATTTCACTTTTCGCTACATGATCTCTTATGAAATGATGCCTTATGTCAATATGCTTGGTTCTAGAATGTTGAATAGGATTCTTTGAAATGCAAATGGCACTAGTGTTGTCACAAAATATTGGAATGGTGCCTACTACTAATCCTAAGTCACTTAATTGTTGTTTCAACCAAAGTACCTGTGCTACACAACTCCCTAAGGCAATGTACTCTGCTTCAGCTGTAGAAAGTGATACTGAATTTTATTTTTTACTGGACCAAGATACTAATGAATTTCCAATGAACTAACATGTTCCAGAAGTACTTTTCTTATCCACCCTACAGCTTGCAAAATCTGAATCTGAGTATCCAATTATATCAAAAGAAGAACTGTTCTTAGGATACCAAATTCCTAAATTTTGAGTTCCCAAAAGATATCTTAATATCATTTTTACTGCTGTCAAATGTGATTCTTTTGGATCAGCTTGAAATCTAGCACATAAGCAAACACTAAACATAATGTCAGGTCTTCTAGCAGTCAAATAAAGCAAAGATCTAATTATTCCTCTAAACTTCTTTTGATCAACAGATTTTCCCTTTGGATCCTTATCTAATAGGACTAAGGAACTCATGGGTGTAGTGACTGGTTTAGCATTATCCATTTCATACTTTTTGAGGATTTCCTTAACATATTTAGATTGACAAAGAAAAGTCCCTTCCTCATTTTGCTTTATGCTAAAGCTAAGAAAATAAGTCAAATCACCCATCAAACTCATCTCAAATTCACTACTCATTATTTTTGAAAATTCATCACATAAAGCTTTATCAGTTGATCCAAAGATGATATCATCCACATATATTTGTACAATGAGTATTTCATTTTCAAATCTTTTCATAAACAAAGTGGTGCCCACACTTCCTTTAACAAATGATCAATTTAACAAGAAAGTGTTCAACCTCTCGTACCATACTCTAGGTGCCTGTTTTAGTCCATATAATACCTTTTTCAATTTAAAAATATGATTAGGGTATTTAGAATTTTCAAAATCCGGAGGTTGTTCAACATACACATCCTCTTCTATCACCCCATTTAGAAAGGCACTTTTAACATCCATTTGGTACAATTTAAAATCTTTAAAACAGGCAAAGACTAACAAAACTCTTATTGCTTCAAGTCTTGCTACAGGGGCAAATGTCTCCTCAAAATCAATTCCTTCAATTTGATTATACCCCTTAGCTACTAATCTAGCCTTATTTCTAACAATTACTCCTAAATCATTCATCTTATTTTTGAATACCCACTTAGTCCCAACTACACTTTGATCTTTTGGCCTTTCAATTAATTCCCAAACATCATTTCTCTTGAATTGATTCAACTCCTCTTGCATGGCCAATATTCAAAATTCATCCAAAAGTGCTTATTCTATGTTTGTGGGTTCTATCATTGAAATAAATGATGAATGATTCACTTCTTTCCTCAATCCATGCTTAGTCCTAACTCCTTCACTTGGTTCACCTAAAATCAATTCTTTTGGATGACTCCTTACAAATTTCCATTCTCTAGGCAATTGGTTTTCCTCTTCTTTTTCAACCTTATCTTCAACTTTTTGATTTTCAAGCTTTTGATTTATCACCTCAACCTCATCTTCATCCATCTTAGACCCTTTACTATCATAAGATTCATCAAAAATAACATGTGTGGTCTCTTCAACTACCAATGTTTTCTTGTTAAAAATTCTATAGGATTTTCCAACACTTGAGTATCCTAGAAAGATTCCTTCATCTGCTTTCGGATCAAATTTTCCTAGAAGAGTTTTATCATTATTATGAATGAACACTTTACATCTAAAAACATGTAGATGTGAGAGGTTGGGACTTCTACCTTTAAGAAGTTCATAGGATGTCTTATCCAATTTAGACCTTATGTACACCCTATTCAATACATAACATGTGGTGCTAACTGCTTCAGCCCAAAAATATTTAGGAAGTGAATATTCTGCTAACATGGACCTAGCAGTTTCCACTAATGTCCTATTCTTTCTTTCTACAACTCCATTCTGTTGAGGTGTTCTCGGTGCTGAGAAGTTGTGTTCAATTCCAAGAGATTTGTAAAAATCATTAAACATTTTATTTTCAAATTCTCCCCCATGATTACTTTGGATACTAACTATTTCAAAACCAAGTTTTCTATGAATCCAAGTGGTAAAATCTCTGAACTCATCAAATGATTCACTCTTATGATTCAAAAATCTAATCCAGGTGAATCTAGTATAGTCATCCACAATAACATACCCAAATCTTTTTCCTCCTAAACTTAAGGTACTAACAGGTCCAAATAAATCCATGTGAAGAATTTCTAGGGGCTTGCTAGTCCTAATTTTCTTCATAGAATTGAATGAGGATCTCACTTGTTTTCCTAGTTGACATGCATCACACAAGTGATCATTAGTAAAATCCAATTTGGGTACTCCTCTAACCAGTTGCTTTTGAGTGATTTTCCTAAGATTTTTCATGCTAGCATGCCAAAGCCTTCTATGCCACAACCATGATTCATCATATACAGTTTTCAGACACAAGACAGTAGATGCTTTAACAGAATTAAAATCTAGCATGTAAATATTGTTTACCCTATCACCATTCAAAACAACAGTTCTATTTAGACTAATAACACAACTTGTAGGTAAAAACTTAATATGATAGCCCTTGTCACATAATTGACTAATACTTAATAGATTGTGTTTCAAACCTTCAACTAACAGTACATTCTCAATAACAAAATTTTCTGAATTTCTAATTATACATGTACCTACCACTCTCTTGGTGGTATTATCTCCAAGCGTCACCTTGCCTCCATTCCTGGCTTCTAGCGATATAAATTGACTTGTATCTCCAGTCATATGCTTTGAGCATCCGCTGTCCAGATACCAAATACTCTCACGAGGTCTTCTGTGAGAGTGTTTCTACAAAATAATCAAACATTAGCCTTGGGAACCCAAACAAGTTTGGGTTCACCTCTTGACAACTTTAAACCAGATGCATGTGTGATATGCTGTGGTTTCTGCACCTTAGGTCTCCATACTAAATGTGTTCTATACTTCAAAGTACAGGTATGGGAAATATGTCCTAAACTACCACAAGAAAAACCCTTTATCCCTGGAAAGGGATTCACTAATTTATTCTTCCTAAAAATTTTCTTTTTAGATCTTAAGTCAATGTTCTTGTGGTAAGATTCATGAAACTCTTCAAGCTTAGGTGGTTTTTTATTTTCCTTAAGTGCTTTAATCTGGACTTCAAGATATGCATTGGCACTTTCTAAAATCGAGTTATCAATTTTCAACTCATGCTCTCTAGAATCTGATTCATCCATAAAAGTCTTAAAATCTTTTTCAAGTTTAGCATGTGATGATTTTAAAAGATTGTGCTGCTTGTTTAAATCATCATACTCATCTAACAAAGTCATGTGGTTGCTATCAATTAATGCATGATCTTTTTTGAGGATCTCATAATCTTTTTGCAGCTCTATGTAATCCAAATTTAACTTAGCATGCAGTTTCTTAAGTTTCCTATATGCAGAATGTATGCGTTCAGAAACTTCAAATAATTCTTCATAGCTTAAATCACATACCTCATCATCATCTGAATGGTCGAGATTATCAGCCATTAAGCACAAATTGGTAACTTTCTCTTCTGGTGCTGTTTCTGATGAGTCTGAAGCTGAGTCCGCCCAGAAAGCTCGTTGTACTCTCTTTTTACCCATTCTATCCTTTGGTTTCTCCTCGGTCTTCTCCTTATTAAGATTTCCTTTGAGATTGGGGCAATCTGTCTTGATGTGACCTGGCTTTCTGCACTCATAGCAAATGACTTCATTCGAAGCCTTGACATTCTTCTGGAACTTACCCTTGTTCCAATTCTGGCATCTTCTCTGCTTCCTTTTTAGGAAACTTCTAAATTGCCTCGTCATCAGGGCAATATCCTCTTCGCCCTCAGGTAGCGATTGATCACTTTCAGAGTCATCCACCTTTAAAGCAATGTTCTTCTCCTTTCGCTTCTCACCTATATCAATCTGTCTTTGAATCACCGATTGCTCATAAGCAATTAGTGATCCAAGAAGATTGTCAACAGAATAAACATTCAAATCTTTAGATTCTGTTATTGCAGTTATCTTTACATTATATGCAGGAGGTAAACAACGTAATATCTTGTTTACTTTCTCAGCATTTGTTAACTCCCTACCTAAAGCATGGAATGAAGTGGCTATGTGTGTAAAGCGAGTGTACATGTCAGAGATTGATTCATTCTGTTTCATGCGAAAAAGTTCATAGTCGTGCAAGAGAATGTTCAATCTAGTTTATTTCACTTCATTTGTACCTTCATATGTGATGCAAAGTTTATCCCAAATTTCCTTTCCTGATTTACAGGTAGACACACGTATGTAATCTTCTGATTTTAAAGCACAAAAGAAACTATTCAAACACTTAGCATTCAGTTGCGCTAGTTCACGTTCTTCTACAGTCCAGTTTGCAAAAGGTGTTTGAACTCTTATTCCTTCTACAATCCTAGTTGGTTCAGTATAACCATCCTGAACTAACATCCACATACGATAGTCAAGTGATTGCAGAAAAGTAGACATGCGAGTTTTTCAAAAATCAAAAGGAATATTATCAAATAACGGTGGTCTAGTGATCGAGTATCCTTCCATAGTATTTCTATTTCCAAAATTAGCCATGATCGAAATTTCAAATAGTATTTAAAACAGTTATTTTGAAATAGCGCTCTGATACCACTTGAAAGTACAAATAGGTTGTTAGACCTATTGCTCAATGTCCCTAGGCTAACCAAGAGGGGGGTGAATTGGTTCTTTTTAAAATTACTCTTGATATTTTAGAAAATTTAAAAGCTAATCGTACAGTACGATATAACTTCGTACAGTACGAACAGAGATAAATTTTTGCTCTTTCTTTTAAAATAGAAATTTAACCACAACGAGAATAAACTGCAGAAAATAGAAATACAGAAAAATAAATAGAGAATAGAAAACACCAGAATTTATAGTGGTTCGGTCAAACACGACCTACATCCACTCCCTAGAGACTCCTTCTCTAGGTATTACACTAAAACCAAGTGACTCTCCTTTTGCCCCCACAGCAAAGCGGAGAAGCCTTTACAAACTCTCTTCCACCAATCCCGGTGCGGCAGAGTACCGTCGTCCTTTTCACCCTCCAAGTGCGGCAGAGAACCATCATCCTTTTCACCCTCCAAGTGCGGTAGAGAACCATCGTCCTTTTCACTCTCCAAGTGCGGCAGAGAACCGTCGTCCTTTTCACTCTCCAAGTGTGGCAGAGAACCGGAATCCTTTCGAACAATACTCTTGCAAAAGTCTCCAAGGAACTAGGAAGATGCTTGAAGAACAAGTAAAAGAAATCCTCTCAATTGAATAACTTTGTGAATCTCCTCACAATTTTCTCTTGAAAGATCTCTCAAAACTCACTCCCAAACACTCTCCCAATCACTCTCCTCTCACTTCCCAAAAGAATTTTCGTAGAAGGATCTCTTCTCCAAACAGTTTTGAGTCATTTTTATACTTAGGACAGGAAAAATCGTCCAAAAACTGAATTTTCAAGTTAAGACCGTGCCGATCGTCCCTTATGATCGTCAATCGTACTGTACGAATAGTTTAAAGATTTGAATAATCCGTCTTGTACAACTCATCAGATGAATAAATCAGAGCCGTTCGTACACATAGTTCATCCCGTACGAACCCTTGGACGATCAAGGCAGTAAGCATCGTCTGAACGCTTCGTCCCGTACGAATGCTTGGACGAATCGAACAGTGAGCTTCATCTGATTCATTTGTCCCGTACGAACCTCTGGACGAACCCAATTTTGAGCTGTTCGTACAGCAAAAACTCATGTACGAATGTTATTCGTACTGTACAAACATGCCTTAGAAAAATTTTCTAGTCTGATGGGTTCTCCCTGGAGGACATATTCTTCATATCGTACTGTACGAAATAAATTCATACTGTACGATCAGTTTAAAAACATTTAAACTTTTTACTCCCCCATTGTGTGTGTGCACAGTTATCCAACTTACAATCACACTTTCTCAGACTCAAGAAAAAGAAGAAAAAATTTATAGACTTCATTTACAGTGAACAAGTGAACTTGAAGTCTTCAACAGTCTTGAGTGTGAATTTTCTAAAAAATACTTTAGTACACACAGACAAAAACTCAAATATATGTTAGAAGATGAATTAGACAAATAATAAACTTTTATAATCATCAAAAACATAAACTTAGATTAGAATTCTCATGAACAAAATGATTCACTCAAATCAAAACACTATGAGCTAAAAAATTATGGCTAATCCCTTGCTTCTCATAGAATATTCCAAATCTCATATTTTCAAACTCTCCACCATGATCACTATGAATAGTCAAGATCTCATAACCTAACTTCCTCTGAATTCAAGTGGAGAAAGATTTAAACTCATCAAATGACTCAAATTTATGTGACAGAAATTTAATCCAAGTGAACCTCGAGTAATCATCAACAATCACAAATTCATAGACTTTTCCCCCTAAGCTGGCAGTGCTAATGGGTCCAAAGAGATTCATGTGAAGGACTTTTAAAGGTCTAGAGGTGCTGATGTCCTTAATGGATTGAAAGGAGGACTGGACTTGCTTCCTTAATTGACAGGCATCACACAGGTGGTCCTTAGTGAATTTAAGCTTGGAGACACCTCTAACTAAGTCCTTTTAGGTGACTCTCCTAAGGATTTTCATACTGGCACGATATAATCTTCTGTGCTACAACCAAGACTCATCAGCAGCAGTTTTTAAACAAATTGAAACATCAGCTTTAAAGCAACTTACATCCAGCATGTAGACATTATTGATCCTTTATCCCTGTAAAATAATTTTGTCATTTAAGCTTATAATGCAACAAGTGGGCAGGAATTTGATGTTATATCCTTTATCACTGAGTTGACTAATGCTCAGTAAGTTGTGTTTCAGTCCATCTATAAGTAAAATATTGTTAATAATAAAATTCTTTGAATCATTAATTATACCTGCTCCTACCACCCTTCTGGTGGTGTTGTCTCCAAGTGTAACATTGCCTCCAGCCCTGGCCTCCAGCGAAATGAATTGATTTGCATCTCCAGTCATATGTCTTGAACATCCGCTGTCTAGGTACCACATGCTCTCACGAGGTCTTGGGTGATAGCACACCTACAAAATCATTAAACGTCAAATTTAAGAACCCAAACAGGTTTGGGTTCCTTCTTATGAAAAGAAAAATGCAATGCATGTGTGCTGTGAAGCATGCAATTTGGGCCTCCACATCCAATGTGTACTACAGTGAACAGTGCAGGTGTGGGAGATGTGTCCTAACATGCCAAAAGAAAAATGTCTAACACCAGAAAAAGGGTTAACTAATCTACGTGGGTGATAGTGCCTCTTCCTAAGTTTGAATGAAATATACTTTGATGATTTTGAAATAGATTCTTCAAAAGATAGAGGTGCATAAAATTGTGCAAAAGTAGGAGGTGTTTCATTTTTCTCAAAAGCACTAATTTTTACTTTTAGAAATGCATTCTCCTTCTTAAGACTTGTAATTTCAAATTTCAATGCTCCCTTATTACTCTCCACGTCACATGCCATGTTGTCTAATTCTTTAAAAGCTCTTTCTAAATCAACATGTGAGATTTTCAATGAATCATGCTCAGTAATCAGATCAGAATGCTTTTTGCTCAATTCATCAAGTAAAGACATGTGATTGCTATCAAGTGTAGAATGATCTTTAACCACAACATCATGCTCTTTTTGCAAAGTTAAGAAATACAATTTCAGGCTAGCATGTAATTTCTTAAGTTTCCTATAAGATAAATGAATTTTCTCAGAAACTTCTAGCAATTGATCATAGGTTAGCTCACCTACCTCTTCTTGATCAGACTGATCAAGATGATCATCAGCCATCAGACACAAATTTATAGTCTCCTCTTCAGCTTTAGTCTAAGAGGAGTCGGATACAGAATCTTCCCAGAATGCCTTTTGAATCTGCTTCTTGTCCTTCCTGAACTTGGGTTTCTCCTTACCATTCTCCTTGCTTGGGTGAGCCTTAAGTGTAGGACAATCAGCCTTAATGTGTCCAGGCTTTCTGCATTCAAAATAAATAGTATCAGATGAACCTTTAAAAGTTTTACTGGACTTACCCTTGTTCCACTTCTGAAAGTTCTTATTTTTCTTCCTTAGAAAGCTTTTCAACTGCCTAGTGATTAAGGCAACATCATCGCTATCAGACCCGGAAGTATCAGTATCACTATCGTTGGCCTTCCGTGTCACAATTTTTCCTTCTTCTCTTCTACATCAAGCTGTCTTTGGTTCACCCCTTGCTCGTAAGCAATGAGTGATCCAAGTAAGTTATCAATAGAATAAGTGTTCAAATCTTTGGATTCAGTAATTGCAATTATTTTGGCATCAAAAGAAAAAGGCAAACATCTCAGAATTTTGCTCTCTTTTTTATAGTTCGTAAGTTCTCTTCCTAAAACATGTAAAGAAGTGATATTTTGAGTGAACCTAGTATACATTTCAGAAATCGATTCACTAGGTTTCATGCGAAAGAGTTTGTTGTCGTGAAGTAAGATTTTTAACTTAGACTATTTGACTTTAGATGTACCTTCATAAATGATGCACAATCTATCCCAAATTTTTTTACCAGTTGTACGAGACACGCATGTAATCCTCGAATTTTAAGGCACAGAAAAAATAGTTCAAACATTTGGCATTCAGTTGGGTTAAGTCCCGATCATCAAAAGTCCATTCAGTGAAAGGCAGTTCAGTTTTAACTTTATTAATCATTCTAAAAGGTGCTTCATAGCCATCCTTAACAAGCATCCACATGCGATAATCTATAGATTGAAGAAAGTGGACATGCGAGTTTTCTAAAAATTAAAAGGTATGTTGTCAAACAATGGTGGTCATGTAATTGAATAACCTTCAGCAGTTAGCAATGGATTAAATTTAAAAATTTTTAAACTTAATTTTTGAATCCCGCTCTGATACCACTTGAAAGTTTGAAAGGGATGTTAAGCCCTTGTGAACTAGTCCCGAGGCTAACCAAGAGGGGGTGAATTGGTTACTTTAAAAATTTGTGGATAAATAATGATTTAGAAAAAATCTTTTTGAATGTTTTATAACAGTTACAGTTTCGCGATGATTTGTAGATGTTCAACAATGATCAAAGAAAAATAATCACAATCACACAATCATCAATAGAAAAGTAAGTGCAGAAAATAATCAGAAAGAACACATCAGATTTTATGATGGTTCGGTCAACTTGACCTACGTCCACTCCCTGGAGCCTCCCCTCTGGGTATTGCACTAACACTAAGTGACTCTCTTTTTGCTCCCATAGCAAGGCAGAGAAGCCTGCATAAAACCTCCTTTCCACCAACCCGGTGAGGCAGAGAACCTGAACTCCTTTCGCTTCCTCCTGAAGCAGGCAGAGAGCCTGGACTCCTTTCGCTTCCTCCTGAAGCAAGCAGAGAACCCCGATCTTCTTGCGGACGATCCTCCCATAGAACACACTAACAAGACAAGAGACGACGACCAGAGAAGAAGACTCAGATCCTTGCTTGGAGTAACCTTTGTGATCGTCCTGTATGATCAGTTCAAAATCACATGAATCAGCCTGGACGATCTGGATCCTCTGGATGATCAGTAGACAAAATTTGTTCAGATCGTCTCGTACGATTCTGAGATCGTCCGGGACGATTAGTGTAAACCAGAAATTTTGTCCAGAAGACAGCTCTAGTCATCCAGGGGAACTTGTGCTGGATGATCTCAAAATGACTTGATTGTCCATGACGATATGTCTATCGTCCTGTACGTTTAGTTCAAAAATGACAAAATCATCCTGCTCACAACTCTGGATGTACAGGTCAGAACATGCTGGACGATTTGAAAATGGCTTGATCGTCCAGGACGATATGTCCATCGTCCTGTACGATTAGTTCAAAAATCACAAAATTATCCTACACACAGCTCTGGACGTACAGGTGAAAGGCACTAGACGGTCAGGATTTTTAACATATCATCCCGTACGATCTTGTGATCGTCCAGGATGATATGATCGAGTCAATTAAATCTTAATTACTTTCCTTAATCACCAGACTAATTTAGACATGATTGTAATGAATCTTCCAGGACGATACACGTATCGTCCGAGACGATCAGACGAAATCTCTAAAAATAAAAACTTGCCTAACATAATCTGGTGGCTAAGAGTTTCTGATTTAAGCATATCATCCTGTACGATATGGGTATCATCCAGGACAATCTGCTTAATCAAACTGACTTATCATGGATGCCCTAATTAGGATTTCTGTTTTCATTGGATCATCCAGGACGATATGAATATCGTCCAAGACGATATGAACAAAAAATGAAAATAGAAACTCTAACTCACTAAAAACTCTCCCCCTGAGTGTGTGTGTGCAAGGTTACTTAGCTAGGGGATCGCTTACATTATATTTGACTCAAGAAAGTGAAAAATTACAACTTAGACACACACAGATCGATCTTGAGGTAGCTTGGATTGCATTTGATCTTTTGTACCTAAAATATTAGTTAACTAAAACCAAAGTATAAAAATATTTGTTATCATCAAAATTGTAATCCCTAAATCCATATTTGTAACAACTGAATATAATGCTTCAAAATAAGGATGCTTAACCAAAGAATAGCCAACCAAAGTTAGCCTCCATTTTTCTGAAGCCGACTCAACATCTTTCTCAGAAAAATGGGCAAGATTATTCGAAGAGGGAACAAAAGAAACAGAATAAGATGTGGAAGAAGATTGACGAGTAGTCAATAATCCATTCCAAGATTTCTTACTGTTTGGCGAGACCCTAGATGAGGAATCCAGAGCTTTAGCCAAAGACAAAAGAGGAAAATCAAATGAAAGATCCATGAAAACACAGCACGAGACAAAAGAGAAAAGAACCTCTCAAGGCTGGCTAGAAACCCTAATCGCAAAGAGTAAGAAAAATCTAATGCCCTAAACTCTCCCTTCGATGCGCAAGAAGTGGTAAGCAAGCGAAAGGTACGAGTAGGCTCGCTAACTCTGACGTTCACCTGTCTATCCTATGGAAACTTGTCATTTTTTTCTGTTCTGTCAAATGGATCAAATGACAGTGCAGCTTATTCCAAGAATTTGGGAACATTTATATTTTTTTTTTTTGGGAAAGGACCATTTATATCAATTTTCTTTATATTGTATCAATTCTCCTTCTCTTTCAACAATTATTAAGACTTCGATGAGTTGTTTCTAAGCAAGCTCAATGATACCAAATGGATTAGGTTTAGTGTGCTCAGGCAAATTTGTAGGTGAGTGTTGAGATGAAACAAGATGAGCGGCTAGAAACCTTGTTGATATTATTAACAATTTGTATGAGAGATTTTGCATTGCCTGAGAACAGATAAGCGAGTGAGGTGTTGTCGTAGGGATGGAGAACTCCAAGTTCGATGGTTGTTGTGAGGTAGGTTAAGGGTCCCATGAGTAGGCACTTTCCTGTAGCTATCTGATGAGGATGGTCACTTTAAGAGAGAGCGAGCACTTGAGGTCACTCTGTGAGAGAGTGAGTGACTGAGGTAGTGGTTCAGGCATGTAGCGCATTACAAGTTGCTAGCTTGGTGTGGAATCTGTGATTTGCCTTTCATAGGTCAATCTCTTTAGTAGATATGGGCAAGTAGTGCCCATCGATCACTCTAGATGATCTCTGGGAGCTCAAGGTCAGTGATTACTCTTGGATTGCTAAGCGAGTTCTCCAGGAGGCCCCTATAATAATGAGTTCCTCCACCATGATATGCCAGTTACTTGCTAAAATACTTATAAAGGCATAAGAGAATTTACAGTACCCTTAAATTTTTAAGTAAAATCTTACATTCGTCTAAGCAAGCACTTATTTAATACTAGAGAAGAAACCTTCTTTCAAAGTCCTCCATGACTTTGAAGGTGACTAAGGCTTCGTTTGGGACATATAACTTATTGTTTTTTAAAGCAACTTTTTAGTACATAAAAAATTTAGTACAAAAATTTTTGTACTAAAGAATTTTTTGTACTAGAAAGTTGTTTTAAAAAGCTACAAAAAAAGTTGTACCAAATGAAATCTAAGCCTATCAAAAACTTATATAAAAATTTATACAGTCCTAATAAAAAACAATTGCAAATGATAAAAAAGCAAATACAAATATAAAACTAAAATTTTGTGATGAAAACCTTATTGTAAACTTGCACTTAATAGATATTAATAATAATGAACACTATTGTTTTTACCTAAGAAGATGTAATATTTTGGTCAAAATATTCCCTTTTTTATATGTAAATAAGAGTAGAATACCATAATCTAATTGTTTGGTTTTTAAGGGTGAATATAGAGTTCATTTGGACTTCATAAGCAACCTAAAATTAATTCTTAAGTGGTCAAATTTGGGAATAATTAATTCCTCATGGCTATGAGAAAATAGTTGTCTCAACAAGTGATAAAATAGAAAATAGACATAATAAATTTTTTGTATTCTAGAGTAGGTCATATAATATGTGAAATCACATGGAAAAAATAAAGAATTCAATGAAATATGAATCAAGCTAGGGGTGTCAATATTTGACATGACCCAAAAATTCGACCAGAACCAGATCCGGAAATTTCGGGTTTGGGTTGACCCAAACTCGAACCGGGTCTGGTTCGGGTTAGAGTTTTTGACCCGTTTTAAAAATCGGGTCGGGTTGACACGGAAACCCGAAAATGACCCAAAATGACCCGCGCTGCCCGTGCTGACTGCGCCTGACCAGAGTTGCTCGTGTCGCATCCCGAACCAATCCCGCGTCCCATGTCGCGTGTTGAGGCGAAGCCAATCTGTATCGCATCCTCGTTCGCGTCGGTCTGCCAGTCGTGCTAACCCGCTTGCCCGTCGCTGCCTCGTCTCATCACGTTGTCGACCTATTGTCGTTGCCGCATCGCATCTCGAGTGACAACGTAGGCTGATTACCGCTGCCGCGTTGCGTCCCGCCATCAACCCGCTGCGGCATTGCGCCCTGAGTGACGACGCTGCCGGTCGCCGCCGACCACTGGCCCGCTACTGCGGCCTGTCGGTGTTGTCGTGTCCGCGGGTCGGGTTCGGGTCCAAAAAACCTACCCGTTTGCAAAAATGGGTTGATTCGGGTTGACCCGAATAATGCCAGGTCAGTTTCGGGTTCTACTTGAACCCGACCCATGACCCGAAATTGACACCCCTAAATCAAGCCCAAATTCATTAATTATAATTTATAATATAGTTTCTTCAATAATATAATTATAATATATTAGTATGCTATTTTAGATATCTTAAATAAAATAAAATAAAAATCCAACCTTTTTGTTGTAGACATATAAATAAGCAAGCTACCTTAAGAACTTCAATTAAAAATATAATTCTTAACTTTTTCAAAACTTCATAAGATATAATTTAATTTTCATTTATGAACATAATTAAGCATTATTAGCATATAAATAAAAATTTTAAGGTTATATTATAGAACTTCATTTCAAAAAAATATTATAATAACTTTGGTAATCAATTATTCAATATATGGTGGTATATATGCTTAAGTTTTTATTTGTTCATCTAATGAGGGCAAAAGATTGTTAAATAAGGGAAAAGTATTTGATTTAATAATAATAATATATATTAGACATAAGAAATTATAAATGATTCGTGAAAAACTTAATAAATATATTAGACTATACCACATAATATTCATTATCATCAAATTAATAGTAAGCTACACATCAGTATATACTTGGTATAATAAGAATAAATAAATTTTTAGCATATAATTATTGGTTATTATTATTATTTATATAAATGATAAAAACCAATTAATTAGATAAATAAAATATTAAATTTAAAAAAAATCCCAAAATCATAGCTAATCTAGAATAAGATAAAATATAATTTAAATGTTTGTTTACCATCCTTAAAATATTTTAGGATAAGGTGATAAACACTAAATTATAAAGTTAAATACTAAACACACACTAATTAAGTTATTTCTTTGAACTCTTTCACTTTGCCTATTTAAATATTTAGATTTAATATTTAAAGTTCATCTTCACAACAAAATATTCAAAAACTTAGGCATGATTTGGGACAACTTTCTTACTGCTTTATAAAATTACTTTTTAGTATAAAAATTTTTTGAAGTTGAAAATTTTTAACTACAAAGCCGCTTTAGAAAGCAGTAAAAAAGCTGTCCCAAACGAAACCTTAGTGGAATATATTATCATCTTCATAGTTTAGTTAATATATGTATACCTTGTACATGCATTTAGCAAATCATTACATGTCACATAGATACCAATAAGCTTACAATTTAGATGTCCATCCACTACATCCATTGGTTATAAGGAAACTACAACAGAAACTTACAAAGCCTTGCACTCTTTATATGTGCAAGGTTGAAGTAAAAAAAACACTGGAGAGTTAGAAATACAAAGGGAGAAGCACTTAGAATGGTCTTATACAGTGCTAAACTAGTTATCATAGCTACAGAAAGGAGCTGGGAGATTACTATCCACATCCTTTGATTCAGACTTTTCTGTCTCCCATTTGAACAGAAAGCTTCTTGGAAGAAACTGGATCAGGAGGGACTGGTTTCTTGCTGGCATTCACATTTTAGAAGAAGAAAACATTGAGTTCTGCAATCAGTTTTTGAAGGTTAATATGAGTTGAAGCTCTGAAGGTTAAGCAATAATAACAAAAAAAAAAACAAATATGAGCACTAATTATAAGTCCATTTAGCCTTGACAAAAGCTAAAAATGATGATGATGGTGATTAAAAGAAAACCTTTGAAAATGTATTAAAGATGACAAATGCTACTTTGTGTGCTTTTCAGCGGTCATTTAGGATAGCTTTTTCACTCATTTGCTTTCAAGAAAGTTGTTATAGGTTAATTTATGTATATTTCCCAATTGTTTTCTAGGAATTTTTTTATTGAGAAGCAAGTTTTTATAATTATATCTATTAGAGTGTGGTAGCTGGAAGAAGATTGTTGCCTCATCTCTCTCTCAAAAAAAAAAAAAGCCTGTCAAAATAAATTTTCAAAAAATCTACTTCCCCTAGAATAGTGCTATAAAAGTTGTAGCTATCTCAACGGACACTTAGGTTTCGTTTGGAACGGCTTTTTTAATGCTTTCTAAAGCAATTATAAAAGCATTAAAAAAGCCGTCCAAACGAAGCCTCAATCTAAAGCTATAAAATAGACTGACATGTATTTTATAATACATTGTATATTTCAATGGTATTTTTTTTTTTGAAAGATGCAAATCGCATTAGATTAATAACTACTTACAAGTAACATAAGGATCACATTCCTTCTTTAACACAGAAAGCAAAGAAGAAGGAATGCTACTAAAAGAAGAACTATCAACAAAAAAACTATCCTCTACAGCTAAAATAGCACATAGATCCGCTACCTTATTATATTCTCTATTAACATGGTGAAAAATCACCTTATTGAAATCATTGAGAAAGAATAAATCCTTAGCCGGCCCGTCTTCCACTTGCCACTTTAAATTCTTCATTGAATCTTGTAAGAAGTTAATAATGTTGAGATTATCCCCTTCAATTATAAGACCTTTGCTCTCCATCATCCAACCTTGAATGAACTCCCTTATTGCAAAAACCGCCTCCAACTTGAGTTGTGCCACATCCCAATGAATTCTTTTCTTCCCAAAAGCAAGAAGAAGTCTTCCTTTATGATCTCTAAACACTCCACCAATCCCAGCTAGATTGGATTTCAAAACCCCAGCATCAACATTAACCTTAATCCAATCTAGCGGTGGAGGGTGCCAAAAATTCTGGAACTCCCGAAGGAGATTAGCACCCCAGTTATCTAGATTGAACTAGATTGTATCATGGCTGTAGATATCACATTAGAAGCAACAACTGAAGTAGAAAGAGCATGCTTACCATGCTTGACCTCATTTCTGTTTTTCCAAGAATGAAAAACTGCTGTGCAGTACAGCTTCACCGCATTAAGATTATGAGATGATAAGCTTCTCATTTCCTCCAAACAATTCTCCAAGGAGTGAAAAATAGGAATGAAAAAACCCCACTCTTGAAGCTTTAAAATAACATCAACCAAAAATTTGCACTTAACCACAATATGCACATAGTTTTCCACCTCAAGGCAACCTCTAGCACATAAATCTTCACAACATAGCTTCCTACGCTTTAGAAAGTCATTCGTAGGAATAGCTTGTTTACTTAATCTCCACCAAAACAATTCTACTCTTGGCGCGAGCTTAAGTCTTCTGAGCCATTTTGAATAACCCAAATCATCCGCCTTCACCGTAATTTTCATAGCTTCTTCATATGATAAAGCAGCAATGGATCTCCCCGAATGCTTGAACATTGCTTCCATTTGATCTTCTTTCTCTCCAGATTTAATTTGAATCAGCAAAATAAGGTCATCATGAAAATAACGTTGGAGCTCCTTCTCATCCCAACTGCCTTCATCGGAAATGAATTGGTGCAGCATCATGTCGTGCAAACCCACACAATCAGCAAATGTAGGCCAGATGTTTAAGCATCTGTCAAGAAGCCACGTATCTTTCACAACATTGATTCTCCTTCCACTTTCCATCTAACAATGGGTTTAAGATGTTTGGCACCATCTAGCAGAATTTTCCACGCCATAGAAGCACCATTCTTACATTCTTCTTTCAAAATGTTATCACCATATTTAGCAACAATGTTCCTATGAAGTAGAGAATCAGGATTCTGAATTAAATTCCACGCCAACCTTGATCTGAGCGGACCAACTCTATAAACGACTGAATGCAGCCCAACTCCACCAGCACTCCTTGGTTTACACATCTCATCCCATGCTACATAATGCATTCCTCTTCTTCCATCAGGTTTGTGCCAAATGAAATTCCTACTACATTTATCCATTTCATGCAACATTTTCTTTGGAACCCAAGAATGTGTAGTCAAAAAGTTTTGCAATGAAACCAAAGAGGATTTAACCAACGTCAGCCTACCAACCATAGATAACATCTTGTTTCCCCAAGAATTGAGCCTTTCCAATACATGATCCAACATATCCTAGAAATCAGCCAAACGCAATCTTCTCAAGGCAACTTTAATACCTAAATAATGCATCTCCTTAACTTCTTTGACTCCCAGATAAGTAGCAATTTTTTTCTTTCTTGCATGCCTAACAACCTTACCAAACAAGATCTGAGACTTATCTTTATTGACACGCTGGCCCGTCCATCCACAAAAATCAGCAACAATAACCTTCAACACTTTAGCTGCTCTGGTTGAAGCTTGAGAAAACACTAGCACGTCATCAACATAAAGGAGATGCGTAATAATTTGGTTCCTAGTTGACAACTGCACACCCAACTCATTGCCCCTTTGGTTGATCGCATTAGAAAACAATTGAGAGCACATAATGAATAGAAATGGTGATAACAGACACCCCTGCCGAAAATCACTCCTGGCATTAATCCATTTAGAATTTCTACCATTCAAGATAATAGAGAATCTCGCATTCATCACACATTCCATGATGAGCTTAGAGTATTTAGAAGGAAAACCATACCATTCCAAGATTTGTTTTAATGTAGGCCACCCCATGCTATCATAGGCCTACTCTATATCCAATTTCACCGCCATCATCCCTTTTTTATTCTTAGAGATCCTGAACTTGTTGAAGATCTCATGAGCTAAAAGGCAATGCTCTGACATGGATCTACCCGGAATAAAAGCCACTTGCTCTTCAGAAATCATCTTGGAAATACAAATCTTCAATCTGTTAACCATCATGGTTGCAACAATCTTATACGTCGTTTGGCATAAACTAATAGGTCTATAATTGGATGGCAGCAACGGATTCTTCACCTTAGGGATTAATACAATTAATGTATCCTTCCACTCCTCATGCATAGAACCAGATCTAAAGAACCCATCAATAGCTTTCCAAGTAATATCTTTCACAATGCTCCAAAAGAACTTGAAAAATGAAGCTGTAATCCCATCAACACTAGGCAATTTATTGTTCCCTTGTTGAAAAACCGCAGCTGTGAACTTTTCCTGGGTGAAATCAGCATTCAGCAAATCAATGTCCCCAGCGGTGAGGGTCTGATTTTCAGTAGGCATAGGCCATCCATTAAGATTGCAATATCTGGTTCTCCACTTTTTCATAAAAAACTTCATGAAAACCGATTCAATGTGTTCAAACTCCTCCACCACCTTATCATCTTCATCTTTAACTTGCCTTATAAAGTTTCCATTCCTCCTTGCCGAAGCAAAATTATGAAAAAATTTTGAGTTGGTATCCCCTTCTTCATGCCACTTAGCCTTAGCCCTTTGGTTCCACCATGTAAATAACCTTTTCAATGTAACATTCAACTCATGAACCTTGCTACGAAGAAGAATTTGCTTCTCCCAGGTAAGACCTACCTCCGTGGATTCCTTCATTTGAAGCTCCAAAATCTCTTTCTTTAGTTCTTCCTTTAACATGTACAATTCTTTACATTTATTTTTATTCCAAAAGAAGAGATCCCTCAACGTTCTTCGAAGCTTCCTATGCAAAATATCCACATCATTACCAAAATCAACTTTCTTCCAAGACTTCATTACAATACCCCAAGCCGCCGGATAAGACTTCCAAGTATCCTCAAATCTAATAAACTTGGAATGATTCTGAACCTTTTCTCCCACCTTGAAGAGAATAGGACTATGATTAGAAGCCACCCTTGCTAAATGTCTGACCTTTGCCAATGGAACCATCAGGAGAGCCGCAGAATTCACCAAGCATCTATCAAGTCTCTCCCATATTCAATTTGCACCTTCCTTGTTGTTGCACCAAGTAAACCTTGGTTCAACAAAACCTACATCATGAAAATCATTGTTAGTCATAAACACCTTCATCTCTTTAGGCCCCTCGGATAAGAGAAACCTCTTGCCCCCCTCTTGTATTCCTTACACATAATGCAATTAAAATCACCTCCCACGTCAAATTTACATCGATTTTGCTGTCTAACTCTTTGGAGCCATATTGCTAAATTTATGGGCTACATAGAAGGCCATTGGAAACTTCTATTTTAAAAATCAATAAATTGAAATATGAAAAGAATTTGATGATTGATACATCATCAAAAAATTATCTTGATCGGGGGGGCACGAATCTCGAGGCAAAATCCCGTTGGAAACTTCAAAAATTAAAATTGGGACCATCCGAACTCCGATTTCGACAAACTTACAGTCGAACTGAACGTCTCGGAAATACAAACCCAACGACACCAAATTCAACCCAATCTGAGCCCAAATGGGTCCAAATAAAGGGTCTGAAGCACTGTTGGAAGGTTCAAACCATAATTTGGATTACCAAATGGTCTCCAAATATGACGTGCTTATAGTCGAATCGAGCGTCTCGATGAGACGAATCCAACAACCCAAGATCGCCAAAATCCAATATCTCTAAGACCTTCAAATGTCCATCAAACGGTCCACAATCAAGGGATTAAACATCGGTTGTCCATTCAAACCACTCCCTAATCACCCTTGATCTTCCTCCTATTTACGGGCCATGCCACTCTCAAAAATCTATAAATAGAGTCCCCTTTCCTTTTTGAAAAGGGCACCTAACCCCAAGCCAGAGAACAAGAGAGAGATCGAAGATCGCTCTTGCCCCCTTGCTCCTCCTCGACCACTGCCCGACGTTCAGCCGGACCACCGTCGGAGGCCCTGAGTACTGCCGGACAACCACCTGAGGCCCGCACTTCTGCCGGACCACTACCTGAGGCCCGCACTTTCGCCGGACCACCACCTGAGGCCCGCACTTCTGCCGAACCACCGCCTGATGCCCTGAGCACCGCCGGACAACCACTTGACGTCCTCAACTCCGCTGGACCACCGTCTGATGTCCTCAACTCCGCCGGACCACCACCTGATGCCCTGAGCTCCGCCGGACCACCGCATGACGTCCTCAACTCTGTCGGACCACCGCCTGACGCCCTGAGCTTCGCTGGACCACCGCCTGATGCCCTGAGCTCCGCCGGACCACCGCCTGATGTCCTCAACTCCGCCGGACCACCGCCTAACGCCCTGAGCTCCGCCGAACCACCACCTGACATCCTCAACTCTGCCGGACCACCGCCTGATGCCCTGAGCTCCGCCGAACCACCACCTGACATCCTCAACTCCGCCGGACCATCGCCTGACGCCTTGAGCTCGGCCGGACCACCACCTGACATCCTCAACTCCGTCGGACCATCGCCTGACGCCCCGAGCTCCGCCGGACCACCACCTAACATCCTCAACTCCGCCGAACCACCACCTGAGGCCTGAACTTTCATCGAACCACCAAATGACATCCTCAGCTCTGCTGGACAACCCCTTAAGGTCTGGGGTTCTACCAGACCACCACCTCGGGGCTCGGAATTCTACCGGATCACCAGGTGACCCCGAAGTTTCGCCGGTGTGACATCAGACTTTCACATACCCCCGACTTCAACCCAACGGTTGATACTTGTAATCTGATCGCCCTTGGAGGCGAGTCAGCCCACTGTAACCTACTCAAGTTCTAGTGGAATCATTTTAACTGGGCCAAGCCCCGTGGTTTTTCCCTTTTCTAGGGTTTTCCACGTAAAAATCTTGTGTTCTCTGTGTGTGAGCTGGATATTCGTGCAACGCTAAGATGTAAAATTCTAACTCTATCGCCGCATATATTCTAGCCCGTAACAATGATTAATCAGAAAATATACTTATCCTAGATGAGTTATTAAAAATCTAAGAACAAAATATAAATGTTTTTTAATTTTAATAAAAAAGATTATCTTTCACTTTATTAAAGCATTAAGGAGTTGTTCAGAAGTAAAAAGTAGGTGCGGTTTAGGACCTGCTGGTTAAAGGTAGGATTCTAATAAAATTGGATTTGATAAATTCTGTAGGATTAATAGGATTTAGTAAATTTTGATGCTAGAAGCATTTGGTTACCCAGTTCTTAAATCCAACCAAATCTTCTGATTGGTTGGTTGCATATTGAAAATTTAAGGGATTTAATGAGATTTAGTAAATCCACAAGCGTAAATTTCTTGAATCAAAATTTCAACAGGATTTGATAAATCCTTGGTTTGAAATTGTTAAATCCTTGGTTTGAAATTGTTATTGCACAAAACTATCCCTATTTATAAATCTATATAAGATATCTTAATAAATAAATAAATAACTACAGAATCATGCATAATTGCCCTAATATAATCCTTCCTAAATCAGCCACCCAAATATGGAAGGAGATTGGCGTGATCTAGGTGAGCCTCCCATGGATCTCCATGCTGGTCGTAGGATCACGGGTCAAGGGATGGCTGAGATTTAACACTCTTCCCACAGATCCCTATGTTGGCTGTGGGATCAAGGATCAAGGGATGGCTAGGATTTAACACTCTCCCTCAAGCTGGAGAATACAAATCTGTCATTCCCAGCTTGGTAATCAGTCCCAGAAAAGTAAAGTTATAAAGTCCCTTAATAAGAATATCCACAAGCTGATCTTTCGATGAGACATGATAGAAACATATGTGCTTTGTCATGCCATGCTGAACCGAATTGTGAGCTATGCTGATTTATTGTCACAATGTAGCTTTATGGGTCTTCTCACTTGATCCTTAGGTCTTCTAGAATCATCTTGATTCATAGTAGTTCACATATTCCTATGGCCATAGCTCTGAACTCTGCTTCTATACTAGACCTTGCCACCACTTTATGTTTCTTGCTCCTCCAAGTAATAAGGTTTCATCCAATGAATGTGCAGTATCCTAACGTAGATTATCTATCTATTGGTAATCCTACGTAATCTGTATCACTATACGCTTCTGGGGTTATTCCACATTCTCTTCTAAAGAGAATCTCTTTTATTGGATTCCCCTTATGGTAGTGCAATATTACATCTACTGCTTGCATGTGAGTCTGCTTTGAATTTTGCATGAAACTGGCTAACCATGCTTACCGTAAAGGTTATATCTAGTTAGGTGTGGGAAAGGTAGATCAATTTCCCTACAAGTCTCTAATAAGCTTCCTTATCTAAGTCTGGATCCTCTTTAGCTTCCCCAAATTTGAGATTTGGTTCTACCGATGTTGGTGATTTACAAGCTATTTTACCTTTTTTTTAAAGAATATCAGTAATGTATTTCTGTTGTGAAATAAAAATTTCTCTGTTGAAGTGGCCCACTTCAATTCCAAAGAAATATTTCAACCTACTAAGTTGTTTAATCTCAAATTCCTTGGCAAGACATTTCCTTAAAATCACTTTTCTTCTTTTTCATCATTCCCAGTCAAGATGATATCATCTAAAGGTGTCAATATTTAACCCGACCCGAAATTGACCCAAAAATTTCAAGTTTGATTCAACTTATTTATCATACAGGTCAGGTTCGTGTTTCATTTTCTAACCTGTTTATAAAATCAGGTCGGGTTCAGGTTGACACGAAAACTCGAAATCAACCCTGGTTGACCTGAAAACCTCGCCTGTAGTGAGATCCCGTGCTCGCGTCTACAATCCGCACCCATACCAGCACCACGCGTAGGCCGCACTCCCCCCCTCCCCAAGGCACCGTGTGCAAGCCTTGCTCATAACTGCCCGCATCGCTCCGCAACGAGCCTACAATGCTGGCATCCGGACTTGCACCAGCACCATGCGCAGGCGGCACTCGGTGCTCGTCCTCACCCCTGCTCGCTCCTGAACTTGTAGCGCTCTTTATATTTTGGGTTTTAGGGTCAGGTCAGGTCCGGGTCTAAATTTCTAATCCGTTTACAAAATTGGGTCAGGTTCAATTCAACCCATTTGGACCCAGGTCAATTCCGGGTTCAACCCGAACTTAACCTGAAAACTCATTTTGACACCCATAATATCATCCACATAAACTAACAAAATTATGACTCCCCTTGAGTTTGAGTACTTGAAAAATAGTATATGGCCCCCTTGGCTTTGTCGATATCCATTAAATAACATAACTTTTAAAAATCTTCCAAACCAAGCTCTAGATGACTGCTTTAGCCTATATAAAGCCTTTTTTAACCTACACACTTTGTCACCCCAAAAAATTTTCTTGAATCCTGGTGGAATCTCTATAAATATTACTTCCTCCAAGTCTTTGTGTAGGAATGCATTTTTTACCATCCAGCTATTCCAGATGCCAGTTATAATTAAATGCTAGTGAGAGCAGGATCCTCACGGTGTTCATCTTGACCACAGGTTCAAAAGTTTCCTGGTAGTCAATGTCATACGTATGAGTGTACCCTTTCGCTGCCAGTCTTGCCTTAGACATTTCTAGTATACCATCAGCTTTGTATTTTACAGAGAACACCCACTTGCAACCAACTGGTCTTTCTCCTACTGGTAGGTCAATGATCTTCCGAGTATTGTTCTTCTTCAGGGCCTCCATTCATCTTTCATGGTACTTTTCCAATTCTCATCAAGTAAGACCTCAAAAATATTGTTTGAAATATAAATATCATTTAATTAGTGTAACCAGGAAATTTTTGTGTGAAGGTGAAAAATTATGGAAGGGTACAAAGTTTTTGCTCTGGAACATAATTTGGATTTGTACGTTGGGAATATACCTTTCCAAACCTCATGTTATCTATAATAGCTTTGTCCACAATTTCCCTAGCTTTGGTTTCAGGTTTAGGTCAATCGGTTTGAGGTGGAGCTAGAAGGTCAAGGGGGGCAAGTCACTTTCCTCATTTTCCTCAGTTTTAGTCTCCCCCTGAAGATGAGGTTTGATGAAATAGGATTTTTGTTCGTCAAAAGTGAAGTCAACAGATACAAGGGTTTTCTTGGTAGTATGGTGATAACACTTATAACCTCTCTGGGTGGATGAATATCTGACAAAGATATATTTGAGTGCTCTTGGATCTAATTTTTCTCCATCTTGGTTGTGAGTGAACATAGGCAGTGCACCCAAAGATTCTTGGTGTGAGGTTGTTATGGGTTCAAAATTCAGGGTAAAAAAAAGACGAAAATTCTATTGGTGTTTTTAGTCCCAAAGTTTTTAAGGTTATCAGTTTATGAAATATGTGGCAGTTAAAAGGGCTTCCCCCCCAGTAGGATTTGGGTATATTATGGTGGAATAGAAATGTCCGAGTGGAGGCAAGAAAGTGGTCATTTTTTTCTTTCTGCAACTCCGTTTTGTTGTGAGGTGTGAATGCAGAAAAACTCATGAATGATACCTTCCTTTTGAAAATAGGAGGATAGTATTTAGTTAAAGTAGTCTTTGACATTGTCTGAATGAAATTTCCTTATTTTCACCCCAAATTGATTCTAGATCATGGTGTAAAAAATGAGGAGAATAGTGCTAACATCAAATTTATTTTTTAGGAAAAAGATCTAAGAGACTCGGGTGCAATTGTCAATGAAAGAAACAAACCACCTGGCCCCTAAAATGTTAGGGATTTTTTAGAGTCCCCAAATATCATATGAATAAGATAGAGAAGGGAGTATGACATCTCTCATTTTTGTTTAGAAAAGAAACTCATTTATGCTTGGCTAACTCACATGTTTTACAATGAAATAATTCATTTTTTTTTCAGCTCATAAAAAAATTTTGGATATATATATTTTTAAGACATCAAGCTATGGATATCATAATCAAAAATAAAAAAGCCAAATAGTAGATTTTCTATTAAATATGGATAACATAAAATAGCAATTATTGATACTAGTGGATTTGTTCAGCTCTTCCATGTAGTATAGCCCATCATTCTCCTCAGCAAGTTCAATCTTCTTCCCCAATCTCTGGTCCTGAAATAAACAACAAGTAGGGTTAAATAGGACTTAACAATTATGATCATTAGTAAGTTTTTGTATGGAGATTATGTTTCTGGATATTGAGGTACGTGGAGCACGTTTTTTTAAGAGAGGAAGATAAGGGTATATCTCCTTGGCCTGCTATTGTGATAAGAGAACCATCAGCAGGATGATTTTCTTATCACTCGGATAAGGAGTGTAGTTGATGAAGTGGGTAATAGAGTCTGTCATGTGATATGTGACTCTTGAGTCAATGATATACAAACCTTTCAAATGATTTTTAGAGATACTTAATCCGATGGATATAAAAAACTTACAAAGTGCAAGAAAAGAAGATGCATGTGATTTTTCAAGGGATACCAGGAGTTATTTAGCTTATCAATATCTTTTTTGTTGAGCTCTCTGAAGCTAGACTGCTCTTCTGTGTTAAACTGACTTGTTGTAGTGTTAGCTTATGATATCCTCTTTTGGCCACTTCTTTGATTTCACTCCTTACTTAGGGGCTTTTCATGTAACTTCCAATAGGTCTCCTTTATGTGTCTTGATTTCTTGTAATAACTATACCAAAAGGAGTCTTTGTCTTTAGGTTTTGAGGAATTCTTACCTCTTTCCATCCATATTGCCTATTTGGTTGTCACCATTGTTGAACCATCAACAACCATTAATTCTAGCATTATCCCTTGTTGGCTTTCCTCAGCACGAATGAGAGAAATGGTCTCATTTAGTAAAGGTGACTCCTCTTTGCCAAGGATCTGAACTCTAACTTTGCTAAATTCCATATTTAACCCTGCAAGAAAGTCATACGCTCTATCTTTTTCAATAAAGCTTTTCAAGATAGCAGTATCTTCTAAACACTTGGTCTCTATGCATATGTAGTGATCAAGTTTTTGCTACAAGCCTTGAAAGAGAGGCATATTCAATCACGGACTTGCTTCCTTATTTTGTACTTCCCACCTTAACCTTAATTTCAAAATTTTGAGTAGCATCCCGAGCTTTTGAGAAGGTTTACCTGGCGACATCCTATAAGTCCTTTGCAGTAGATATGAACATAAAAGTATTACTAATTTTTGGAGTCATAGAATTCCACAACCATGACATAATAATGGAGTCCGCTTCATCCCATGCTCAAAAATTAGAATCTCCTTCTTTTGATCCAACCATAAGGAGGTGATTCATCTTTCATTTCCCTTTTAAGTAGGTCTTCAAAAATTGAGACCAGTTCAAGTAATTCTTCACATTTAAACAGTAGACATGTTGCATATTTTGGAGATGTCCTCTTCCTTGGTGCACCATAGAGTCCTCCATTTGGTCAAAGTTTTAGATGGAATTATCTTCAGACATTGAGGTGGCAAAGGGTACTGATGAAGGATATATTAAGCAGGGCAAAAATGAAGGCTACATTGGTTATAGATAAGATAGCAACCATAAGGGAAAGTCGTAGAACAAAAACTCAGAATTACAACACCGATAATGAAGGCTCTGATATCATGTTAAATTCAAAGAATTGGAGAGGAAAAAGACTTGATTTAATTGCACAAAATTATGCATATTTATAGATCTGTACAAGATATCTTAATAAAGAAATAAATAATTATAAAATCATGCATAATTGCTCTAATATAATCTTTCCTAAATCAGCCACCCATATATGGAAGGAGATCGGCTTGATCCAGGTGAGCCTCCCACGGATCTCCATGTTGGTCGTGGGATTAAGTGTCAAGGGACGGCTGAGATTTAACACTCCTCCCATGAATCCCCATATTGGCTGTGGGATCAAGGATCAAGAGATGGCTAGGATTTAACATAAATAAGATTTATCAAATCCTACTAACTTCTAGATTTACTTTAAGCTGGATTTAAAAAGCCATTATAAACTGTTTGGAAAGCTTTAAGCCAAACCTCACCTAAATCCTATTAGAAATATTTCCAGAAACTAAAGATATGAAATAAAAACAAACAAAATAGATCTGAGTTCTATGTATTACAATTAAATTATAGGATATTAGAAAAGGAAAGTCAACCTTTAACTAGAATAAGAAAATGAGAATTAAAAGAAAGTCAAGTTCTGTGTTCTACATTGTTTCCTTAAAATAGATTTGCTCCCACTGCAATTGGTTGAGGATATCACGAGCATTTACCTCTTAGGATATAACGATGATTGAGAACTACTCTAGCAAACTCGAATATGTGCCTTCACTCTATCACCTGGACACCTAAAATTCTAGAAAGAACTTGAGTCTAAGAAGCAAGAAATGAGAAAGTGAGATTCTAATTTTTCATGCTTATACATGTTAGAGAAAACCTCTTTATATAGGGGCAGAACCAGCCTTAATTCTTAGGGGGGGCAAACTTATAAAAAGATTATATATATAACAAAATTCAAACAAGTTATTGTATTGCAATAAAAATTACAAGCTTTGTATTCTATTTTGTATTTTCTGATAATATTGCATTATAATTTCATTTGGAACCAAATCAAATACTTCTTTCTCAATATATGGCACTAGACAGTCGTTGAGCCAATCATCACCCATTTTACTGCGTAATCTATGTTTAATAATTTTCATTGCAGAAAATGCTCTCTCCACTGTAGCGGTGGCAACGGGCAAAGTTAATGCTAAAACAAGAATCCGGTGAACTAAGGGGTACACGGTATCTTTTTTAACCTTAACAAATTATTTTGCAAAATCAGCAATACTCTCCAAAGATGAGAACTCCTTGCTTGTGCGCATATCAAAAATGTATGTCGATAGCTGGTGCTCTAGAGCATAAGTTCAACAATAAAAAATCAACTGAATATAATTCTACAAGCCGAATTAATTTCTCCTTATTATAAGCAGAGAATGAGTTACTTGGATTTAGACATGATATACAAAGAAGCAATTCAGTACTAGCTTCGAAGAATCTATTATTCAGTTCTTGAAGTTGAATATCAATAATAGTGTAAAAGAATTTCACACGATAATGATGTAAATTTGTTACGTCGTCATTTCTCCGTGTTGATCGTCAACGAGCTTTGAATGTGGAACTCATAACAGGAACATCAACTTCAAAAATATTTTTCATACTTCTTCCAATAAGGAATTCCATCCATTATCCCTCAACATCTGTAATTGTTGTTTAGAGATTTGCACTAACTCCATTGCTTTCACTATATCCTGATCTTTTCTCTACAAGGCCTGTGATAATTCATTGGTGACACCTAAAATATCAATCATTAAGTGCATAGAAAGGATAAAATCAGAAGATTCCATAGCATCTATCAGAACACTAGCTTCAACAATTTATTGATCATGTACCACTGCTCAACTCCCCTTTAGACAAATGAAATATTATTTTATCATGTTGAATTGCTCTAAGAGCATCACTCCTCTTACATGAAGCTCCAACAGTATTGATAATTCTTGAAGTGATCTCAAAAAGATGTTTCGCATGCCAATGATTTTTAGCTACAGCCACTAAGCATAGTTGAAGTTCATGAATTAGTCGATGTAACATGTTTAATGCCTATAAACCTTCCAACAACTTGCCATAAATTATCCACATATCTCACTGCAACAGCTAGTTGTTCCTTTGTAGAAACATCATGAGATTCATCTACTAAAACGGCATAGTAGGAGTCACCAATATCTTTCATGATTGATATCAAAGTTTCTGCAGCTGCAGCTGAACAAATTTTTTTCTGGACCTTTGGTGAAGATAACTTCAAATTTGAGCTTGAATATGCGGATAAAACTTTCTTAATTTCCTCATTATGATTTCCAAGAAAATGAAATAGCTCCAAATAATTTCCTCGATTCTCAGATCCGGATGACTCATCATGCCCAAGGAATAATCTTTCTTAAAATAGCTCCAAATAATTTCCTCTAGGATAACTTTTAGCAATTGTTTTATCTTAAAATCATGCTTATTATATGATTCCAAATTTTAATTTTAGCCAAATAGTCTTTGCCATATAAACAAAAAATAAATAAAACAAAGAGATTTGCATATGTAAAAATTAATTTTATGTACTTATTTATATAAGATTTTAATTTCTAAACCACAAAAAAATTCAAGTCATAGAATAAGAAAGAACAATAAAGATGATTATGAGTGATATCTTTTATATATTTTAAATAAATTTAACACTGATTCCTAAAAACAACCTGAAAAAACAAATTAACACTAATTCCTTGTAGGGGTTTGAGAGGCATAGGGAGACTGGAGTGGATGGGAGAGAGGAGGTGCAGGAGAGCATTGAGCACGTACACCGTGCGTTGGAGCAATGGGGGGCAGAATAAGGGAAAACAAACAAGCAAAATACATTTTCCTTATGAAAACAATAACCTAGATCCCTAATTAGAATAACCTAAATTCACAAATATTCTTGATTTATAAAAGCAGAACTGTACTAAGAATTAAGAAAACCGACAAGCACAAAATAGAACACATAAGCTCCAAGATCAACAATTTGAAATTTATAAAATCAAAAGTACCTGAAAGGCTGAAATATGGGAAGGGTCAATGGATTTCTTGGCGGTGAGGCTACCCGGTGACAAAGACGCATCTGCAGTGACCTCCTTGATGAGTTGATGAAGGTGGAAGGCCGAGCCGCCGGGCGTCGAACTGCCGAAGGCGGCCTCTCACTCGGGCGAAATCGAGCTGTGCAGGATAATACGCAGAGAGGCGCGGCTGTGTTGTGCGGGATAATTTGCGAGAGAGGGAGAGGGAGAGGGAGAGAGAGTGGGTCGGCTAGGGTAATGGGGGGCAAATTTACAAAACTGCCTTCATTTTAAGTTTTTTTTTAGGGGGGGCAATTGCACAACTTATTAAGTACATTACACTGTCATCACCCTATAATACTTCGATTGGGAAACACTTTCTCACCTTTTCTGAGACAGATATTAGCCTAAATCAATATAGTGGTTATGGTCAAACCAATATCTCTTTTGTTAAATTTATCAAATATCTTTATCCATATGGTGTGCCTTAATCAATATGAACCATCATGCGACGCTGTGATTTTGATCCCTAATATTACATCAGCTAGTCACATGTTCTTTATGTTGAATCTCAAGCTTAGCATGTATTTAGTAGATTTGACCATCCAATCATTGTTACCCACAAAAGCAAAATCAGCGAGCATCGAGAACAAAGAAATGGACTTCAAAAATATTAATAACTATAATAGCAAAATCAGCGAGCATCGAGAACAAATTTTAAACTAGTCACAGAATCATTAAGAATTGGAACTTACATGTTACAGTGACACTAGTTCCTAGTCGTCAGAGCTTCTTAATGCAGGCGTATGTGGCGATAAAGGTGAATCTTCACTGCTATTAGAATCTCCCCTCCATGCTTCTTGCACCTGAGCGGCAAACTGCAAGTTCCAGAGCACATCTTCAACTGAAGGTCTTTCAGCAGGCTCCTCAGATATGCACCGAATGCATATTTCTATAACAGTCTTCAGTGAATCGCTGCAACAGGCCTTTCGGAGTACTGGATCAACAATGCTTCTTCTTCTCGCAGCGCCATCAGCGGTTATGCTTTCTTGTAACTATCACAGTGGTTATATATGAGATGTACTATGCAAACATCAACCAATCTTGGAAGTATATTCATCAAGGAATTAGGAGTAGGAATTCTTGTATGCTCGTTGATTTTAAATTGCAGAGTTTACTTGGAAAAAATAATTTGATAAAGACTAATAGATATCTGATACCTGATCCTTCAATAATTTTGCATCACTCCGGGTTGTAATAGGCCTTCCAGATATGACTTCCAATAATATAACACCAAAGTCATAGATGTCAACTTTTTCTTCATGCAAAGTTCTGTTGAAGGTCATATTGTATAATCATCACAGTTCAAATTTATGGCTAACAAACATTGTAAATACAAGGGCAAATTAAATAGTTGAGGGGGGGGGGGGGAAGGGAGGTGTTTATTTTAGTGTCATAAATAGAGAGTTTAAATTTAGTAATTATCAAAATCAAATGCAGAAGTATTAGTGTACCTTCTGACATGCTCCTTGGATCCACAAGTAGTTCCAACCATAACCTGCATGAATCCACAAAGCAGTAATGCTAAATAAATAAAGATCTCCAAACAATGAGGCTAGTTATGTGGCTGAGGTAATATTTAAATAATATTTCTAACCTCTGCTTTTATCTCAGCTAGCACTGGAAGGTTATAACTGCTGATTTTTGCAACAAGGTTATGATCCAAAAGAACATTTGTTATCGCCAGATCATTTGCAAACAAACCAGGTATAATTCCTGCATGAAGAAACTGGATGCCCTTTGCCACACCAATGGCAGCTGCTATCCTTTGTGTCCATGAAAGCTTTTGTCCTGCAGTTTCAATTCCATCAAAATAAAAAACAATCACAAGAAATCCTATATATATATATATATATATATATATATATATATATATATATATAGAGAGAGAGAGAGAGAGAGAGAGAGAGAGAGAGACGATTGGCACATTCCCTCTCCTCCCTCTTCTCTAAAGATTAGAGCAAAAAAAGCATGAACCTCATTGATCAGAGAAGTTTTAGTTACCTGAAATGTTGCTTCTAAGGGTTCCATTTGATACATATTCAAAAACGAGAAATAGAGTGCTGACACTGGAATCTTCGAGGTAATACTCAAAGCAATGGCCAAGCGCGCTAACCAAATGTCGATGTCTAAGCTTCGAAATCAGCTCAATATGGCGATTGAAGTTCTGGGAAGTGTGTTGCTTTTTCAGTTTTAAGCACCTTATTGCAACGAGTGAACCATCTCTGAGCTTTCCTCTGTACATCTGACACGGTAAAAAACAGGGCATTCTCAAAGCTCAGAAGGCCAAAGAACTATTTTTAGGTTTAAATAGATAAACCAGAGATTATAATCAGAATAAACATGGATTTTCTCGCATTTAAAAAGAACCAACTCTTGCACTGCTTTAATTAAGGAGATCATTTAACATTCTAAATTTTAAGGAATTCAGTGTTCTAGTTGTTGGGGATGGAAGTAAAATCACGAGATGAAACAAACAAGAAAAATATAAATGCAGCGGAAAGAAAAATGATACCAAGGTCTAACGTGGAAAAAACTCAAATCTGAAAAAATCATGGAGCCAAACAACACCAAGAAATTCACTATAAAAATGGGGAGAAATAAGTACATATCTCTCTTCTCTCTCGCTCTCTCCTTGCTTCTCTTCTCTCTTACACCTTTCTCACTCAAAACAAAAGAGAAAGACAAGTAAAATAACACCTAAGGACGCAACCCTTCAGAAAAACTATAAAGAAAACTGTTCAATCCATCTTGAAGAGCTGTAGCGCCAGTTTGGAGCACTGTGGCGCTCAAACCCACAGCGCTACGACCAAATCTATAGTGCTGCAGCACTTCGCTCTCTATCATTTCTCCCACAAAACCCTGTAGCACCGAGAGCTCGGGTACATAGCGTCAGGGCGTTGTACGGAGAAAATTTTTTCTAGGTGCAGAGAACATGGGGAGGACCCACCCCCAGTGAGTACGACAAATTGAACTGAGGTCCGAGACAACAGTACAACCCAATTGGTCAACACAATCAAATTCGACACAGAAATAACACTAATTAGCTTAATTTTAGGGTCTTCTAATAATCTAATAGCATCTCATGTATGTTTAGTTGTGTACATAATTCTATCTCAATGTTGTCTTAATACCAGTATTTACAATTATTACAGTAAATTTTGAAAATATTACTTGGGTAAACAGAGCTCCTGGGGCTGGTAGAAAACACTGAGTTGGAACCAAGGGATTTATATCTAACCAATGCAAATATTAAATCCTTCAAATAAAGGAAGCTTAGTATCAGTACAGAAAAGTTAATTTCATACCTGACCAAGAGAACCTTCTCCTATGAAAGTTGTTGTGTCAAAATTGTTTGTAGCTGCTTCAAGTTCGTCCAAAGAAAAGGAACGATATGAAGGAATACCAAGTGCTCCCAGCTTCATTGTTTGAGAGATATACCCTTGGAGGTGAACAGAAAAGCATTGTTTAGAAGAGTAAGTCATCAAATAAGTAATCATCGTGCAACAGTTTTGAATGGTGAGAAGGAATTGAAAAAACAAGTTATCTAAAAATTTTCAGCAAAAGGCGGCATATAGGAATAGAAGCAGATGACTCTGGATCAGTGTGCAAGAGATTACTGGCATCAGCTAGCAGTTTTGAAGGGTAACCATTTGAAGCATGCTCAATCAGTCTTCTTGGAGGTCTTTTTACAACGCTTTTAGCATGTCCTCTTCTTATTGCAGTAAACAAAAGGAAAGCGACAATCAGAGCTACTACAATAGCTCCCACCACACTTAAAGCTACAACTGCTTTATGAACCGATGTCTTCTTTTCCTTGCGAGGCAATAAATCGACGGCAAAAGCCTGATTCTGACAGTAGGAATTTGGATGCTGAATTTGATCTTTGTTTGTCAAACAATTTCCAGAGTACAGAACAATTGCGTTCTTGGATCTCGAACTTAGACATGTTGGAAGGCTCCCAGTCAACAGATTAGATGAAAAATCTACATATTTTAGCTCATCATTGCACGATGTATTTGGAAAAAGCATACCAGTAAACCTATTTCCAGAAATATTGATAGACTGAATTGAGGGAAGTGACAACAATGATGGCATGAAAGGCCCGACAAACCTATTCGAAGAAATATCTACCTGCTGAAGCAGATAGTAAGAACTGAGCTCAGATGGAATTCCCCCTTTAAAGCTGTTATTTCTCATGACAAGTTTAACAACCTTCTTGCTCAAACTTGGGAACTGAGGACCAAAGTAATTGCTCTCTAAATCAAGAACTTGAAGATTAGCCAAACTGCTAAGATCAGGCATTGGTCCAGAGAAAGCGTTGAATGAGAGCACAAGCAATCTAAGTGACACCAAGCTACTTAATGAAACTGGCAAAGGTCCATTCAAGGCATTGTTCTTTACACTCAAAACCGCCATAAGTGGAAAAGAGCCAATCCACTCTGGTAGTCTTCCACCAAGAATGTTATGATCCAGAATCAATGTCTGAAGATTCTTCAAATGAGAAATTTCACTCGGAATCGTTCCATCCAACGAATTTGAGCTCATATTTAAAATCTCTAAGGAAGATAGCCTTGAAATCTTTGCAGGAATTGGACCCCATAGCCCAAGGGACGTCAAGGAGAGGACTTTCAGGTTAGGGAGCCTTGTAAGTGTGGTGAAGAATGAATCAATGGAGAAACTTTTGGGTAACCTAGAGGAGCTATTGTTCCCATTGATATGTAATTGTGTTATGCTCTCTTCATAGCATACAACAGTTACTGATGGATTTGGTTCAGCATTGCAGAAATCGGTTCTGCTATCCCAGCTAGTTAAACCAAATGGGAAATTAAGCAGACGCTGGAGTCTAAGAAGAGTCCACGCTTGCGAAGATTGCAATTGGCTCGAAGGCGGCATCAAGATCAAAACTATCAACACTACAAGTAGATAAGAGAAGTAGCTTCTATTGGCCATTATCAACTCAAACGGGAAAAATTTAGCAAGATCTCTTCTTTGCACTTCCTCTGAGAAATTGAAGCGGGGAGGGGGGCTACAAGTAAGCTATTGTTGAGATAGAACCATACCAGCGATGCAAGCTCAAGGAACTCCAAACATTGCCGCTTTTTAGCTTCCTCCCTTATCAAATCACCGCAAGCCGGAGCAAAATGGTATGGTTGAGTGCCTAGTGGCTAGTGGAAATAATTTGGGCCTCAAATCCAAGATTGTAGGGTTTCTGGAGCTGACGGGATCAATCTCTCACGGGTGGCGAAGACGAAGAAGAGGACAAAGGATCAGCAGAGCTGAGCTGGAAATGGATGGGAGCGAACGAGACAAGTATGCAAAACCAGAGCTTTTGCTCTATGCGAGAAGCTGACAGAGATGCTTTTGAGGTCTTTATTCAGAATTTAGGATTTTTCCCACCAGCAAAGTCACCATTAAAGCGGGAAACAAAGCGAAAGATGAGCATCTCTTTCTTTCGCTTTCGTTGCAATGAATCATTTTGATAAATAATAAAAAGACCAGGACTTATTAAAAATAAAGTTTGTTTTGGGCCTGTTTAGCGCTCAAATGCGCCTCCGGTGGAGCAAAATTTTTTTTCCACCCACCGCGGTTAAAAGAATAAATATGAATTAAATTTGTTATTCATCATTTAAAAAAGTAAATCTATTAGAGCCCATCTCTATAAAAACTTCATGAAAATAATTTTTCTTATTTTCTGGTACATAGTAAAATATTAATAGTTATTTTAAATTATGTGACTATTTGATTTGATGTTATATTTATAAGTGATATATGATATATGATTCATGATGCATAATACTACTACGTGTCATATGATACTGATACATAATATACTTGCATCGACCTCATATGATATACTGATAAATGTGATAAAAGATAAAAATGATGACATTTATGATGCTAATCTGCATTGATTCGTTGATTCATATGATATCTTCTTGTAGAACCTTTCATGAAATATTGTGATAGAATTGAGTCAATGATTGCTAATCACTTTCATGATTAAGATTTATATTATTCATATTGATCACTACTATTCATATTGTTCACATGAATTATTAGACATGTTCCACTAATATGATGGAATGATTACATGCATATTGTTTTGATGTAGTGGTTAATTCTAGTAATCTACTGGGACATTTGCTTATTATATGATTTTTATGATTTCAAGGAAGAATAAAGATCCTATGAAGTGAGATTGATCAATATTTCTGATTTAGGTATTTTTTATTTTCCTCTGTTTATTTTTGTAGTCATGAATGTATAGAAGATAGAATGATTGGAAAGATGGTTGTGGCTAGTGTAAATGATTTTTTAGATTGAATTACAATGTATATGTTTTGAGGATAAATGTAATGAAAGATTGCTTCCACTGTGTTTATTACTTATATATGAATGTTTATTAGTGTCTCTGGTAGTAAATTAGAAGATTTCAAAGAGACCATTCTTCCATATTAGATCTTGGGATGTGATACCATAACCTCTCCCATCGATCATTGCACTAGTGACACAAGCCCTAATATGAGAAAAAAGTGCATGCCACTTTGGCCTCCCTATAAATATGATCATTGATTATGGGACACAATTCACTAGGAAAGTCTTCACATCCATTTGTAAAAATGTTCATGTTCAACTTCTTCACATGGCTATAGCCCATCTTCATGTTAATGAATGAACTAAAGTTACAAAACAAACTACTCTCATAGGTAAAACAACATATAACCTGTACTTCTACATATAAGCCATTAACTTGGTCTACATTGGGTCCCAAATCCTAGGGTTCAAACTTTTGAACCTAATAGTAATGAAAATAAATTTTGATATTACTTGGATATTTTCTCAAAAATATAAAATGTGTCCCAACTCAAGACCACTTCCTACCACCAAAGGAACTCTTTCCTTCAACAAAAGAATAAAGCTCTAACCTATCTATGTTAGAGAATTGTTGCTATGTAGTTTTGAGGCTACTAAAAAGGGACCCAGTGCAATAAAATCTCACCCTTTTGGGAAGGCCCTTATGTGATTGCACCTATGGTCATGCCATAAACCTTCAAACTAAAAGATTGTGAAGGAATTATGTTCCCACATACTTAAAATACTTATCTTTGCAAATATAATTAGTGATTCTTAGCATGCAAACTACTATGTAGCTTTAATTTTTTTTTAGAATAATTTGCATAGCAATATTAATGTATAACCACTATAGGAAAATCGTCAATTACCGGTGGCGATTTTCGTCCATATATCCTTATTTTCTAGCGGTTTTGAAAAATTTTGACAGTTTTCTGGCGGTTTCAAAACTGCCGGAAAAAACCGCATAGGAAATGAAAACCGGTGGTATATTTCCGGCGGTAATATTTTCCGGCGATTTTCCGGCGGCTATAACAGTCAGAAATTATAGAGCCCAAAACCGCAAGCAAACTGCCATAAAATTCCGATGCAAATACTGGTAGTCTTTATGGTGGCAAATGAACAAAATTCCACATAATCATCAATCTAACGTAATGAATAGAAAATTATCAAGAGACAACCTCTATTAAACCCTTATTTAGCATAAGAGCAATTTATGGAAGATCTTAAAGTGCATCAAGGCATCAAACATCAAGCTTCAAATGAGGAGCTTTCCTCAAAGTAGTTCACATTCATTTATTTCAAGTCAAATGTCCTTCAACACCTTATTTGGTTTGTGTTTATTTAAACAAGCTAACTCATGTGAAGAATATAATAATTTTGACTCTATGGAGCAAAATTCTTATAGTTATGGCAGAGATGATTCAACACAAAGATCAAATATCAGGAAAGGCATTGTGATGAAGAACAAATGTATAGGACTCGATTATATGAGGAATATCAACATAAGCATGTGCACACAAAAGGAGGTTAGGTTTCCTATGGTATTTGTATGGTCAAACATCACCTTAAGAAAATTAATAATGTGATGATCAACATAACGCAAGATAAGTGTCAATCAAGATGCACATGCTCATGGTTGATCATAAAGCTATTAAACATGCATAGTAAACATGTACTCTTGAAAAATATTTATATGAAAAAATGTTGGACGCCTCTCCTAAAGCCATTAAACACACATCAACACCAAAGGCATTCATATTAAATATTTGATCCCATTGTAGACATTGTAGGCTATGAATATCTTTTGAAAGATAAATTAGAAACTTTATCTAGCTTTCCCTTTATCTATAATAGACTTTAAAATAAATAATATGAAATTAAAAAAAAACTAAGGAGATGCATGGAGATCACCTTCGGCTAAGGAGAGCATGTAAAAATTGTCTAGGTCAAGGTCGATCAATGAGGCTAGAGCAGAATTCAGTGAGGGCAGAAGGTCGCAACTTCTCTAGACGAACTGAATGAGAAGGCAACTGAGGTAGGGCAAATTTTGACGAGCACAGGCCTTCTCTGGATGAACCAAATGAGCCTGGTGAAATTGAAAGTTTGTTAGGGTGGTTAAGCCCTTATAAACTAGTCCCAAAGTTAACCAAGGGGGGGGGGGGGGGGGGGTGAATTGGTATTTTAAAAATTCTTAGACAAATAAAAAAATATTTTTATCCTTTTGAATATTTTAAAATACAACCAGTTAAAGAGGAAGCAGATAATCAAAATTAGATATTTCAATCACAGATCAGATCACAGAAATATATGAAAATTAAAGTCCAGAAAAGTAAATGAAAAGAGCACACTAGATTTATAGTGGTTCGGTCAACTTGACCCATGTCTACTCCCTAGAGCCTCCCCTCCAGGTATTACACTAACAACTATATTGACTCTCCTTTTGCTCATACAGCAAGGGAGAGAAGCCCTTACAAATTATTTCCACAGACACCAGTGAGGCAGAGAACCTTGACTTCTTTTGCTTCCTCCTGAAGCAGGTAGAGAACCCCAACTCCTTTTGCTTCCTCCTAAAGCAGGTAGAGAACCCAGAATCCTTTTGCTTCCTCCTGAAGTAGGCAGGGAATCCCAACTTCTTTTTCTTCCTCCTGAAGTAGACAGAGAACCTAGATCTGATGCTGATAATTATCTCCCTAGAGCCACCACAGAATCAATGACGAAGAAGGAAGACAATAATGGAATCCTTGCTTAGAGAAACCTTTGTGAATCCCCTCACAAACTCTCCCTCATAAGATCCTCTCTCTCTCTCTCTCCCAAACTCTCCCTCTCCTCTAAGCTCTCTTGGAGTGGAAAAATTAGCAAAAGAATGCTGAAGAGATGTTTAAAGAGCTTAAATATAAGGCCTTAAGAAATACCCTAAAATTCAACTTGCCAATTATATCATCCAGAATGATCTATCGATCATCCTATACAATCAATACAAATCAACCATTTTGCCAGGATGATTGACATGGTCTGGATGATCAGAAGAAATGCTTTCTACATATCATCCAAGATGATTTTACAATCATCCGGGATGATTAGTTCAATTTGAGTGAAAAATAACAAATCGTCCAGATAAATATTTGGGACGTCTAGGATGATATCCTAGATGATTAGAAGAAAATAAGGGTTTTCTTCCTTGATGATTTCACAATCGTCCGAGATGATCAGTTCATTTTGAGTGGCAATTGATAAATCATCCCGTAAAATGTTTGGGACGTCTAGGACGATAACCTGGACGATCAGAAGAAAATTATGATTTTCGTCCGGGATGATTGGAGATCATCCCACAAAATATAAAGGATCGTTCGAGATGATCAAAATGATTGTCCTGTATGATGTGATTGATAAATTAAATCATAATTAGTCTCCTAATCAATGGATTATTTTAGGCAAGAATGTAATGAATCATCTAGGACGATCAGGATTATCCTGTATGATTAGTTCAAAATATATAAAATAAAATATTGCCTAAAATGTGATTGGTGGCTGATTTTTGAATTTAAACATATCATCTAGGATGATGGGAGGATCGCTCAGGATAATCTACCTAATTAATTTTTCTTAACCTAGATGCCCTGATTAGGGTTTCTATTTTTAACTAATCATCGAGGATGATTTTAGATCATCCTGTATGATATGATAAAAAACTCGAAAACTCTTTGACTTACCCAATTTCTCCCCCTGAGTGTGTGTGTGCAAGGTTACTTAGCATCAGGATCTGCCTTATGACATTTGACTCAAGAAAAAAAAACTATTAGAATTTAAAATTACAGACTGACTCAGTCCAATCTTGACCTGGCTTGAATTATAATTAATCTTGTGAACCTGAAAAGTTAGTATGTAGGGCAACAAAATAGATGTGCTATAATGACATGAATGTGTGTTATCATCAAAATTATAATGCTTGCATTCAAATTTATGATAATCTTCTCCTTTTTGATGATGACAAATATTTATTGAACAATTTCAAATAAATTAGATAAAAATAATGAAATGCAAGGTAAGGAAAAACACTAAAAGCAAAGCAAAGCAAATTTTACTAAACCAGGCAAATAGTACAGCACTACCAACACTAAGCATTAACAACACTACTACTCCCCCTTTTAACATCACAAAAAGGAGAAAATAGAAAAGCAACCACTAAAAAAAATATAGAACAGAAATAAGTGCAAACTCAAAAATAAACACACACAAAACTAGAAAGATGAACTCTGATCATTTGGAGGTGGTGGCGGCAGAAAGAGTCGGTGAAGGGAAGCAAAATGCTCCCCAAACCAGGGCCTATCCTGATCGTGCTGTTGCTACTGTTGGGCTACATAGGCATCAAAATGAGTAACATCCTCTATGTTCTGATGCTCCTGAGCAGCTACGTAGGAGTCAAACTTGGCCTCCCACTAGTCGAACCTTTGTACCAGCTAATCAATCTGAGGTTACTGGTTGAAAGAGGCAGGTACAGGAATAGGATCTTCCTCTTCTTTCTCAGGCTCCTCATGCTCACGTGGATGATGAGTACTGTAAAGGGTGTGGAAGGAGCTATTTGAGTAGAAGATTGGATGGTGATCAGGTGGAGCAGGGAATTGAAGATTGTATTTAGATTCAATAGTATATGCAATTAGGTGTCCAAGGGCTAGGTTTGGCTTTCTCTTATGGCCTGAATCCCTAATGGATATTAGGTGCTTGATGTATCGGATAATCAAATCAACGGCATTGAATTGGCTATTGGTCATGATATAGTAGGTGGTGAGTGAAAGGATGGGAGTAATGTGGATCCTGTCTCTGGCTTTTGGAATTAATGAGTTCCGAAGGATGTGATGGATTGTGTGTGCATCATTGACTAGGGAACTGACAGTTGAGTCATGAAAAGGAGCATTTGTTTCTCTAAGAGTGGTGTTAACATGGGTCCAGTTGAAGTTTGGATCAGAGGTAAGAAGATGGAGCTTATCTCCAGTAGTGGATAGTTAAAGAAATTCATAAAATCTTGATACATTATTTTGACAAGACATCGATTAACGTAGGACTAGAGGGTGGTGAAATTAGCATTGAAATGGAGACTTGCAAAAAACTCAAAGAGCAGTTCAAAATTGAATGGGAAAGACAGAGTGAGAATGAAAGTCAGAGTGGTGTTGGCGAAGTGGTGTATTACTTAAAAATTTAGGGTGGCTTGATTGATGATTCGTGAGGGGTTTATGCCAGTAGATTTGAAACGAGCATAGGCTGCTTCATCAACAGCTTCAATAAAGCAAGGATCGATAGTGCTCCTGGAAGATCTGCCTACAAGTGCACACGATCGTTTGCCGCCACCAGCCATATAAAGGAGTGAAGACCTTGAGTGAGAGAGGAGTTAGAGTTTGTGGTGAAAAATGAGGTCTCAAGGGCTGTTTAAATAGTTTGGAGAATATCGTCTAAGACGATCATAGGATCGTCCAGGATGATCAGAATAATTATTGTCGTCCAGAACAATTGGTCAAAAAGGTGGTCATATCGTCCAAGATGATCAGATATCATCCATAATGATTAGATACAGGCGATCATCCCGAGGAGTCATTCAAAAGCCAATAAGAAGAAATTAATGAGCTAAAATTTAGAAAAATTAAAAAATCAATTTTTGTAAATCCTACCTCGGCACCTTACAGGTTTAAATTCCTTTTAAACAAAAATCTAATTCAGAAGAAAAGAAATTAAATAAAAAAAGTGATCCTTTCAAACTTTGTTCTAAAAAAATATCTGATAAAATAGTATTGCAAAGTAAAGAATCAGAAATCATGATTTTCTATCACAAATGTTTGAATATAATAAGTGGCATACGAATTTGTCTAAGATTTTTTAAAGATTTGAAAGAGGAGGAAGCTTATTTTTTTGTGGGCTAATTTTGTGCATCTTTTTTAATTATTTGGTATACTTTACACATCTTTTAATTTTTGATACACTTTATGTATCCTTTCAATTTTTTGGCAAATATTACGGATCTTTTCAGTGTTGGGCTCATTTTATGCCTCTTTCTCAGTTGATTGGTGCACTTTGTGCATCTTTTGCGAGCTTCCTTTCTTTAAAAATCTTTAAAAGACTCTCAGTTATGATATTATCTTCCAGATATAAGAGAAGAAAAACTCACTCTCTTAGATAAGAAAAAGTAATCTACAAAATAGAATCATTCTCATATGATAAATGCAATCACCTGATTAAGAAAACACGAAAGTGATTCAATGATTTGGAACACTACTCATATGAGATAGATTACTGTAGAAAGATAAAATAGATCTCTATTTCAAAGTCCAACTTTTTAATTTTGAAAAAGAGTTTTATTCAAAAAGAAAAATACACCATTAAAGGAGTTAGAGGAAGAGAAACAATCATTAATATTTTTTCCCTTAACTATTTTAGAGAAGTCAGTCACTGCTTACAAGCTTCTAAATAAAAAATAAGGCAAAAATCTCATTTAAAAATCAAGTTCATCAGCAGTAGTGAGCAGTGATATGATTCTGAAGAAAATAAATAGGAAATCAAGAACAAAAGGAAAGCACATAAAAAGAAATAACTAAATTAAACAAATAACAATAGAAAAAATGAGAAAAATCTGCAGGAAATCAAAAAATACATAAAAAGAAGCAGATAAATAAATCAAATAAAAACTAAGTGCTAAAACATAAATAGATAGTATTAATTTCAAGCATGAATATCTATCACACATAATCTGGTTCTTAAGATGCTAAAGGTTTTAAATGCTAGTGATTTTGTGAAGATATCTACCAGATAGTTTTTAATGGCTACATGATGTAGCTCTATGTCTGCTTTAGTAACATAGTTCCTAATAAAGTAGTGCCTGATGTCGATGTGTTTGATCCTGGAGTGTTGGATTGGTTTCTTTGAAATGTTGATGGCACTAGTGTTGTCATATAGGATAAATATTATACCTACAAGAAGTCCTAAATCTAGAATTTATTGCTTTAACCAAAGGACCTGGGCCACATAACTTCTTAAAATAATGTATTCAGCTTCAGCAGTAGACAGTGCAACTGAGTTTTATTTTCTACTGGGCCAAGAGACTAAGAATTATCCTATGAATTGACATGTTCTAGAGGTGCTCTTTCTATCCACCTTATATCTTGCAAAGTTAGAATCAGAGTATCCTATAATTTTAAAGGAGGTGTTGTACCTAGGATACCAGATTCCTAAGTTTTGGGCCCCTATGAGATATCTAAGAATTCTCTTAATAATAGTCAAGTGGGACTCCTTTAGATCAGCCTAAAATCTAGTACAGAGACAAATACTAAACATAATATCATGTCTGCTAACAGTTAGGTAAAGAAGTGATCAAATTATTCTTCTATACTTCTTCTGATCAATAAATTTTCTATTTGAATCCTTATATAACTAGATAATAGAACTTATGGGAGTATTGATTGGCTTGACTTTATCCATTTTATATTTTTTCAGGATATCCATAATATATTTTAATTGATTAAGAAAAGTTTCATCATCTATTTGCCTTATACTAAATCCCAGAAAGTAGGATAATTCTCCCATCATACTCATCTTAAATTTCTTACTCATTACTTTAACAAAATCATCATATAAATTTTTATTAGAAGATCCAAAAAGTATATTATCAACATAGATCTAGACAATGAGTAATTCTTCTCCTACTCTCTTTAGAAAAAGGGCGGTGTCTACGCTCCCCTTAACAAACTCTCTTTCCAGTAAGAATGTGCTTAGCCTCTCATACCATGCTCTGGGTGCCTATTTTAATCCATACAAAGCCTTTTTAAATTTAAAAATATGATTTGGAAATTAGGAATTCTTAAAGCCAGGGGCTGCTCTACAAACACATCTTCCTTTATTATCTCATTTAAAAAGGCACTCTTGACATTCATTTGGAAAAGCTTAAATCCCTTATAACAGGTAAAGGCTAGTAGCACTCTAATGGCTTCCAAACGGCCTACAAGGGCAAAGGTTTTCTCAAAATCAATCCCTTCTATTTGGTTGTACCCCTTAGCCACTAATCTTGCCTTATTCCTAGCCACCACACCAGAATCATTCATTTTATTTTTAAAGATCCATTTGGTTCCTACTACACTTTGGTCCTTAGGTCTTTCTACCAGCTCCCAAACATCATTCCTAACAAATTGGTTTAGTTCCTCTTACATGGCTAGGATCCAGAATTCATTAAAAAGGGCTTAATTAATGTTGGTGGGTTCAGTCATTGAAATGAAGGCATAGTGGTTTACTTCTTTTCTAAGTTAATGCCTAGTTCTAACACCTTCAGAAGGGTCTCCTAAGATCAGTTCTTTAGGATGACTCGAAGAATATCTCCATTCTCTAAGTAGTGAAACTTTAGGTTCTACCCTTTCTTCTAGATTGGTAGATTCTACTCCTTGGGTGACTTCTATAACCTCCTCTTCTTCTATCCCAGACCCTCCAGAATTATCAGATTCATCAAATATAACATGAGTGGTCTCCTCAATAATCAGGGTTCTTTTATTGAAGATTTCATAAGATTTCCCAACACTTAAGTAACCTAGGAACACTCCTTCATCAGATTTTGGATCAAACTTTTCTAGTTGAGACTTCCCATTATTCAGAATAAACATTTTACATCTAAAGACATGAAGGTGAGAGAGGTTGGGTGTCCTACCCTTAAGAATTTTATAGGGTGTTTTATTCAGCTTAGATCTAAGATTTACCCTATTCAGAGTATAACAGGCTATATTCATCGCTTTTGCCCAAAACTATTTAGGAAGTGAGTACTCAGCTAACATGGCTCTAGCAGCTTCTACCATAGTCTTATTCTTCCTTTCAGCTACCCTATTCTACTGAGGGGTCCTAGGAGCTAAAAAATTATGATCTATCTCTTGCTCCTTATAGTAGGTTTCAAACTTCTCATTTTCAAACTCTTCACCATGATCACTATGAATAGTCAAAATCTCATAACCTAGTTTCCTCTAAATTCATGTGGAAAAAGATCTAAACTCCTCAAATGATTCACTTTTATGAGACATGAATCTAACTCAGGTGAACCTCAAATAATCATCAATAATCACATACCCAAAGACTTTCCCTCCTAAGCTTGAAGTGCTGACAGGTCCAAAGAGATCCATGTGTAGGACTTCTAAGGGTTTGCTAGTGTTTATATTTTTGATTGAGTGGAAGGAGGATTTAACTTGCTTCCCTAACAAACAGGCATCACACAGGTGGTCCTTAGTGAACTCTAGCTTGGAGACACCACTCACTAAGTCTTTTTAGGCGATCTTTCTAAGGCTTTTCATGCTTGCATGACACAATCTCCTATGCCACAGCCATGATTCATCAGTAATTGATTTTAAGTAAATAACAATATCAACTTTAAAGTAATTCAGATTTAGCATGTAAATATTATTGATCCTTTTTTCTTGTAAAATAATTTTATCATTTAAGCTTATATGACAGTAAGTTAGCAAAACAATTATGTTGAGGCCTTTATCACAGAGTTGGCTGATGCTAAGTAGATTGTGTTTCAGTCTATTTACAAGTAAAATATTATCAATGATGAAATTTTTTGAATCACCAATTATACCTGATCCCACCACTCTCTAGGTGGTGTTATCTCCAAGTGTTATCTTACCTCCTGCCCTGGTCTCCAGTGAAATGAATTGATTTGTATCTCCAGTCATATGCCTTGAACATTCATTGTCCAAGTACCACATGCTCTCATGAGGTCTTTTATGAGAGCATCCCTCTTCTTGATCAGAGTGATCAAGTTGATCTGCCATCAAGCATAAGTTGGTTATCTTCTCTTCAACTTTAGTTTTAGAGGAGTCAGATGCTGAATCAGCCTAGAAAGCCTTTTGGATCTTCTTCTTGTCCTTCTTAAACTTAGGCTTTTCCTCACCCTTCTCCTTGCTTGGATGAGCCTTCAGTATTGGGCATTCAGACTTCATATACCCTGGCTTCCTGCATTCAAAATAGGTAACGTCAGAAGAAACTTTAGATTTCTTATTATTCTTACCTTTATTCCACTTCTGATGACGCATTTGTTTCTTCCTCAAGAAGCTCTTAAATTATCTTATGATTAAGGCAATCTCTTCATTATTAGAACTTGAAGAGCCAGAGTTAGAATCATTAGCCTTCAAGGCTATTGCTTTCTCATTCTTCTTCTCACCTGTATCAAGCTACCTTTAGTTCACTCCTTGCTCGTAAGTAATTAGTCATCTAAGTAAGTTATCAATTAAATAAGTATTCAAATCTTTCAATTCAGTAATTACAGTAATTTTAGCATTAAAGGAAGAAGGCAAATATTGTAAAATCTTATTTACTTTTCGTAATTTGTAAGCTCTCTCCCTAAGGCATGCAGGGAAGTAATAATCTATATAAATCTAGTATATATCTTAGTAATTAATTTATTTGGTTTTATGTGAAAGAGTTCATAATCATGCGAGAGAATGTTCAGTCTAGATTGTTTAACCTCGTTCGTTCCTTCATAAGTGATGCACAATATATCCCAAATTTTTTTACCAGTTGTACATGTTGAAACAAACATATAATCTTTAGATTTCAATGTACAAAAAAAGTAGTTCAAACATTTAGCATTCAATTGAGTAAAATCTCTATCATCTGTTATCCATTCAGTAAAGGAAATTTTAATTTTAACTCTATTAATAAGTCTATAAGGTGCAACATAATATTCTTTAACAAGCATCCACATGCAATAATTGATCTATTATAAAAAGGTAGACCTGCTAGTTTTCCAAAAATTAAAAGAAATATTATCAAAGAAAGGTGGTCATGTGTTGAATAACCTTCCACAATATTATGATTACCAAAGTTAGCCATTGATCAAAATTCAAAAGTTTTCTAAACTTGATTTTATAAATCCTGCTCTGATATCACTTGAAAGTTCATTAGGGTGGTTAAGCTCTTATGTACTAGTCCCAAAGCTAACCAAGAGGGGGGGGGGGGGGGGGGGTGAATTGGTATTTTAAAAATTCTTACACAAACAGAAAAATATTTTTATCCGTTTGAATATTTTAAAATAAAACTAGTTAAAGCGGAAGTAGATAATCAAAATAAGATTTTTCAACCACATATCAGATCAAAGAAATATATGAAAATTAAAGTACAAAAAAAATAAATAAAAAGAGCACACCAGATTTATAGTGGTTCGGTCAACTTGACCTGCGTCCACTCCCCGGAGCCTCCGCTCCAGGTATTACACTAATAACTATAGTGAGTCTCCTTTTGCTCCCACAATAAGGTGGAGAAGCCCTTACAATCTCTTTCCACCGACACCAGTGAGGCAGAGAATCTTGACTCCTTTTGCTTCCTCCTAAAGCAGGCAGATGAACCCAACTCCTTTTACTTCCTCCTGAAGCAGGCAGAGAATCCAGAATCCTTTTCCTTCCTCCTGAAGTAGGTAGAGAACTCTAACTCCTTTTGATTCCTCCTGAGGCAGGTAGAGAACCTAGATCTGATGCTAATAATCGTCTCCCTAGAGCCACCATAGAACCAAGGATGAAGAAGGAAGATGATGATCGAATCCATGCTTGGAGCAACCTTTGTGAATCCCCTCACAAACTCCCCCTCATAAGATCCTCTCTCTCTCTCTCCCCCCCAAACTCTCCTTCTCCTCTAAGCTCTCTTGGAGTGGAAAAATTAGCAAAAGAATGCTGAAGAGATGTTTAAAGAGCTTAAATACGAGGCCTCAAAAAATGCCCTAAAATTCAACTTGCCGACTATATCATCTAGGATGATCTGTCGATCGTCCTGCACGATCAATACAAAATCATCTGTTTTGCCAGGACGATTGTCATGGTCTTGATGATCAGAAGAAATACTTTCTTCATATCGTCCAGGATAATTTTACGATCGTCTGAGATAATTAGTTCAATTTGAGTGGAAAATGACAAATCGTCCAGACAAATGTTTGGGACATCCAGGATTGGAAGAAAATAAGGGTTTTCATCTTAGATGATTTCATAATCGTTTGGGACAATTAGTTCATTTTAAGTGGCAATTGATAAATCGTATGATGTGTTGATCAATTAAATTATAATTAGTCTCCTAATCAAGGGATTATTTTAGGCAAGATTGTAATGAATCATCCAGGATAATCAAGATCGTGCTGTACTATTAGTTCAAAATATACAAAATAAAATATTGCCTAAAATGTGATTGGCAGCTGATTTCTGAATTTAAATATATCATCTAGGATGATGGAAGGATCGTTCAGGATGATTTGCCTAATCAATTTTCCTTAACCCAGATGCCCTAATTAGGATTTCTATTTTTAACTGATCGTCTAGGATAATTTTGGATCATCCTGTACGATAGGATCAAAAACCAAAAAAAAAAACTCTTTAACTTATCAAATTTCTCCCCCTGAGTCTGTGTGCAATATTACTTAGCATCAGGATCCACCTTATTATATTTAGCTCAAGAAAAGAAAAAATTATTGGAATTTAAAATTACAGACTGACTCAGTCTAATCTTGAGCTGACTTGAATTATAATTATCTTATGGACCTGAAAAGTTAGTAGGTAGGGCAACAAAACAAATGTGCTATAATGATAAGAATGTTTGCTATCATCAAAGTTATAATGCTTAAATCTAGATTTGCAATAAAAATGAGGAAAAAGGAGGGGGTTCCGTTTTAGGGCACTTACCACTAGCATTTTCGGCAATATAAACAGCCAAAAATTACTCACATAAAATAGATGCTAAACCACCGATAAATATTTTATGAAAATAGAATATCAAAGGTATTTTCGGTGGTCAAATATCCATAAAAAATTCTTGCAATTTAATATTTATCACTGGTGGTTAGACTGCCGGTAAATAGGGAAGTTCTACTAGTATTCAATGAATTTTCTATAGTGAACATTCTTACTAGAATAATAACTTTTATTTTTCTCAAAATTTTCATGTTCAAACTTTACTTTTCTAAGCATAAGAATACAAAGAAAGATAAACTTTCACCTTTGATTTGAGGAATATGTGTCTTTAATCGCATCTCATTTAAGGTGTGATTGATCTCAGGGGGACTTAATATAATCTCTTCTACTGTAGGTTGAAGTCATCAAGTACACTTTGATGAACAATTTAAGATATCTCAAAAATTATAGGGGGATTTATGTTGGCCTCCCTTCCACAATTTAAGATCCAAGATAACACCCTAGACAAATTATCATGCCCCAGAATCTAATTTAGAAGAATTTTTTTATCTTTTAATTTACACAACCAGTGCTACATAATTTATTTTATCAATATAAATACTAGCATAAATAAATTTATTGATCAAAACATCAATATATATATATATATATATATATATATATATATATATATATATATATATTCATTTTCCTAAAAAAATCACGTACACTACCCAGGATCTATACAATCATAACATATCTATCATGTCTTAAGTACAAAATAATAACTAAAATAATAATAATCTTAACCCAAAGGATCCTAGTCAATCTCACACTCCTGCTCCCTTACCCTAACCTGAAATTATTTAACTACATATAATGAGCTCAAGATCCTAACAAGCAACTAAATCCTATAACTTAACTCAAGACACGATAAAGGAGCAATATGTATGTTAGTAGTCAAATTATAATAGTAATATTTATATAATCATGAATCTATGCTAAATAGTAAAGCTCACATACAAATAGTATTAGAATATGTACAGTTAAATAGTGCGGTATGGAACCAGTAAAATAGTATAGTGGGGAAACTAATAAACCAGTACGAGTGTTAAATCGGTAAAGTAGTCATCGTATTAATACTATTAATCAATAAGGAAATCATATAAAGCAAAAAAAATCAAATCATCAGTAAAGACTGTTGGAATCATATCAATGTGGTAAAACCCTATAATGATGTATTTATGATATCCAGTTATTCTATATCAGTATAAAATTAGAATCTTAATCGCATGCTTAATATATCACATGCTTAGTATTAGTATAGTAAATCAATAATAATAACAATAACAGTGAATCAACAGTAGTATCAATAATAATTTAGTAAAAGTATCAGTATATATATATATATATATATATATATATATATATATATATATATATATATATATATATATATATATATATATATATATATATATATATATATATATATAAGTACCAATAAATCTAATGGTCATAGTAGTAAAATAATATAATAATAAATCCGTATAATGATAGTAAATCAATACAATTAGTAAAGTCGTACAGTAATAATATATCCATAACATGTATTTCAATAGTCACACTAAACAAGTAAGAAGTTATGGCTATTATGATATTTTTTTAGTAATCAATAATCGGTAGTCAGTAACTGATGGCTCAGTAAATATAGTTGTTACTCTTAGCCCATTATCACAGTAATAATTTCTTATAACTCTCAATCATTATATTATGTATCATGTGAATCAATAAGGATAACACCCAATCATAATATTTAAAGGAAAGCCCATTGGCCCACCATTCTATACAGGTCAATCAATTTCAACCAACGGGTCAACCAATCTTTACTTATCTTTTACATATATTACAATAAAAGTAATAGTGACCAGCAATTATGCAATTATATATATATTTTCATTCTCAATAGTTGTATTAACAGTATGCTTAAATAAAAATACTCAATGTTTATGAAGTGTAAATCATACAAAGTCAATAACTTCTATTTTATTTGGTAAAATTTAAAAATATTACAGTCAAAATTTTCAAAATAATCAATATAATATCATACAAATAATTGAGCAGTAAAAGTTCAATAAAGCCATAAAAAATATAGTAAAATTATTTTTTAGGAGAAGTCAGCGGCCAAAATTAAAATCTTTGAAAATAAAAATAGTATTAGAATCACCTATTTTGATATGAATAATTTTTGTAAAAGCAGCAAAGCAATCGGAGGCAAAAAATCCACATTTACCTTTCTCCTTCCTCTACTGAAAATAGTAATTATAATTATCGATAAGTACTAAAAAAATAATGTGCTCTAAGTGTTGCAAATCTGGTTTTGATGATGACAAACATGTTTCCAGTGTGTTTTGCTTGGCTAATCTGTTTCAGGCACAAAAGACCGCGAGCCACTCAAGCCAACTCAAGATCGGGTCCAAGTGTGTCAAATGTATGATTTTTCTTTTTATTGAGTCAATTGTAATGTAACTGATCCCTTAGCTAAGTAACCTTGCACACACACACTCAGGGGGAGAGATTGAGTGAGTTAGAGTTTCTGTTCAAAATTTGTTCAGATCGTCCTGGACGATAGTTTCATCGTCCTGGACGATCCAGTTAAAAACAGAAACCCTAATTAGGGCGACTAAGCTAAGAGGGTCTGATTGAGCCGATCGTCCTGGACAATCTATGGATCGTACGGGACGATATTCCCAAATCAGAAATTCTCAGCCGCCAGATTAAGTTAGGCAAGTTTTATTTTAAGTATTTTGGTCTGATCGTCCCGGACGATACGTATATCGTCCTGGACGATTCACTACAATCATGCCTAACTTAGTCTGGTAATTAAGGAAAGCAATTAATATTTAATTGATACGATCACATCGTCCTGGACGATCGCAGGATCGTCCCGGACGATTGTGATCGTCTTGTGTATTTCAGCTGTCCGTCCAGAACTATGTACAGGACGATTTGGGGGCCTTTTTGAACTAATCGTACCGGACGATTACCCTATCGTCCGGGACGATCAAGTCATTTTTTGGTCGTCCAGCACAGATTTCTCTGGACGACCCGAACTGTCTTCTGGACGATTTCCTTCAATTTGAACTAATCGTCCCGGACGATCGCAGGATCGTACGGGACGATATAAATAACTTTTTCTACTGATCGTCCAGAAGAGCCAGATCGTCCAGGCTGAAATAGCTGAATTTGAACTGATCGTACAGGACGATCTACCGATCGTCCTGGATGATCTTGGCTGACAAGTTGAGATTTAGGGCAAATTTTAAGCCCTCCTTTAAAAGAACTTTTTCCAATTTTTGGAAAAATCTTTTGCTGCCTTCCTTCCCTGAGAAATCCTAGAGAGAGAGAGAGTTGGGAGAGAGAGAAGAGATCTTGTGAGGGGGAGTTAGTGAGGGATTCACTAAGGTTGCTCCAAGCACGTATCAGAGTCGTCTTCTCCGCTCGTCGTCTATCGTCTAGTCGGTGTTCTTCGTGGGAGGATCGTTCGCAAGAAGATCCGGGTTCTCTGCCCGCTTCAGGAGGAAGCGAAAGGAGTTCGTGGGTTCTCTGCCCGCTTCAGGTGGAAGCAAAAGGAGTTCGAAGGTTCTCTGCCTGCTTCAGGAGGAAGCGAAAGTAGGTCAGGTTCTCTGCCTCACCGTGTGGTGAAAAGGAGGTGTTTTGTACAGGCTTCTCCGCCTTGCTGTGGGAGCAAAAGGAGAGTCACTTTCGTTTAGTGCAATACCCGGAGGGGAGGCTCCGGGGAGTGGACGTAGGTCAAGTTGACCGAACCACTATAAAATCTAGTTTGCTTTTCTGATTCAGTTTTGCATTTTACTTTTCAATATAAACTGCTTGGGTGAATATCGTTGGTTGATCTTTTCGTTATTGTTTACTTGTTTCCGCTGCTAAGTATCGAAAAGATTTTTGTAGTTATCGTGAAATTTTTAAATAACCAATTCACCCCCCCTCTTGGTTAGCCTCGGGACTAGTTCACTAGGGCTTAATATCCCTTTCAAACTTTCAAGTGGTATCAGAGTGGGATTCAAAATTTCTGTTTAAAAACTTTTGAATTTGATCCAATGGCTAATTGTAACAATCGTAATACTGCTGAAGGTTATTCTATTACTAGACCACCGTTGTTTGACAATATTCCTTTTGATTTTTGGAAAACACGCATGTCTACTTTTCTGCAATCTATTGATTATCGCATGTGGATGTTAGTTAAGGACGGATATGAACCACCTTTTCGACTGATTAATAATGTGAAAACTGAATTGCCGTTTGCTGATTGGACGTTTGATGATCATGATTTAGCACAGTTGAATGCAAAATATTTGAACTGTTTCTTTTGTGCTTTGAAATATGAAGACTATATGCGTGTTTCTACTTGTACAACGGGAAAGGAAATCTGGGATAGGTTATGTATAACATACGAAGGTATAACTGAAGTCAAACAATCTAGGTTAAACATCTTGTTACATGATTACAAACTTTTTCGCATGAAACCTAGTGAGACTATTTCAGAAATGTACACAAGGTTCACTCAGATTGTTACCTCTTTGCATGCTTTAGGTAGAGAACTTACCAACTACGAAAGAGTGAACAAGATTCTTAGATGTTTGCCTGCTTCTTATGATGCTAAGATTACTACTATTACTGAATCCAAAGATTTAAATACTTACTCTATTGACAGCTTACTTGGATCACTCATTGCTTACGAGCAAGGGGTGAACCAAAGGCAACTTGATGCAGGAGAACGCAAGAAAGAGAAGACCGTGGCACTAAAGGCCAAAGATTCAGATGCTAGCACTTCCGGGTCTGATAGCGATGAAGTTGCCTTAATCGCAAGGCAATTCAAAAGCTTTCTAAGGAAGAAACATAAGAACTATCAGAAGTGGAACAAGGGTAAGTTCAATAAAAACTTTAAGGGTTCATCTGAATCGGTTTGTTTTGAATGCAGGAAGCCTGGACACATTAAGGCTGATTGTCCAACACTTAAAGCTCACCCAAGCAAGGAGAAGAGTGAGGAGAAACCAAAGTTCAGAAAGGACAAGAAGCGGATTCAGAAGGCGTTCTGGGCAGACTCTGCATCCGACTCTTCTGAGACTGAAGCTAAAGAGGAGGAAACAAACTTGTGTCTGATGGCTGATGATCACCCTGGTCAGTCGGACCAGGAAGAGGTATGTGAGCTTACTTACGATCAGTTATTTGAAGTTTCTGAAAAGATTCATACATCGTATAGGAAGCTTAAGAAAACCCATGCTAGTTTGAAACTAGATTATCTGACTTTGCAAAAAGAGCATGAAGTGTTGATTAAGGATCATTCCACCATTGATAGCAATCACATGTCTTTACTAGATGAGTTTGATGAACTGAATAAAAAGCATTCTGATTTAATTGTTGAGCATAACTTGTTAAAAACATCGCATGGTGAATTAGAACTTACTTTTAAGAAAGTGAATGATTTGGCATCTGAGTTAGAAAGTATTGAAAGTGCAAAAACGTTTGAAATTAGAAGTTTAAACAAACACATTGAGTTTTTGAAAGTGAAAATCAGTGCTTTTGAAAATAACAAAACACCGCCTACTTTTGAACAATTTTATGCACCGCTACCTTTTAAAAATTCTGTTGCAAGTTCATCAAAGAATGTTTCATACACTACTAGGAAGAGGCACTATCACTCACGACGTTTAGTTAATCCTTTTCCTGGTGTTAGATGTTTTTCATGTGGCATGTTAGGACACATATCACACACTTGTACTGTTCACCGTAGTACACATTGGGTGTGGAGACCCAAACTGCCTGTTGCACAACACAGCACGCATGCATCGCATTCTTCTTTTCATAAGAAGGAACCCAAACCTGTTTGGGTTCCTAAGACTGACATTTGATGATTTTGTAGGTGTGCTCTCACACAAGACCTCATGAGAGCATGTGGTACCTGGACAGCGGATGTTCTAGACATATGACTGGAGATGCAAATCAGTTCATTTCGCTGGAGGCCAGAGCTGGAGGCAAGGTTACACTTGGAGATAACACCACCAGGAAGGTGGTAGGCACAGGTATGATTGGTGATTCAAAGAATTTTGTGATTGATAATGTTTTGCTTGTAGATGGACTGAAACAGAACTTGCTGAGCATTAGTCAACTCTGCGACAAGGGATACAGCATCAAATTCCTGCCCACTGGCTGCATTTTAAGCTTAAATAATGAAGTTGTTTTGCAGGGGCAAAGGATCAACAACGTCTACAAGCTGGATGTAAGTAGCATTAAATCTGATAATTCAATTTGCTTAAAAACTGCTGCTGATGAGTCTTGGTTATGGCATAGGAGATTGTGTCATGCCAGTATGAAAACCCTTAGGAGAGTCACCCAAAAGGACTTAGTTAGAGGTGTGCCCAAGCTTAAGTTCACTAAGGATCACCTGTGTGATGCCTGTTAGTTGGGGAAGCAAGTCCAGTCCTCTTTTCACTCTGTTAAGGACATTAGCACATCTAGACCTTTAGAAGTTCTTCACATGGACCTCTTTGGACCCATTAGCACTGCCAGCTTAGGGGGGAGAGTCTATGGTTTTGTGATTGTTGATGATTATTCAAGGTTCACTTGGGTTAAGTTTTTGTCACACAAATCTGAGTCATTTGATGAGTTTAGATCTTTCTCTACTTGGATTCAGAAGAAGTTAGGATGTGAGATTATTACCATCCATAGTGATCACAGAGGGGAGTTTGAAAATGAAAGATTTGGAAGTTTTTGTGAGAATCATGGGATTAGTCATAATTTTTCAGCTCCTAGGACCCCTCAGCAGAACGGGGTAGCTGAAAGGAAGAACAGGACCTTAGTGGAAGCCGCTAGGGCCATGCTTGCCGAGTATTCACTTCCAAAATACTTTTGGGTTGAAGCGGTGAACACTGCCTGTTATGTGTTGAATAGGGTGAATGTGAGAGTCAAACTGAACAAGACACCTTATGAGATCATTAAGGGTAGAACACCAAATCTGTCCCACCTCCATGTCTTTAGCTGTAAGGTTTTCATTCTGAACAACGGGAAGTCACCCTTAGAAAAATTTGACCCCAAATCTGATGAAGGAGTGTTCTTAGGATATTTAAGTGTGGGGAAATCCTTTAGGGTGTTCAATAGGAGGACTTTGGTGGTGGAAGAAACAACCCATGTAGTGTTTGATGAATCTGATCCTAAGGAGTCTAGATCTGAAGTAGAAGATGAAGAGATTGTTGAGGTTACCCAAGGAGTTGGAAATACAAATTTGGAGGAAAGGGTAGAATCTCAAACCCCATTGCCTAGAGATTGGAGATATTCTTTGAGTCATCCTAAAGAACTGATCTTAGGAGACCCTTCTGAAGGTGTTAGGACTAGGCATGGACTTAGGAAGGAAGTAAACCATTCTGCCTTTATCTCAATGACTGAACCCACCAACATCAATCAAGCCCTGTCGGATGAATTTTGGATTTTAGCTATGCAGGAAGAATTGAATCAATTTGTAAGGAATGATGTTTGGGAGTTAGTAGAAAGACCTAAAAATCAAAGTATTGTGGGAACCAAGTGGGTCTTTAAGAATAAGATGAATGATTCTGGTGTGGTGGTGAGAAATAAGGCAAGATTGGTGGCTAAGGGGTATAATCAGATAGAAGGGATAGATTTTGAGGAAACTTTTGCCCCTGTAGCTAGATTGGAAGCCATTAGAGTGCTACTAGCCTTTGCCTGTTATAAGGGATTTAAGCTGTTTCAAATGGATGTCAAGAGTGTCTTTTTAAATGGGGTAATTAAAGAAGATGTTTTCGTAGAACAACCCCCAGGTTTTGAGAGTTCCCAATATCCAAATCATGTCTATAAATTAAAAAAGGCCTTATATGGATTGAAACAGGCACCCAGAGCTTGGTATGAGAGGCTTAGCACATTCCTGTTAGAAAGAGAATTTGTTAAGGGGAGCATAGACACCACCCTTTTTCTGAGGAGATTAGGAGATGACTTACTCATTGTCCAGATCTATGTTGATGATATAATTTTTGGATCTTCTGATAAATACTTATGTGAAGAGTTTTCTAAAACAATGAGTAAAGAGTTTGAGATGAGTATGATGGGAGAATTGTCCTACTTTTTGGGGTTTAGCATAAGGCAAACGGATGATGGAACCTTTCTCAATCAATCAAAATACACTAAGGACATTTTGAAGAAATATGAAATGGACAAAGCCAAGCCAATCGGTACTCCCATGCCCTCCTCAGTTCAGTTAGATAAGGATTCAAATGGAAAATCTGTTGATCAGAAGAAGTATAGAGGGATAATAGGTTCACTGCTTTACCTGACTGCTAGCCGACCTGATATCATGTTTAGTGTCTGTCTTTGTGCTAGGTTTCAGGCTGATCCTAAAGAGTCCCACCTGACTGCTGTTAAGAGAATTCTTAGATATCTTTTAGGGACCCCAAACCTAGGAATTTGGTACCCTAGGCACAGCACCTCCTTTGAGATCATTGGATATTCTGACTCTGACTTTGCGGGGTGTAGGATGGATAGGAAGAGTACCTCTGGGACTTGTCAATTCATAGGACAATCGTTAGTCTCCTGGTCCAGTAGAAAACAGAACTCAGTTGCACTTTCCACTGCTGAAGCTGAGTACATTGCCTTAGGGAGTTGTGTGGCCCAAGTTCTTTGGTTGAAGCAGCAAGTCTTGGATTTAGGAGTACCTGTTGGCACAATTTCTGTTCTGTGTGATAATACTAGTGCCATCTGTATTTCTAAGAATCCAATCCAACATTCTAGGACCAAACACATTGACATTAGGCATCACTTCATTAGGGACCATGTTACAAAAGGGGACATTGTGCTACACCACGTAGCAACTGAAAATCAGCTTGCTGACATATTCACTAAACCACTGGCCTTTGACTCATTCAGCATTTTGAGAACCAGATTAGGAGTGATTGATATAAATGCTTGATTCTGATGACTGTTGATTTATGATTGTTATGATTGGTATTCTGATTTCGGTTATTTAGTTTTTTGTATTCTATTTTCTGATTTCTGTTAGTTAGTTTTTGTATTCTGATTTCTAATTTTTGTTAGTTAGTTTTGGTTTGATTATTTGCTTTCAGTTGATTTTATTTCTTCTGCTGATTTCTGTGTTACCCTTTTTTTTGTTAGTTTGATTTGAGTATTTACTTTGCTATGATTTTCTACCTGTTTTTATTTATTTACGGGTTCATATCTTGCACTTACTGTTTTATGCTTTTCAAGATCTGATCACCGCTCACTACTTCTGGTGATCTGAATTTTTGACTGGGAGTTTTTACCTTGTTTTGGTTTGGAAGCTAATAAGCAGTGATTGACTTCGCTGAATCTGTTAAAGGGAAGAAACATTGATAATTGTTTCTCTTCCTCTAACTCCTTTACTGGTGTGTAGTTTCTTTTGAATAAAAATCCTTTTCAAAATTAAAATGTTAGTTTTTGAAATAAAGATTATTTTATCTTCCTACAGTAATCTGCCTCATATCAATAGTGTTTTTCAAAGTCTTGAGTCATTTGTTTGATTTTCTAAACCAAGTGATTGCATTTATCATATGTTGTATGGATTTTATTTTGTGAATCGTTCTTCCTTACTGCGGAGAGTCATCTCCTATGTCTGGAAGATAATCTCACAGCTGAGACTCTTTAATAATTATGAAAAGGAGAAAGCTTATAAAAGATACGCAGTGCGCCAGATAATTTGAAAAAGAGGCATAAAATGAGCCCAAAACTGAAAAGATGCGAAATTGCCAAATTGGATACACAAAGTGTATCAAAAATCAAAAGATGCACAAAGCGCCAACCAATTTGAAAAAGAGGCACAAAATGAGCCCAACATAAGCTTTCTTTCCTTTCAGATTATTAAATGTCTTAGAAAAATCTGTGCGCCACTTAATATTTTCAAAAGCTTGAGTCTTGAAAATCCTGATTTCTGATTTTTTACTTTGTAACACTATTATATCAGATATTTTTCTAGAACGAGGCTTGAAAGGATTTCTTTTCAAATCTAATGTCTTTTATTCTGAATCGGATTTTTGTGTTGAAAGAGGTTTGCATCGATAAGGTGCCTGGGGTCGGAGTTACGAAAATTGATTATTTCCAACCTTTTTTGGATTTCAGCGCTGTCAATTGTCCTGTCATTGGTTTTTGAATCTAAAATCAAGGAAAAATTCTGATTTTCCTGTTTTGTAGTTTGTTCTATTTATGTTTTATTTTATGTTTTTCTTATCGTGTTATGTTTTTCGCTCCTCCTTTTTGTGATGTCAAAAGGGGGAGTCAGTTGTAGTCGTGTCTGTTTCTGTTTTCTGAGTCAATGTTTCCTGTATTGTTTTAGCTGTTAAATGAAAATTTAAAAAATGTTTGTTTGTTTGATCTCCTAGTTTACTTTTACTGTCAGACTACTTTACAAATGTTTTCCATCATCAAAAAGGGGGAGATTGTTGCAAATCTGGTTTTGATGATGACAAACATGTTTCCAGTGTGTTTTGCTTGGCTAATCTGTTTCAGGCACAAAAGACCGCGAGCCACTCAAGCCAACTCAAGATCGGGTCCAAGTGTGTCAAATGTATAATTTTTCTTTTTATTGAGTCAATTGTAATGTAACTGATCCCCTAGCTAAGTAACCTTGCACACACACACTCAGGGGGAGAGATTGAGTGAGTTAGAGTTTCTGTTCAAAATTTGTTCAGATCGTCCTGGACGATAGTTTCATCGTCCTGGACGATCCAGTTAAAAACAGAAACCCTAATTAGGGCGACTAAGCTAAGAGGGTCTGATTGAGCCGATCGTCCTGGACGATCTATGGATCGTACGGGACGATATTCCCAAATCAGAAATTCTCAGCCGCCAGATTAAGTTAGGCAAGTTTTATTTTAAGTATTTTGGTCTGATCGTCCCGGACGATACGTGTATCGTCCTGGACGATTCACTACAATCATGCCTAACTTAGTCTGGTAATTAAGGAAAGCAATTAATGTTTAATTGATACGATCACATCGTCCTGGACGATCGCAGGATCGTCCCGGACGATCGTGATCGTCTTGTGCATTTCAGCTGTACGTCCAGAACTATGTACAGGACGATTTGGGGGCCTTTTTGAACTAATCGTACCGGATGATTACCCTATCGTCCGGGATAATCAAGTCATTTTTTGGTCGTCCAGCACAGATTTCTCTAGACGACCCGAACTGTCTTCTGGACGATTTCCTTCAATTTGAACTAATCATCCCGGACGATCGCAGGATCGTACGGGACGATATGAACAACTTTTTCTACTGATCGTCCAGAAGAGCCAGATCGTCCAGGCTGAAACAGCTGAATTTGAACTGATCGTACAGGACGATCTACCGATCGTCCTGGACGATCTTGGCCGACAAGTTGAGATTTAGGGCAAATTTTAAGCCCTCCTTTAAAAGAACTTTTTCCAATTTTTGGAAAAATCTTTTGCTGCCTTCCTTCCCTGAGAAATCCTAGAGAGAGAGAGAGTTGGGAGAGAGAGAAGAGATCTTGTGAGGGGGAGTTAGTGAGGGATTCACTAAGGTTGCTCCAAGCACGGATCAGAGTTTTCTTCTCCGCTCGTCGTCTGTCGTTTAGTCGGTGTTCTTCGTGGGAGGATCGTTCGCAAGAAGATCCGGGTTCTCTGCCCGCTTCAGGAGGAAGCGAAAGGAGTTCGTGGGTTCTCTGCCCGCTTCAGGTGGAAGCAAAAGGAGTTCGAAGGTTCTCTGCCTGCTTCAGGAGGAAGCGAAAGGAGGTCAGGTTCTCTGCCTCACCGTGTGGTGAAAAGGAGGTGTTTTGTACAGGCTTCTCCGCCTTGCTGTGGGAGCAAAAGGAGAGTCACTTTCGTTTAGTGCAATACCCGGAGGGGAGGCTCCGGGGAGTGGACGTAGGTCAAGTTGACCGAACCACTATAAAATCTGGTTTGCTTTTCTGATTCAGTTTTGCATTTTACTTTTCAATATAAACTGCTTGGGTGAATATCGTTGGTTGATCTTTTCGTTATTGTTTACTTATTTCCGCTGCTAAGTATCGAAAAGATTTTTGTAGTTATCGTGAAATTTTTAAATAACCAATTCACCCCCCCCCCTCTTGGTTAGCCTCGGGACTAGTTCACTAGGGCTTAACATCCCTTTCGAACTTTCACTAAGCCTAACGTAGTAGCGCTCAAGGCCTAACACAACAATACTCCAACTCAAACAGAAATTTAAATTTTTTTCCATTTTTAATTATTTTAGAAATTTAAATTATTGCACAAATAACCTAAGCTAAATTTCAAATAAAAATTCCCATGAACAACCAGCATTTATATTAAGTAACTTAGTTGAGCAATAAATTGTTACTTCATGGCACAATTTAAAAGTATTACTTGTGTTAGGATAACAGGGATCATAATTTGCCACTAGAAGTATGATAACTAGACTAAAATATGATAAGGTACTCTATAACTCTATACATCAACACATAAATACATGAAAGAAGACATGAACATACATCCAAGGGGAAAATAATCTTAAAAAGAGATACTCTTTCACAATAAAGCTATAAGTAATATCAATACATTTATTATCATCATCTTATAATGCTTTTTTAACTCTATTTTGATGTTATCTTCAATGTTTAGTGGGGAATCCTCAGACACATGGCTAGGGGATAATCCCTTGATGTGCAACCTCAATCTTGTTTTAAACTCAATGCACTCTTTTTAAGAAGCCCTGAATAATAACCTTTTTGAGGCATCACCAAGTCCTTCACAACCACATCAAATATCTCATTATGAACTTCTTAAATATGATTCTTAATCTCAATATGATAGGTCGATGAGTTCTTGAAGTCTTCAGCAACCTTTGACAATATAACCCCAACAACTTCAACTTTTGGTATAATAGTGATATAAGTGATTGAAAACTAATTTCATTTAATTATGATTGATTAATGTAATTAATTATAGCTAATGGTTTTTAAAGTTAGATGTAACCTACATGAGCCCTATTCCTATTTGCAAGAAAGCAATGAATCGAGTGGGGATCGATTGGAGAACAAGGTCAAATTGAAGGAGTGTTCGGCTAGAAGCGAATGTCACAACCCAATCTGATAAGACCCAAAAACTTAACATGTCCTATCATAATGAGCTATAACAGACAAATCCCAAGATCAAAGTTTTTGACATTTTTCAAAAAATTTCTTTGGAATTATATTAAAAATAATAACAATAATAAACACAGAGCCCCTAATAATCAAATACCAAAAATAAACTCATCCAAAAGATTTGCTTTTCATTTATCATCAAAAATACATCTACAACTATAGTGCATGGCCATAGATAGAGCTACAAAGTACAGCAATAAAAATTAGCTATGATTGTACAAAAATCAAAAGGAAGAAGTACCTACAGACTTAGATCATATTCCTAAAATTGTTATTCAATAAGCTTCTTCCCTTTATAAGATCCTAAAAATAGAATGCAAAATAATAGTGAGAAAAAATAACTCAGCAGGCCACAAATACCGATCTAAATTTTTAAATATTTCTTTTATTAAACACTTTTCCAAATTATCAAATATAATATAACAATTTATTGTTTTTTGCAAATTATAATAGCATAACAACTATCCAAAGATTTATATAATAATACTTAGTAATTAAATAAATTAAAATTTTATAAGAACTTCATTTACAGAATAGAATGTAATAGATTTCTTGAGTCCTAGGTTGAATCTAAAGATTTTGACCCCTTCTAACTCTCAATAGATAGATTTCTCCATCTTTCAGATAAAATTCGAGATTCTTGCCCCTTTCAGACTCTCAATAGATAAAATTTTAGAGAGCTCTAGATTCCCTGCAAAAGACAGAGTAGCAGAAGATTTTCACATTAAAACTCATATAAATCAATCCATATAAAACATAATTCATTACATAAAAATTTAAAACATAAAGGTACTCAATGCAAAATCTCCTAATTTGCTATAATGATAGACAATATAATATACTGATAAGTGAAAATGTAATATTTCAAAATTTCACCATATTATAAGGGATCATACAAAACATTGTTAAAAGACTTTAATCACACTACAAGTTTAGGATTATTTGTTCAATTAAAAAGGTGCATATTTTAAAATAACTGGTGTAAAATTTTTAAAAAAATATTCAAACTATTTAGAATCTCAATCTCTATAACATTCAAAAAGTTACACAGTGAAAATTTTATGAATGCAATATTACCCCCATTTCTTTATAAAAAAATATAAATTTAGTCAAAAATTTTGAAAAATCTATGTATTTTTTAATATTGGGATTGGCATAGTGTGACCTACCTTGATTCAAACAATTCTCAGAATTGGGCTGACAATAAAAAACTGAACCGAAGCGGCTCAATTGGACTTTATCTCTCTAGGTGCTACCAAACCTAGCATCACGGAACCCCAGGGGGAAAATCAAATTTCATAAACATGCCAACAGACCCCCAGGACTCACTCTAGAACACATGCAGACATTCTCATGCATACCAAACATTCCCAAGCACATGCACAAGGGTTCAAAATATAATAATTCAAGCAATTACCACCTTTGAATCGGGTCAAAATAGATTGAACTGAATGTTGAATGTGGAGGTGTCATAGGAAGAACCGAAGGCTTGGGTTCATTCTTGGGAGCTCGTCTTCTTTTATCAAGAGACAAGGTAAGTAGAATGGAGAAGGGTTTCTCTTGTTGATCTCTTTCAAGGTTTTATTTTAAGGAAGAAGAAGAATTCGACATGGTTGATTGGTTTGGTTCACTCGATTTTCCTTACTTCGGTTCTTTATAAGATCTATATTTTATTAATTGATGGCTACAAGCTTGAATCATAGGTTTATCTTTCATTTAAAGTTCTTTTGAATAAAGATTGATAAAGTCTACTTTTGGATTTTCTTGCTTATTTACCTATTTTTCTGATTAAATTACTTGTATCTGACATTCATTGAGATTAATAAAAAGAATAGAGATTGAGGTTTTCCTTGGATGTAGAGTTCTTAAGAACTTGAACCACGTAAATTATTATGTTCTTGATTTGTTCTTTCTAATGCTTATGGTGAATAGATATTTCTTGCTATGAATTAGTTTGTTATTTTTTACATGTAGTTAATTGCAAATATCATTGTGATTGTTGAAAAGATTTGGTTAAAGAAAGAATATTTATGTTATAGCTTTATTTGGATAATTATTCCTGTGAATTGATGTCTCTTTGTTTTTAATTTTTTAATCAATATTGTTTGTTGAAATTTTATTTAAATTTTTATTTGAGAATATTTACAAATTTCTTAAAAACTCAAGATCTTAATATCTCCCTTTTATCACAAAAATTTGGTATTAGAGCCTCTTAATTTTTTCCAATAATTTTGCAAAGATACATGTTACAAAGTTTGATATAGAGAAATTTGATGGTTAGAAGGATTTCAATTTATGGAAAATTAAATTAGAAGCAATTTTAATACAACAAGGGGTTGAAAAAGCTTTATTACTAGAATCGAAATTACCTGCATCTATGTCTTATCAGGAAAATGTCAATATATATATAAAGGCTTTTAGTTCGATCATGTTGTGCTTGCCAAATCAGGTTTTGAGAAAATTTTCTCATGTAAAAACTGTGTCAAAATTATGGAGGAAGTTTGAATAATTATATAGGTAGAAAACTCTTCTTAATAGAATATATTTAAAAGAGAAGTTCTTTGGATATAGAATGGATGAATAAAAGTCCATTAATAATAATTTGGATGAATTTAATATGCTCATCTTGGATCTGGAAAACCTAGAAGTTCAGATTAAGAATGAAGACAGAGAAATTTTATTGTTAAATTCACTATCTAAGTCTTTAAAGCATTTTAATGAAACTTTAAAATATGGAAGAGAAACTTAATAATGGATGAAGTTCAAAATGCTCTTTCTTCATTGTTCTTGGATGTGAAAATCGCTGAAAAGAACTATCAAGGGGAAGGTTTACAGGCTTGTGATAGATCTCCAAAGAAAAGAAATGATTTTAAGAAAGGAAAATCAAAGAGTAGAAGTAAATTTGCTTCTAAGAAAAATTATACTAATTTTAAATGTTGGTAGTGAAATAAGGTCAGTTACATCAAAAGGTTTTATCCTGAAAACAATGTCAAAAGAAAATATCAATCTCAAGGAGATGCAACAATTGTTGGAAGAATTACGATAGTGTTGTTTTCTTATAATTAGTAATTGTCAAAGTTTTAAGGAATGGATTCTTGATTTAGGTAAAACTTATCACATGATTCCAATTAGGGAGTGGTTCATTAATTATCAAAGTCTAAATAGAGGGAAGGTGTTACTTAGAAATAAAAAAACTTGTCATATTGTTGGTATTGGATCAATTGTAATAAAGATGCATGATGGCCAAGTGAAAATTCTCAAAGATGTAAGGCATGTTCCTAATTTAAAGAGAAATTTAATTTCTCTTGAGACTTTGGATGACTTTGGTTATATTTTTAGATCTGAGAAAGGTTTGCTGAGATTTTCAAAAGGGGCATTTGTAGTTATAAAATGTTTAAAATAGAATGGGGTTTATGTGTTACAAGGTGCTACTGTGGTAAATGAACTCCATATGTCAGCAAAATCAAGTCTAGACAAAACAAAATTGTGGCACAACGATTAGGACATTCATAATGGTTTGGTAGAATTATAGAAACATGTTATGCTTGGCAGTGATTCAAGTGCAAAGTTTGATTTATGTGAATCATGTATAATTGGTAAATCATACAGACTTAGTTTTAGATTATCAGCATAAAGAGCTAAAGGAGTTCTGGATTATATTCTTTAAAATTTATAGTGCCCTACTAGAGTTTCTACACATTGTGGCAATCGATATTTTTTTCTTTTATTGATGATTATTCTAAAAAATGTTTGGATTTTCTTATTGAAATCAAATGAAATTTTTCTAAATGTCTAAAATTGAAATCATTGGTTGAGAATAGAAAACTCAAAGTTTTAAGAACTGGTAATGATTAGAATTTTGTAATGAAGATTTTAATAAGTTTTATTTTGTTTCTGATGTCATTAGACATAAGATCGTTAATCATACACCTAGGTAAAATGGTCTTGCAAAAAGAATAAATAGAACTTTTTTGGAAAGTGTCTGTGTTTGCTTTATAGTTTTGATTTGCCTTAATTCTTTTGGGGTGAAGCTCTTTCTATAGCATGTTATTTAGTAAACAAAACTCTATCCAGTGCTATTAATTTTAAAAATCCTTAGGAATTATGGACTAAAAAATAACCAGGTTTTACACATCTAAGGATTTTTTATTATATAGTTTATACTCATTAGAACAAAAGAAAGTTCGAACCTATATCAATTAAATGTGTGTTTCTAGGTTACCCTACATGCGTTAAAGGGTACATATTGTGGGATTTGAGTTCTCCTGGTGTAAAAATTATAGTTAGTTGAGATGCTATTTTCAATGAACACATTATATATTTCTAAGTCAAAAAATATAAATAAATCAGTTAGTATAATTGAAAATAAAAATATAGACTCCAATAAAGACTATTATGAGTTTGAGGTGGAGCCTCCTTTACACATAAAATAGGGAAGTGATAATCCACAACAGTAGTATTCATTGCATCATAACTCAAGTAATTATAGTTTATTAAGTTAAATACTTATTTGTGCTTAATTTAATTTATACATTTTAGTATTAGAATGTTTAATGGGGCTTTAGGTAACCACATAATTGGGTTAGGGAAGTGAAAACCTAAGTTTAGAAATTTGTTATGCAGGTGCCGCAATATTAAGATTTGAAGCGCCGTGACATTGAGCTCTTTGAAAAAAAATGGAGAAAAAATAGGAAAATAGTGTGTGTATCAGCATCGAGAAGCGTCGCTGCAGTATCTGAAAGTTTGTTAGGGATGTTAAACCCTTGTGAACTAGCCCGAGGCTAACCAAGAGGGGGGGTGAATTGGTAGCTTTAAAAATCTTGAACAAAAATGATGTTGAAAACCTTTTCAGATGTTTTAAAATAATTACAAGTTCGCGATAATGTGGAGATGTTTAACGAAACATAATAATAACTTTAACCAAACGATCATCCACATAACATAAAGTGCAAAAATTAAGAAGCAGAACAGTAAAAGAAAGAACACACCAGATTTTATAGTAGTTTGGTCAACTTGATCTACATCCACTCCCCGGAGCCTCCCCTCCATTTATTGCACTAAAACTCAGTGACTCTCCTTCTGCTCCCACAACCAGGAGAAGAAGCCTTTACAAAACTTCTTTTCACAACCCAGTGAGACAGAGAACTCAGACTCTTTTTGCTTCATCCTGAAGAAGGCAGAGAACCTTATCTCCTTTCGCTTCCTCCTAAAGCAGGCAGAGAACCTTACCTCTTTTCGCTTCCTCCTGAAGCAGGAAGAGAACCTTAATTTTCTTGCTAACGATCCTTCCCACAGAGACACCACGGGATAAGGGATGACAACTGGAGATGATGACTCGAATCCTTACTTGGAGTAACCTTTGTGAACACCTCATAAACTCCCCCTCACAATATTCTTTCTCTCTCCCATGCTCTCCCTCTCCCTCTCCCTCTCGAGGCTCTCTTAGGTGAGGATAGCGATAAAAGATCTCAACAGTAGCAAGAAAAAAGTTCTTAAATAGAAGGGCTCAAAAATTACCCTAAGTTTTAACTTGCCATAAAAGATCATCTAGGACAATCTGTCGATCATCCTGTATGATCAGTGTAAATCAACCCCTTTTGGCCTGGATGATCTGGTTCCTCTGGATGATTAGAAGACATGGTTTGTTCAGATCGTCTAGGATGATTCTTCGATCATCCTGGACGATTAGGTTAAAATTAAGAATATCGTCCAACACACAGTTCGGGACGTCACAGTTTGGATGATTTAAAGAAAATAACTTGATCGTCCAGGATGATAGTTCAAAAATACCCAATATCATCTAACACATAGTTCAGGTCATCTTGGACAACTATGCCGGACAATTTTAAAATGACTTGATCATCCCAGACGATATCTCTATCATCCTATACGAATAGTTCAAAAATGATAACATCATATGGCACACAACTCGGGTCGTCCAATTAAGATATATTAGACGATGATGATTTCTAATTGATTTGTCAAGATGATCTTATGTTCATCAAGAATGATGTGATCGATCAATCAATCCTTAATTACTTTTCTTAATCACTTGACTAATTTAGGTATGATTATAGTGAATCGTTCAGGATGATACACATATCGTCTAGGACAATTAGACCAAAATACTAAAAATAAAAGCTTGTCTAACTTAGACTTGCGGCTGAGATTTTTTGATTTGAGCATATCATCCTATACGATGGGATTATCTTCCAGGATGATCTGTTTAATTAGATCAACTTAACATGATCTCTCTAATTAGGATTTCTATTTTTAATAGATCGTCTATGATGATATGAACAAAAATAGAATAGAAACTCTAACTCACTAAAAATCTCCCCATGAGAGTGTGTGTATAAGGTTACTTAGCTTGCAGATCCATTACCTTATATTTGACTCAAGAAAGATAAAAAATTATGTTGAAATTAAAAAATATATATACTGACCCGATCTTGGGCTGGCTTGAATTGCAATTGATCTTGTAAACCTCAAAGGTTAGGTAATCAAGCAGAAACAAAAATATTTATTATTATCAAAATCATAATCCCTAAATCGAGATTTATAATAATCTCTCTCTTTTTTATGATGGTAAATATTTGTTAGATAATTTTTAATTCAGAAAATAAAATACAGAGCAATGAAAACTAAGTAATGCAAATTCTATTAACACACACAAACAGTACATTGACACTGAACACTAATAACTCAAAAAGTATAATAACCTAGAATACTAACAATACAAACTACTCCCCCTTTTGATATATCAAAAAGGAGGAAATAAAAAAAATACACATAAGAACATAGAAAGATAATACAAAAACATCACAGAAAATACAAACAAAAAACCAAACAAACATAAAATGAGGAAACAACAATAAAACTTTTTTTAATCAATCTGCTCTAGTAAATTAAAATTTTTCCTTAATTTTTAATTCAAAAGCTGATAAGAAGAAATCGACAGGCTGAAATCCAAAAAAGTTAAAAAATCAATTTTCGTAACTCCTACCTCGGACACCTTACACGTTCAAATTTCTTTAAAATAAAAATCTAATTCAAAAGAGAAAAAGTTAGATAAGAAATATGATCCTTTCATACGACGTTCTAGAAAAATATTCGATAAAATAGTATTGCAAATTAAAGAATCAAAAATCATGATTATCAATCTCAAGCATTTGAATATATTAAGTGACACATAAATTCTTCTAAGATTTTTAAAGATCTGAAAGAGGAGCAAGCTTATTTCTTTATGGGCTCATTTTGTACCTCCTTTTTAATTATTTGACGCACTTTACACATCTTTTGATTATTGATACACTTTGTGTATCTTTTCAATTTTAGTGGCAAACATTACACATCTTTTGACTGGCTCATTTTGTGCCTTTTTTTAGTTGATTGGAGCACTTTGCTCATCTTTTGTAAGCTTTCTTTCTTTTAAAATCTCTAAAAGACTCTCAATTGTGAGATTATTTTTTAGATATAAGAGAAGAAAAGAAGACTCACTCTCTTAGATAAGGAATAATAATCCACAAAATAGAATCATTCTCATATGATAAATGCAACCACTTGATTAAGAAAATATAATAATAATTCAATGATTTGGAATACTACTCATATGAGATAAATTACTGTAGAAAGATAAAAAGAATCTCTATTTCAAAGTCCAGCCTTTTTAATTTAGAAAAAGATTTCTATTCAAAAAGACATATACACCATTAAAAGAGTTAGAGAAAGAGAAACAATCATCAATATTTCTTCCCTTTAACTGTTTCAGAGGAGTCAATCACTGCTTATAGGCTTCCAAACACAAAATAAGGCAAAACTCTTAATTAGAAATCTAGTTTATCAGCAGCAGTGAGCAGTGATTTAATTTTGAAGAAAATAAATAGTAAAAATAATAATAGGAAAGCGCATAAAAAGAAATAACCATATTAGGTAAATAATAACAACAAAAGAAAATTAGTAGAGAGTAAAAAACCAAAAAGAAAATAGATAATCAAATCAAACAAAACAAAAGAAAAATAAAAAATAGAAACTTCAGAAATTAGTAATCATCAAATTCATGCATGTATGTCAATTACATCCAATCTAATCCTTAAAATGTTGAATGTATCAAAGGCTAGTGGTTTAGTAAAGATGTCAGCTAGTTAGTTTTCAGTTGCTACATAGTGTAACTCAATATCTTCTTTGGTAATATAGTCCCTAATAAAGTGATGTCTTATGTCAATGTGTTTGGTCCTTGAGTGTTGGATAGGATTTTTGGATATGCATATGGCACTAGTGTTATCACATAGAACTGAAATTGTGCCAATAGGTAATCATAAATCTAAGATCTGCTGCTTCAACTAAAGGACTTGGGCCACACAATTTCCTAAGGCAATGTACTCAACTTTAGCAGTAAAAAGTGCAACAGAGTTTTATTTTCTACTAGACTAGGAGACTAAGGACTGTCTTCTGAATTGGCACGTTCCAAAAGTGTTCTTTCTATCAACCCTACACCCTACAAAATATCAAAGGAAGTGTTGTGTCTAGGATACCATATTCCTAAGTATGGGGTCCCTAAGAGATATCTAAGGATTCTCTTAACTGCAGTCAGGTGGGATTCTTTAGGATCAGCTTGAAATCTAGCACAGAGACAAACATTAAATATTATATCAGGTCAGCTAGCAGTCAAGTAAAGTAATGATCCAATTATTCCTCTGTACTTCTTTTGATCAATAGATTTTTCATTTGAATCCTTATCTAACTGGACAGTGGAGCTCATGGGAGTATTTATTAGCTTGGCTTTATCCATTTCATATTTCTTCAAGATGTCCTTAATTTACTTTGATTTATTAATAAAAGTTCCATCATCCATTTACCTTATGCTAAATCCTAAAAAGTAGGATAATTCTCCCATCATACTCATCTCAAACTCTTTACTCATAATTTAAAAAAAATTATCACATAAATTTTGATCAGAAGACCCAAAAAGTATATCATCCATATAGATCTGAACAATGAGTAAATCATCTCTTACTTTTTCTAGAAAAAGAGTGGTGTCTACGCTCCCCTTAACAAACTTCCTTTCTAGTAGGGAAGTGTTAAGCCTCTCATACCAAGCTCTGGGTGCCTATTTTAATCCATACAAGGCCTTTTTTAATTTGGAAACTTGATTTAAAAATTGGAAACTCTCAAAACTTGAGGGTTATTCTACAAACAGATCTTCCTTTATTACCCCATTTAAAAAGATACTCTTGACATCCATTTAGAAAAGCTTAAATCCCTTATAATAGCTAAAGGCTAGTAGCACTCTAATGGCTTCCAATCTAGCTACAGGGATAAAGGTCTCCTCAAAATTAATCCCTTCTATTTAGTTGTACCCCTTAGCTACCAATCTTGCCTTATTACTTACCACCACACTAGAATCATTCATTTTATTCTTAAAGACCCATTTGGTTCCTACTACACTTTGATTCTTAGGTCTTTCTACCAACTCCCAAACATCATTCCTCACAAATTGGTTAAATTCTTCTTACATAGTTAAGATCCAAAATTTATCAGAAAGGGCTTGATTGATGTTGGTGGGTTCAGTCATTGAGATAAAGGTAGAATGGTTTACTTCCTTCCTAAGTCCATGCCTAGTTCTAACACCTTCATAAGGGTCTCCTAAGATTAGTTCTTTAGGATGACTCGAAGAATATCTCCAATCTCTAGGCAAAGTATTTTTAGATTATACCCTTTCTCCAGATTTACTATTTCTACTCCTGTTTGATTGAAAAATTATACAGTTTGGGTTTCAAGAAAGATTTAATTTTCTTTGGGAACTTAAATTTTTGGAATTTCAATTTTAAAATCAAACACTTATTATGAATGATATATCATTTCGAAAGGTGAACATATCGTTCCCTGACAGGTTCAAATTACAAATCTTTAGATTTACCCTGATTATTGTAGTCAAAATCAAAAAGAAATAACATATGATCCCGAAGAATCAAAATGATATTTAATCTAATATTCGACTATAATAATTTAGTAAAGAGATCATTTATTTCATAATTAAAGTTATGATAATAGTATGATATATCTTCCCAAGGAAAGAGAATATCGTATGTTATCGATCATTTGAAAATGATGATAATGATCATTGACCTTTGAATTTTCCAAAGAAAGTTAATTGAAGTTTTGATAATCTTAATTTTAAAATCTGGTCTGAGTTTTTAAATTCCTACGAGCACAAGCCCTCGTAGTTAATTACATCGTAGAGTAACCAAAAATTTTCCTATGAATACTTTCGATTAAAATAACGATACGAATTTTATTTAAGATTTTAAAGCTTGATGCCAAAAGAGGTAGGGATTGAAATTTCAAATGGGACTAGTTTAAGGCTGAACACTTATTTTTGGAATCAAAGGAGGAAGGGTAGGAGGTGTCTTGAGATTCTAAATTACTTCAGAAACACCCTAGCCTATCCTAAATATTAGGCTTAAATTTGATGGAAATAGATTTAATGTTTAAATGATCAATTTTATTAGAAAGTGGAATTAGATTCGTAGAAGTTGAGTTCTTAAGATTAAAAATCTTCCTCAGAGCCTAAGTCTAAACTAGGTGCTGAAAATCAGTGACCCGAAACCTAGCTAATGTAATGCAGGATTTGGACTTTCCCTGGCTTGGATTGGGGAGCCAGCTAAACCATCTAAATGCTTTAAAATAATGTGTCCAATCTTTAAATGAAGAGTGGTAGGGGACATTATTTAAGATTGAGTTTTTGGAGAATGGGGCTGACATCTTGAGCAGATTCCTAATTAGCCCCTTGACATATATTAGGTGAAATGCTTAAACTAAAATGCAATTAAAGATTTGACTCAATTTTTAATTTTGTAATAATGCAATGCATGCTAGTTGGCTCGATCAAATGTTTAAAATTAAATATGAAACATTTTTAAAATCAGGCTTAAAAATAATTTTATCCTAGAGATTGCACAACATTCCCTTGACAGGACTGCACCCTAATAGGTCAGGTGGCCTGCCAGAACTCACAAGCGGGGAGGTGCCTAACAAGGTAGAGGAGATTTAATATGCATGCATGAAAAACTCCTGGGTGTCCCGGCTTACTTCATTAAAATGTTATGTGAGCTTAAATATTTTAATTTTGTTTAAGTAGAAATACTTTTAAGCGTGTCCTCACGAGCCTCCGATCGGGTTCCAGGCTAAATCAAAGATCGACATGCAAAAGCGCAAAAAAAAACTATTAAAAGCATGCAATCCTAATATCACAAACAACATAATAATCAAATCAATTAAATAATCAAATTAATTAAATTTAAAGTTCCAACTGAAAGTCCATTCGGCAAGTGCCTTTTAATTATATAACCCAGGGTCTACAAGAAAAGTAAAGTGGCCGGATACCACTGACTACAACTCAAATTCTACTCCTAAGACTCAAGTGACTTTAAGAATTGGGATTCTTCTCGTTCTGCACTTCTTGGTCCTTCTGGAACTCCTTGGATCGTCAGGTCCAGACATCCAAGTGAAAAGAACTCCCCCTCGAAAGGGGTGTTATCCTTTCTCCTTGGATATTTGAAAGTATCCTAAATTGTACTTCCAATTGAAGAGATACTCTCCCCTAAGGGATGTCACTCTTCTCCTTGGAATCCAGTTTGGATCACTATCATCTCATCTCAAAGCACTTTAAAGATTATAACTCAAGTTCAAATTATATGAATTGGAATTAAAATTTTAAACTCAAAACATCTGGAGGGTTATCCTAATAATCAGCAGTTATATTTAATATCTCAAGCAGTTAATATATTAAAATTTAAATGCTCAAATTCACAGCCATGCTTGGCGATGCTCTTTTTAATTTTAAAGGGGGTCTTAGCATTCTGGAGCACCTGCATAAAATATTATCAATTTAAAACTTTATTAATTGCCCCCTTCAATTTAATTGCCCTATACAAGCATGGCCACCTGCATAAGATTGAGTTAGTATAAATCTTTCCTAATATGGGGGTAGATCTAACGCACAATCAATCACAATACAGAGTGCAGTAAATACATAAATAATTACATCAATTGCTTAAATCTAACAACCAGTATGCAATAAAAACCACAAAAACCTGTCACACGTAAGTAGCAAAAAAGTAAACATCGACCTAGCCTAATACTAGAGTTGGTTATCCTAGCAAATCATCTAAAGTGTGTGAGGTAGGGTGTGTGGGTTTAATATATCCTAAGTAGGCTACTTGATTGAAGTTGTATGATGTTCTGGTTGGTTAAAAGGCTTAAGGGATTTAAGTTTGAGTTTAAGTATTAATGTCTTAAAATTGATTTTAAAATATATTTTAAAGGATTATTTATTACCACCTTGTTTTCACACTGAGGCCCTGAAGTTTATTTCACCTTTATTGGGGCTAATTTAATAGCCTCGTAGGCCTAGGTTACCCAGTGGTACCCGATATAATTAAATGATTTAATTTTGATTAAGTTTAAAAGTTAATTAAATTTTAATTAAGATTGATTAGTTGCTGGTTTTAAAGTTGAATTAAGATTTTCTAGAATTTTGAATGACTTATTGAATTTTAGAATTTTCTGGATTATTTTAATGATTTAATTAAGGGGTCAAAAGTTCACTTTTTGATTAAGAGTTATTTTTCGACAGTTAATATTTTATTAAAATACTATACCTTAATAAAATCCGTTAGACTATAACTATGCTGGATTTGGATTTTTCTATATTTTATTATCAAGGTTTGAAGTTTTGACTTGAATTTGAATTGAAGTTTGACCAAAAGTTGACTTTTTTTTTAAATTTGATTGATTTCTAAAATTTAATATTTTTGATAAATATTAGAGCTTAATATGAATTGAATGCCTTTGAGTTTGATTCATTTGAAGTTTATTTGAATTAGTTATAAATTTTTGAAGTTTTGATAAATTAATTGAATTATTTAATTTATTTAATTAAGGACTTTTGATAACACTGCCGTTGCCAGGTCCCAAGTCCTGGATGAGAAAAGTGGAGGGTTGCATTAGGTAGTCGACAGCCAGCGTAAAACTTGTCGAATAATAATGACATGAATCCTTTAAGAAATTGTGTTAAAGCTAGGGCGTCCCCTGGAAGCGACGCGTTGTATGGCCTGAATACAGCGACAAGTGTGCAAGGGCCGCTGCACCGCCGCCCGGGTGCAGTGTTAAATAGGCAAGGGTTACCACATCAAGGAAGGATGTGGGCAAAGAAGCTAGTCCATGAAACTAAAATTAGGATAGGAACTTGGAATATAGGTTCCCTTACAGGAAAATTAATGGAATTAATAGATATTATGATTCATAGGAAGATAAATATTCTGTGCATTCAGGAAACTAAATGGGTTGGAGAGAAGGCTAAGGAGATTGATAGTTTAGGATTTAAACTTTGGTATTCGGGTAGGAGTCGTACTAGAAATGGTGTAGGTGTGATTTTAGATAAGAGTTTGAAGGATAATGTTATAAATATTAATAGAATTGGAGATAGAATTATAGCTTTAAAGATTGTTGTTGATGCTAAGATTGTTAATATTATAAGTGCTTATGCTCCTCAAGTGGGTTTGGATATGGATTCAAAATTAAAATTTTGGAATGACTTAGAAGAATTAATATAAAAGATACCTCTTGAAGAAAGAGTTTTTATTGGAGGAGATTTAAATGGACATGTTGGTAGAGAGGTAGATGATTTTAAAAGCATTCATGGTGGCCATGGGTTTGGAAAGACAAATGAAGGTGGTAAGTCCATATTAGATTTTTGTTTAGCTTATGATTTTTTAATTGCTAATACATTATTTAAGAAAAGGAATGAGCATCTCATTACTTATAAAAATGGATATAGTACAACTCAGATTGATTATTTTCTTATAAGGAAATTAGATCGTTTAGATTGCAAAGATTGTAAAGTTATTCCGAGTGAAAACTTATGTACCCAACATCGTTTATTAGTTTTGGACTTGAAGATAATGGGGAAGAAATTAAAAAATAAAGTAAAATGTTTTCCTAGGATTAGATGGGGGCATTTAAAGAATATTAACAAAAATATTTTTGAGAGTAAGATTTTAGATCTTAAGATTTTGTCTGTGCATGAGGATGCTAATGTTATGTGGGAAAAAGTGGCTAGTAATATTAAGAATATTGCAAAAGATGTGCTTGGAGTTTCAAAGGGAAAAGCTCCTAATAGTAAAAATAATTGGTGGTGGAATCCAAATGTGCAAGAAAAGATTAAAAATAAGAAGATTTGTTATAAAAATTGGTTTAATTGTAAAAATTCTAATAATTAGAAATTATATAAAGAGGCACGTAAGGAATCTAAGAAAGCAATATGTGATGCAAAGAGTTTAGCTTTTAGTGATTTATATAATAGATTAGATACTAAGGAGGGAGAAAGATATATGTATAAGCTAGCCAAACAAAGAGATAGGAGTAGTAAGGATTTAGTTCAAGTGAAGTGTATTAAGGATGAAGATCAAAAAGTACTTTTTTTAGAAGATGATATTCAACAAAGGTGGATGAGATATTTTGCTAAACTTTTTAATGAAGAATGTGAAAATAAAATTGACTGTAGTGACCTTAGCACCTTAAATGAAAATAAAGATTTCTATTTTTATCGGTGTATTAGTAAAACCGAAGTTAGAGAGGGTTTAAAGAAAATAAAGGGTGGAAAAGCTGTTGGACCTGATGATATTCCAATAGAGGTGTGGAAATGCTTAGGAGATGAAGGAATTTCTTGGCTTACTAAACTTTTTAATACTATTTTGAAGACTAAAAAGATGCCAGATGAGTGGAGAATGAGTGTGTTAATCCCTATTTTTAAGAATAAAGGTGATGCACAAGATTGTGCGAATTATAGAGGAATTAAGTTAATGTGTCATACTTTAAAACTATGGGAACGAGTTATGGAGCATAGGTTGCGGCGTGATACTAATGTTTCTCAAAATTAATTTGGATTTATGCCGGGTAGGTCTACTATGGAAGCCATACATTTATTAAGAGGTTTGATGGAGAAATATAGAGAGAATAAGGAGGATTTACATATGATATTTATTGATTTAGAAAAAGCATATGATAAAGTTCCAAGAGAAGTGCTATGGAGAGTTCTTGAAAAGAAAGAAGTTAATAATGCTTATATTCAAATCATTAAAGATATGTATGCAGGAGCTATTACTTGTGTTCAAACACAAGGTGGTTTGACCAAGTATTTTCCTATTTCGGTTGGATTACACCAAGGATCAGCCTTAAGCCCATATCTTTTTGCTTTAGTCATCGATGTTCTCACTAGACATTTGCAAGAGGATGTACCTTGGTGTATGCTTTTTGCTGATGATATTCTTCTTGTTGATAAGACTAGAGAGGGAGTTGAAGGTAAACTAGAATTGTGGAGGTCAACCTTAGAGTCTAAAGGTTTTCGCTTGAGTAGATCTAAAACGGAATATATGGAGTGTAATTTTAGTAATAATAGACCTAGTGAGGGCATTGTGACTTTGGCCGATCAAGTCATTAATAAGAGTACACGTTTTAGATATCTTGGATCTATTGTTCAGAGTGATGGTGATATAGATGGGGATATTATCAGCAGAATCCAAGTTGGATGGTTGAAGTGGAGGAATGCATCGGGCTTATTGTGTGATAGAAAAGTACCCCTCAAACTTAAGGGAAAATTCTATAAGATGGTGGTGAGACCTGTAATGCTTTATGGTGCTGAATGTTGGCCATTAAAAGAGAAGCATAATTCTAAGTTAAGTGTTGCAGAGATGAGGATGCTCAGGTGGATGAGTGGCTTTACCCTTAGAGATAGGATACGAAATGAGCATATTCGTGAAAAGGTTGGAGTAGCTCCAGTGGAAGATAAGATTAGAGAGAGTCGCCTTAGATGGTTTGGTCACGTAAAACGGCGGCCTCCCGATGACCCGGTTAGGAAAGTAGAGGTCTTAGATTTGACTTATGTTAAGAAAGGTAGAGGTAGACCTAAAAAGACTTGGTTAGAAAATATTAGAAATGATCTTTCTTTATTAGATTTAAACGAGAATTTGACTTTTAATAGGACACAATGGAGAAAAAGGATTCATGTAGCCGACCCCACGTAGTGGGATAAAGGCTTGATGTTGTTGTTGTTGTTGTAATTAAGGACTTTTGATGATTTGAATCCAAATGACCTCCAAACTTTTTGAAATCACCTCAAAAGATCAGGAATGATCTAAGGAGATATTATCAAGTGTTTGGGAGATTTTTAGAATTTTTAATTATTTTTAATTAATTAAATTAAATAAATATTAAATTTTACTTAAAATTAAATTATTCTTAAATTTAATGTCAAATCTGGTTGATTTTATTTTTCATTTATCAAAGATTCAATTCTGGTCAGTTAGAGATATTATTTGTAATTTTTGGATTTAAATTTAATTTATTAGAATTTTTGGAACTTTCAAAGCTTAATTAAGGTTTAATCTTGATTAAATTATTTAAAAGGCTTAATGACTTCAAAATTCAGTAAAAAATTTTCCTAGGGCTGAGAGTATCACTAAGTTTAAGTGGTTTGAGTTTCAAGTCAAAAGGAGATATATCATAATTATTGAAATATTTCTAAATTTTCTAAACCTATATCCTTAATTATTGTCCTTAAGAATGTCATTAGGTTAAGTGGGTTTAAATCAAAGTCACTAACCCTTGAACAAACACATGTAAGCTTACACACAATCACATCCTATAACTAAGAGAGTCCTAAGTGTGTGTGTGCACCTACACATGCAAATCGAAGCACAATTTAATATTTTAAGAATAATGCTAAGGAATGGATAATTAACAAGCTAATTATCCACTAACTAATCCCCACTAAATCAATTCAGTCAAGCTGAATCTCTGATTAAAATTTCATGTCAAATCAAGGATTCAAAATAATCTAAAAATACATTTAACTTTTTTTAAAAAATAATTTTACTTTAAAATTATGTATTAATATAGATTTAAATTTTTAATAATCCAAAATAATATTAAATTTTGCTCAAATAATTTTAGAAAAGTTCTTTGGAAATTCAAAATACTTTGAAACAAATTTTCTTAATATTTTAAAATATTTGGATTCATTTTAATTAAAAAATAATTAAAATAACAAAATAAATAATATTTAAAATTACTTAAAATACAGAAAATATTTTAAAGTAATTTTAATTTTAAATTAAAGGCCTTGAAAATCCGAGTAATTTGACATATTATATGAATTTTTTGGATTAAAATTGATTTTATTTTGAATTTTTGAAAAAAAACTAAGTTTAAAATAATCTTAAATTAATTTTAAATCAAGTTAACTAAAAGGAGGCGATGGCTAGACGCGTGGCATCCCGGGACTGGTCCAATGAAATTGTGGACGTGATAAACCAATCATAGGCAATGATTACGCGTCGGCGCAATCATTGCCTAATGATTATCCGGTAGCGGGCCCACACGCAATCACTAATCCACGTTAATATGAGACGAAAGCTATTTGATTCAACACGGTTTTAAAACAATGGCTGAGATTGAGTCACACCAAACTTAATTGAACCAACTGATCTGCGCGGTCGAATGAGTCCGCAGAAAAATCCAATTCGAGCCGTTGATTAAAAGATCAACGCCTCAAATTTTGTTCAAATGCATGGGACGAACCGTAAAACCCTAGGATTCATTTTTTGGCTTGTTCTCTTGACTTAGCTAATTAAATCTAATGAAATTTAAACCATAGAATGTATTAATGAAGATCATTAGTATGGAAGTAATTTCAAAGCGTAAAATGCACTTTTCAAAAAGCTATTTTAATCTAGGTGTTTTGAACTAGGGTTAGGGATTTCGAGGTATCTAACTGTTGGATTGGAACGATTTTGGGCTCTCTAAATTTATAGTTTGTTTAAGTTTATTCCTCCAGAAGACAACGAGGGCTGAGGAGGTCTGGATCTTGAGCTATAGGCCTGGGACGGTCTTCAAGCAAAGGTGGCTAGAATCCCCTCGCCGGTGAGCTTTGACCGTCGAATTTTGGGTTGGTTAATGTAAAAGAGTGTGTGTAGATCCAAAATGAAAGAAGATTTGGTCTGGAGAAGGTCAGGGTAGTGAGAGAGTGAATGGTGAAGAATGATAGCACATTTCTATGTTTTTTTCCTATTCAAGTGTCTCCAGGCCAAATGAATGGCTGAGATCGACTTTGCCTCTCACCAGATGTTTGCCAAGTGTCTAGGGGCCGTTAGGGAGCAAGAATATTCAAGGACAAAAGGACTAGTGAGGTGGAAAGGCCTTCTATGTCCTTTTTGAGCACATAGGATTTATTGGAGCCATTAGATCTCCATCCAAGGGATAAGGACAGCTCTAGGAAGGTTCTAGAGTCTATCAAAGCTGCTGGAGTGATTGGAGATAGAGTTGATTAGCTTAAAATGGGTTTGAACATGTAAATTGACCAATTAATGATGTCTTGACCTTTTATTGACTGGTTTGACCAGTCAATAGGTCAAAATAAATGATGTGGCATCATGGAGTGGCCTTGAGCTAGTTAAATTGATTTGGAAAGGGTTTGAAGGAATTAAGTGAGTGTATGTGCAAGTTAAGAGGTATTTAACCAAACTTAAAAATTATTTTGGTCAAAATCTCTAAAACTTGGCTTGGACTGGATTTGAATATATTTAATCTCTAAAATAGAATAAGATCAAGGGCTTAATAAAGTTTGAGTGAGTTGATTCATTAAGAGTCATTATTTTGATTCAAATGGATTAGTTTTGACTTGATCTAGACTAAGTTAACTATTGACTAGGCCAGGGTAACCAGTCTAACTCAAATCACCAGATGTACATTCAAGGGACTTTGGGTAAAATCTGAATGCATTTAGGATTTGATTTTAATACAAGAGAGCTTAAGGGTTGATCTGGTCAACTTACGTTAACTTGGTCAACCAGGTTGACCCAGGGTTAGGGGTTGGGTCCAATAAATTTGAAATGACCATCTGAGACTACTAGGAGTGGTCCCAAGGTCTAATATAGTCATTAAGGTTAAATGGGCCTAATGGGCCCATTAAGAGCATTTGGGTCAACCCTAGTTGATGTGGTCAACCAGGTTGACCCACGGTCTGGAATTGGGCTTGATAGATTTGGTTTGACATTTGAAACATGCTGGAAGTGGTTTCATTTGATTTAGAGCTCATTTGATCAAAGATGACTATTCATACCCCTAAGGGATATTTTAGTCATTTTGACCCCTAGTCAACTAGGGGTCAAAGTGAGTCCAAAAAAATATAATTTATTGTTCAATGGATCATAATCAAGGGTCTAGATGTGATTGGAGGCTTTAGAGAAATCTCCAAGGTCAAAATCCACTGGGTGCAAGATCTAGTGGCATAGGCTGTAAATATTTAAAGGTTTTATAGCCTTTGGAATTCAATTCAATTTTTGAGGTTAAAAACCTCAGAATGAGCTCAAATTTGGGGGGTTGCCTCTAGAGATATGTCCCATTAGTATGCAATTGACAGACTCTGAATCAGAGGTCATTTGGCTGGATTTTGAAAGGTTTGAAAATTCCCTTGAGAAAGCTTTCAGGACCTGGGTCCTTAGCCTTGAGGTTTGATTTGAAAGTCTAGATTTGAACTAGATTTTTTATTTGAATGATTGGATTTGAATTATCCATATCATTTATGATCATTTAGAATGATCATGAGTGATAGGATAGGATTGAAGTTTGATAGGAGGTTGAATAGACTAGAGCCTGGGCTAGAGTCTAGTTAGGTTTGGGATTTGAATTGGTTTGAGGTATGGACTGATTTGAGGTTTGAATTAAATTGAGATCTGGATTAGCTTAAGGTTGAGGTTGAATCAAGGTCTAGGTTGATTTAGAATTTAAATAGATATGGGGTCAGGATTTATTTGAATCTGGATTGATCTAGGGATTAGATTGATTTAGAATATAGATAATATCCAAGGGTTTGAATTCTAGGGAAATCTTAAAATCTAGAAGTCCTAGGATCCAGGGTCTAGAAGCATCCTAGAATCTATGTTGATTTAAATATGGATTAATTTAAGATCAGATTGATCCTAGGGTCTTGATATATCTAGAGTCAGGGCAGATCTTAGGGTCTGGATTGGTTTAGTTTGGGTAGATCTAGGACCTAGGTAGATATTAGTGTTTGAAGTGATCTAATACCTAAATTGATCTAGGATCTAAGTAGATCTTATAGTTTGAAATCTAGGAGAATCCTAGAGTTCTAGATGTCATAATGCTTGGGGTCTAAAAGGATCCTAGGATCTAGAAGAACTCTAGGGTTTAGAATCTAGGAGGATCCTAGGGTCTAGATAATTCCTAAGGCCTGGATTTAATCTAGGGTCTTGATTGGGTCCTAATGACCTCATACAAAAATGAGGTCAACAACTCCTTGGGTAATCTCTCCTATTTCATCTTCTTCCTTAGCTCTAGACTGCATAGGATCAGATTCATCAAACACTACATGAGTAGTCTCCTGCATAACAAATGTCCTCTTATTAAACACTCTAAAGGATTTCCCTACACTTGAATATCCTAAGAACACTCCTTCATCAGATTTTGGGTCAAATTTTCCTAAGGATGATTTCTCATTGTTAAGAATGAAGACTTTACAGCCAAAGACATAGAGGTGGGATAGGTTTGGAGTTCTACCCTTAATGATCTCATAGGGTGTCTTATTTAGATTGGATCTAACATTTACCCTATTCAATATATAATAGGATGTATTCACCGCTTCTGCCCAAAAATATTTTAGAAGTGAATACTCAGCAAGCATGACTTTAGCAGCTTCCACTAAGGTCCTATTCTTTCTTTCAGCTTCCTCGTTCTGCTGAGGGATCCTAGGATCTAAAAAGTTTTGACTAATCCCTTACTCCTCATCGAAAGTTCTAAATCTCACATTCTCAAACTCTCCACCATGATCACTATGAATGGTCAAGATCTCATAACCTAGCTTCTTCTGAAAAAGTGGAGAAGGTTTTAAATTCATCAAACGACTCAGTTTTATGTGACAAAAATCTAATCCAAGTAAACCTCGAGTAGTCATCAACAATCACAAATCCATAAACTTTTCCCCCTAAGCTGGCAGTGCTAATGGGTCCAACCAAATCCATGTGAAGGACTTATAAAGGTCTAGAGGTGTTGATGTCCTTAATGGAGTGGAAAGAGGATTGGACTTATTTTCCTAGTTAACAGGCATCACACAGGTGGTCCTTAGTGAACTTAAGCTTGGGGACACCACTAACTAAGTCCTTTTGGGTTACTCTTCTAAGAGTTTTCATGCTGGCATGACATAAACTTCTATGCCACATCCAAGACTCATCAGTAGCAATTTTTAAGTAGAATGATGCAACACACTTAATATTATTTAAATTAAGTATATAGATGTTGTTGATCCTCTTGCCTTGCAAAATAGTGTTATTATTTAAGCTGATAATGCAAGTGTTTGCCAGGAACTTTATGCTGAACCCTTTGTCACATAGTTGACTGATGCTAAGCAAGTTTTGTTTTAGTCCATATATAAGCAACACATTTTTAATTAAAATGTTCTTGGAGTTTCCAATTGTACTTGTGCCTACCACTTTTTTGGTGGTGTTATCTCCAAGGGTGACCTTGCCTCCAGCCCTGGCCTACAGCAAAATGATTGATTTGTATCTCCAGTCATATGCCTTAAACATCCGCTATCCAGGTACCACTTGCTCTCACGAGGTCTTGTGTGAGAGCACACATACAAAATTATCAAACGTCAGATTTAGGAATCGAAATAAGTTTGGGTTCCTTCTTATGGAAGGAAGAATGCAATGCATGTGTGTTATGCTATGAATCATGCAATTTGGGCCTCCACACCCAATGTGTACTACAGTGAATAGTGCAGGTATGGGAGATATGTCCTAACATGCCACAAGAAAAATATCTAATGCCAGGAAAAGGGTTAACTAATCAACATGGGTTATAGTGCCTCTTCCTATATTTAGATGATGCATGCTTTGATGATTGTATATAAAATTCTTCAAGTGATGGAGGATGTTTATTTTTCATAAGAGCGGTTAATTCAGCGTCAAAGAATTTATTTGAACTATTCAGACTTGAATTTTCTACTCTTAATACATGCTCCCTACTTTTAACATCGAATGCATGAGTTTTTAATTCCTTGAATGCAACTTCTAATTCATCATATGATGCTTTCAATGAATCATGCTCAATAAATAATTTAGAGTGCTTTTTATTTAAGTTATCAAATTCATCAAATAATGACATGTGATTGCTATCAAGTGAAGAATGATCCGTAAGTAAAACTTCATACTCTTTTTCAATGTTCAAGAGTTCCAATTTCAGGCTAGTATGCATTTTCTTAAGTTTCATATATGATGAATGGATTTTCTCAGAAATATTAAGTAATTAATCGTAGGTTAAATCACATATCTCTTCTTGTCAGAATAACCACGATGTTCATCCGTCATCAAACACAAGTTTGTAGTCTCCTATTCAGCTTCAATCTCAGAGGAGTTAAATACAGAATCCGCCCAGAAAGCCTTTTAAATTTATTTATTTTCCTTCCCTAACTTAGGCTTCTCCTTGCCTCGGTGAGCTTTAAGTGTAGGATAATCAACTTTTATATGTCCAGGCTTCCTGCATTCAAAGCAAACCATATCAAAAGAACCTTTAAAATTTTTGTTATACTTACCTTTGTTCCATTTTTGATACTTTTTGTGTTTCTTCCTTAGAAAGCGTTTGAATTGCCTAGTGATTAAGGCAACATCATGGCTTTCAGACCCAGAAGAATCAATCTCCATATCATTAGCCTTCAGTGCCATAGTTTTCTCTTTCTTTTTCTCCCCTGCATCAAGTTATCTTTAGTTCACTCCTTACTCATAAGTAATGAGTGATCCAAGTAAGTTATCAATAGAATAAGTGTTCAAATCCTTAGATTCAGTGATCACAGTTATCTTGGCATCATAGGAAGAAGAAAAATATCTCAAGATTTTGTTAACTTTTTCATAATTAGTGAGCTGTCTTCCTAAGGCATGTAGGGAGGTGACAATTTGTCTAAACCTAATATACATTTTAGATATTAACTCATTAGGTTTCATGTGAAAGAGTTAGTAGTCGTGAAGTAAGATATTCAATTAGATTGCTTGACTTCTGATGTGCCTTCATAAGTAATGCATAATCTATCCCAGATTTCTTTACCAGTTATGCAAGTAGAGACACGCATGTAATCCTCAGATTTTAATGCACAGAAAAAATAGTTCAAGAATTTTGCATGCAGTTGTGCTAAATCTCGATCATCAAATGTTGATTCAGTAAAAAGAAGTTTAGTTTTAATGCCATCAACTATTCTAGATGGTGCAGAGTATCCATCTTTAACAAGCATGCACATGGGATAATCTATAGATTGTAAAAAGGTGGACATGCGAGTTTTCCAGAAATCAAAAGGTATGTTATCAAATAAGGGTGGTCGAGTAATGGAATATCCTTCTAGAGTGTTTATATTACCAAAGTTAGCCATGGATCAAATTCAAAAGTTTTTTCAAAACTTAATTTTATGAATCCATCTCTGATACCACTTAAAAGTTCATTAAGGATGTTAAGCTCTTGTGACTAGCCCGAGGCTACCTAAGAGGCGGAAGGTGAATTGGTAGTTTTAAAAATCTTGAACAGAAATGATGTTGAAAATCTTTTTAGATGTTTTAAAATTATTAAAATTTTGCGATGATGTGGAGATGTTTAACGAAGCAGAATAATAACTTTAACCACACGATCATCCATATAACATAAAGTGCAGAAATCAAAAAGCAGAATAGTAAAAGAAAGAACACAAAAGATTTTATAGTGGTTTGGTCAACTTGACCTACATCCACTCCCCGGAGCCTCCCCTCCAGGTATTGCACTAAAACCCAGTAACTCTCCTTCTGCTCCCATAGTAAGGTGGAGAAGCCTTTTCAAAACTCCTTTTCAGCAACCCGGTGAGGCAGAGAACCCAGACTCCTTTTGCTTCCTCCTGAAGCAGGCAGAGAACCTTACATCCTTTCGCTTCCTCCTGAAGCAGGCAGAGAACCTTACCTCCTTTCACTTCCTCCCGAAGCAGGTAGAGAATCTTAATCTTCTTTCTGATGATCCTTCCCACAGAGACACTACGGGATAAGGGATGATGACTGGAGAAGATGACTCGAATCCTTACTTGGAGTAACCTTTATGAACACCTCACAAACTCCCCCTCACAAGATTCTCTCTCTCTCTCCCAAGCTCTCCCTCTCCCTCTTGAGGCTCTCTCAGGTGAGGATATCGATAAAAGATCTCAACAGTAGTAAGAAAAAGATCTTAAATTGAAGGGCTCAAAAATTGCCCTAAATTTCAACTTGCCATCAAAGATCATCCTGTACGATCAGTGTAAATCAGCCCCTTTTAGCTTGAACGATCTAGTTCCTCTAGACGATTAGAAGATATGGTTTATTCAGATCATCCGGGACAATTCTTCGATCGTCCTGGATGATTAGGTCAAAATCAGGAATATTGACCAGCACACAGTTTGGGACATCTAATAGAAAAGTCAAAACGATCAAAAGAAAATGCCTTGATCGTCCAGGACGATATGTATATCATCCTATACGATTAGTTCAAAAATTTCCAATATCGTCTAGCACACAGTTTGGGTCATCCAGGATAACTATACTGGCTTATTTCAAAATGACTTTATCATCTCGGACGATATCTCTATCGTCCTGTATGATTTGTTCAAAAATGGCAATATCGTCTAGCACACACATCGGGTCGTCTAGTTGAGATATACTAGACGATGTGGATTTCTAATTGATCATCCAGGACTATATGATTGATTAATCAATTCTTAATTACTTTCTTTAATCACCTGACTAATTTAGGTATGGTTGTACTGAATCGTTCAGGATAATATACGTATCATCCGGGGCAATTAGACCAAAATACTAAAAATAAAAACTTGCCTAACTTAGTCTTATGGTTGAGATTTTCTGATTTGAGCATATTATCCTGTACAATGGGATTATCGTCCAAGATGATCTGCTTAATCAAATCGACTTAACATGGTTACCCTAATTAGGGTTTCTATTTTCAATGGATCGTCTAGGATGATATAAACAAAAATAGAATATATGCTCTAACTCACTAAAAATCTCCACCTTAGTGTGTATGTGCAAGGTTACTTAGCTTGGGGATCCATTACCTTACATTTGACTCAAGAAAGATGAAAAATTATATTGAAATTAAAAAAAATAGACTGACCCTATCTTGAGCTGGCTTGAACCGCAATTGATCCAGTAAACCTGAAAGGTTAGGCAATCAAGCAGAAACAAATTTGTTATCACCAAAATTATAATCCTTGAATTCAGATTTGCATCATTTCTCACCTTCAAAATGTCACATTTCTTTCAATATTATACACATATTCAATACATCTTATTAAATAAAGCATAATTTAATTTAATTAAAAAAGTATCAAAATATCCTAACTATAGGCAATAGAAATACTACTGAGCAAAAATTTACTATTTAAAAATATTTTGAAGCTTCAATTAAACTAAAATACTATTTTTAGATGTCAAAATAAATTTTTGAATTGATTAAAATTCTTACCTTTTCAAAATCGCCCGACAAAAAATCTCAAAAAAAGACTCAAAATATTCATAATCTCGATCTCTATAACATAAAAAAAGTTATGTGATGAAAGTTTTATCAAAACAAAGTTATCCACATTTTTGGTAACTAAAATATAATTTTGATCAAAAAAATTTCATAAACACCAAATTATTGAAAACTAAAATAGGCAAAACATAACTACCTCGAGATGAACAAAATTTTCAACTGGACCGTTACACAAAAATGACTATATTACCTCTAAAACCAAGCTTTCTTTTTCTCTCTCCTCTCTTTTCTTCTTATTTTCTCAAATCCATTCTCTCGTTTGGGTAAAAGGGGTGAAATGAGCTTAATGGTTTTTAAGAACATTGATAGTGGATTAAAATTTTTTACAATAAAATATATCAAATATACCAAGCATAAAATAGTAATTATCATTTAAATATAAAGATCATATAAATCCCTTTATATCTTCAAATTCAAAGATCCAAAAATTATGAAAAATATTCAAAAGTTAGCTAAGCATGTCTATAAGATTTTGATAAAACTGGTTTGCAAAATAAACATCCAATGGTCCTAAAATCCTTACTAGTACTAATATATGCCAATTTTTTAAGGAATTACATCAATGCCCAAAAATTAGAAAAAATTATTATAACAAAAGCACAATAGTATCTATGTTATATGGAAGACGGTTTATAATTTGAACTTATAATAATTCTTGAATAAATTTTTGACTATTATAGGCCAAATTATATATATATTTAAAATTTTAGAGTTATAAAAATCCACAAAAAATATCATCCTCAAAATTCTCAGACCAAAATAAGTTAGAATAAACCCTGATAAGCTGTCTCATCTCAGCTTCCTTCTCCCAAATAGCCTCTTTGGCGGTTCTATTTTTCCACTGCACCTTGATCATTAGAATTTGTTTACTCTTTAATTTTCTAACATCGTATGCTAGAATCCTATCTGGCAGTTTTTTATTGTGCAGACTCGGATAAACCTCCACATCGTCAGCATTAAACAAAATATTTAACCTAAAATTCAACCAGCATGTGCTTATGATCATAATATTTCTTCTTCCTATATATACAGATCTTAGCGCCTTTCTCTGATTCGATTGATCTTTGTTATAGTGTCATCCACAAAAATAGATCCTATCACATGTCTATCCCCCACCTATATGAAAGTCAAAGGGTTCTACAATCGTACTAAGCTTTATAAGGAGCTATACATATTCCAGACTGATAACTATTATTATATGCAAACCCTATCAATGAAATATGATCCTCCCAACTATAGCCAAAATCTGGAACAAATAGTCTCAAAAGATCATCTAGTATCTGAATAGTTTTTTTAGACTATATGTATATCTGCGGGTGAAAAGTTATACAAAAGTGCACTTTTACACCAAGTCCCTCTTGAATACCTCTCCATATATAACATGTAGGTAAATTAATTGTCAAAATCAGATATAAATGCCTTTTACACACTGTATAATATAATAATATCTCTATCATAAATTTATGCTAACCTGTCAACTAGATCCATTTGTCATATCAGAATAAAATGCGTAGATTTCATCAATTGATCGATAATAACCCAAATAATATAATGTGTCTGCCTCAATATGGGAAAACTCATAGCACAATCCATTATCACCTCTTATCATTTTTATTCCAAAATAGGTAATGATTGTAGAAGACCACCCAATCTTTGATGCTTTGTCTTTAGTAACTGACAATCCTTACACTTTGATACAAAGTCTATTATATCCTTCTTTAATAGAGGCTATCAGAACATATCTTTCAAATCCACATATATTTTGCTAATTTTGGATGAATACTATAGCCCGAACAATGTGCCTCATGTAAAATCTTATCTCTCAACCCACCATTAAAAGGAACTCATAATCTATTCTTGTAATGACACCAAAATCAGATACTCGTAGTTCAATCTTCTTACCATCTTTGATAAGATCAATCAATTTTAGATGCTATATATCTGACTTCTGAGCTTCCTGAATTCTTCCTTACAAAATAGGATGAATAATTATCTGAGCTAAAATTTTTTATTTATATCAACTTATAATATCTCTATCTCTAGCTTATCCAAATCTTGAATAAGGAAGTCTATATAAGTAAGTGATTAAAGAGAAGTACCTAATGACTACCTACTCAAAATATCTACTACCATATTCACCTTACCAGACTAATATTGAATATATATATATCATAATCCCTTATCAACTCAAGCCATCTCCTCCATCTCAAATTCAGATCCTTCTGAGTGAAGATGTGCTTGAAACTTTGATGATATATAAAGATCCCATATCTAACTCATAAATAATGCCTCCAAAACTTCAGAGCAAAAACAACAACAAATAACTCCATATCTTATGTTGGATAGTTCTTTTATATGGTTTTAACTATTGAGATGCATAAACAATGACTTTTATGGTTCTATCACTATGCATCCCAATCATTTTAATGAATCATCATTGAAAACCTAAAATCTATTTGTACCTAAAAGAATAGTCAGAATTAGAGCATAAGTTAAACAATCCTTCAATATTTACAAACTCTCATCACACTCTGGAGTCCATGTAAAAGCTACTGACTTTTCAGTTAGTCTCATCAATGGTAAAGAAATGTGAGAAAACTTCTGAATAAACTTTCGATAATAACCACTCAAGCCTAAGAAACTATGAACCTAAAAATTTGTAGTAGGTCTTGGCCAATCAGAAATAGCCTGAACCATCTGGGAATCTATTGCAATACCTGCACTTCTCACTACGTGCCCCAAAAATAAAATGCTCCTCAGCCAGAACTTATACTTCAAGAATTTAACAAACAACTAATGATGCTTCAAAATCTTTAGAGCAATCATCAAGTATGGTGCATGCTCTTTCTTAGATCTGGAATAAATTAAAATATCATCCATAAAGTTGATAATAAACTAGTCTAAATACTTCATAAAAACTTTGTTCATCAAATCCATGATGATCACTGGGGCATTATTCACTCTAAATGGGATGTGTAAAACTCATAATGGCTGTACCTTATAATAAATATTATATTCATCACATCCTCCTCTCTCACCTTCAACTGATGATAATCATATTACATATCGATCTTAGCAAATATCAAACATCTAGCTAGCTGATCAAATAAGTCATCAATTCTAAATAAAAGAAACTTATTTGTTATAGTGAATTTGTTCAACTCCCTATAACTAATGCACTTGTGCATCGTATTATCTTTTTTCTTCATAAATAGGATAAATGCTCCTTATGGAGACACACTAGGATGGATGAATCCCATGTCAACTAACTTCTAAAGCTAAACCTTCAACTCTTGAAGCTTCTTTGGTGGCATCCTATATGAAGCTTTTAAAATTGGGATTGTACCAAAAAAATCTATACAAAACTCTACTTCTCTGCCCAGTAGTAAAGTCACTAACTCCTTGAGGAAGACATTTAAAAATTCATGAACCATTGGATCACTACTTATAGATGCAGACGAGATGTGAAGATCTCTAACAGATGCCAAAAAGACTGGACAACCTTTCCTCTAAAGTCTATCAACTTCTATAGTAGAAATCAGACATGATAAAACACCTTTAACTCCCTAAAATATATAGCTCTCACTATCAAGAAATGAGGTGACTCACTTTTTCAAACAATCAATCTAAGCCTCAAATTGACTCAATTAGTTCATATCCAAAATAATAACAAATGCAAAAATCGATAATAAAATTATATTGGATTTCACTTCTTATAAGAAATCTCAATCTCATAGAAATATATTCTACTGGCTATCAGACCATCTCCATTCGGTAAAGTAAAAGATAGAGAAAAGTATAATAAAACTAAATATAAGTGTAGTAAATCAAAGAAACTCTTAAAATAAATGAATGACTAGCTTCAGAATAAAATAAATTTGACATGGCTGATTAGAAATGTAAGATGTAATTATAACCACATCTGGAGCATCTTGAGTCTCCTGTTGAGTTAAATTATAAACTCAGGTTGCACTGGAGTCAAAGCAACATAACTACTAGCACTTCCTAAACCTCTAGAATGCTGAACTTGTGATCCCGGATCAACATCCTGGTTATCAAAAGTCTAAAAAAATATGGTTGAGGTGGTATAACCTTTAGCCTACCCATGATCGACTGCCTCGATCTATCATCTCTCAAATCAGAACATCTATCAAAGCCATCCTATGGACACTCAGTAATCTTGTATCCAAACTAATCATAACAAAAATACCAGCCTAGCACTCTGTAGTACTGACCACTTTTACTCCTATCACACTACTGACATAATGGGGCCACACTAATTGAACCCCTAGAACTAGCAACATTGACTCTATTTTATTAAGTAAAAAATGCTACTAATTATCCCTTCCTTTTGAACTCAATAAGCCCAAACCTACTTTTCTTCCTAGAATGGTTACTACTAGGTGTCTCACCACCAAATCTTTTCTTACTCATAGTCCATCACTATTGAATCGTTATCAAATCAATCTCTTTACTCTTGGCCCTCTCAACCAATTGAGCAAAGTCGATAATATCCTATGCTCGCAATAGCTTCCTCAAAGCCTCTCAAAGTCCCTTCAAAATTGGTAACACTTCTCCTTTGAAGTGATAATCAACTATGAAGCATACCTGGAGAGAGCAATAAACTCTGCTTATACTGTATAACCATGTACTTCAATGAATAAATCTCAGACAAAAAATTTTGTAGTTATTATAATAACCCAAATTTTGACCTAGTGAAATAATTTTTTTTAGGAGTTATTATAAGTCTAAATCATAAATGATTACAGTAAAGTTGATCCCAAAAGATTTTCAAATTCCAGAATTGGCGGGCTCTTCTCGGCGAAAATCAAGGGGGCGGATTCACACCGTCCTTGGCTGGCGTGAAGCCGGATGGAGGCTCGCCGTCCATCCTCTGGTGGAACTTCGGAGGTAATCAGATCTGACAACTCCTTTACTTGTTCGAATCGGAATACTTCAGATTTGCTGCACAAGTCCTCTAACATGGGTGTAGTAATTAGAGAAGGGGCTTTTGTTAATCAAAACAAGAATATATTTGTGGAAGGAAAGGGTAAAGCCATTGTTACAGCTTCTTATTGCAAAACTAAAGATCCGGTATCTCCGGTGGTTTCTCCTTTAAATGACCGTGAAGCTTCTTCATCCGGCATGAAAATCTTTATTAATCGATTTGGTATTTCAAATGCAATCCCTGTCATTAGCGACAGCGTGATAAATGCGAATGCCAAGAATTTGAATAACAAAGGCAATTGTGTTACGAATGAGAATCTGTCCACTGGAGATATGTGACAGGATCAACTAGCGGTAGGGGCTGGGACAGTGGAAACCAAGGTTATGAATGCTTCGGTGTCTAGTCGGATCAAGGATTTGAAAGAGGTCAGAAGTTGTATTTCTGGAGACTTGAATGGTCTTAAACAGGATTCAAACCAAGTAATCCCACCTGTAGCAGTCAACAAGATGGGTAATTTTATCCCTAATGCCTGGAATAGGAAGAATAATGTTAGAGTGTATAAGCTGGAATTGGGTTCATTTTTATCTGATGATGGGAAATCCGTGAAACTGCATATGGGTAATGTGGTGGAGAATTCTAAGAAATTGGATAAGGCTTTGATCATCAAAGTATTTGGTGATAATGTTCCTTTCTTTGTTATTAATCAGGAGTTGAGAAGGCAGTGGGGTGGCTTTGGGAGGTTTCAACTCACTATGTTGGGAGGAGATTGGATTCTCTATTCTTGTGAGGAAGACTTGGTCATGGAATCGATTTTATCTGAAGGACCTTGGTTTGTCAAAGGTCATATAATTGGGATGGATAAGTGGTCTCCGACATTTTCTCCTAATTCTTTGAAGGGCTTATCTGCGCCTGTTTGGATTAGATTACCCAGCTTACCCCTGCAATGTTGGGATGATATTAATGTTTGTAGAATTGCATCTCTAGTGGGAAAGCCTTTGCTTTTGGATGGTAACATGTTCTAATGGAATAGGAGAGAATTTGCTCAGGTGTGTGTAAGGATTGAGCTGGATAAGCCATTACCTCTTGGTGTTTGGGTGGAGGGAGATTCATCTAAATTCTTCCAAAAGATTGAATATGAAAAGATCTATAAACTTTACTATAAGTGTGGAAAAATTGGACATCTATTTAAAAGTTGTGGTGAAAATAAATTGTTGGTGAATGAAGTCAAGAAGGGATCTATTGATTCAGCAGTAGGTGCCGTTGATAAGGTCCAGCAGATTTCTGATGAAGTTGCCAAGGATGACAGGGAAGAGCATGATTATGGTCCATGGATTCATGTCAGGTATGGGAAAAATAATAAGGTGGTGGGCTCTAGGAACAAGATTCCTTCTAAACTTATTGGTAAACCAATCTCTAAGTGGAAAGAATCTGCTTCTCGGTTCAATGAGGGAATTGTGGATGGCAGTGAAGGAATTACTCATAAAGTGAATCCTATTGAGTCTGTAACAAATGATGAAGTTAATAAGTTAGCTGCTCCTTTTATGAGTAAAGAGGTAGAAGATGGTGAGTTAAATGCCGTTCAGCTGAAGGTTTCTCAAGATGCTGATGTGGAATCACATGTTGATGAAATTTCTGTTCAGGTGGTGGAAGTTGGTTCGACCAATAAATTTGACCTGCTCTCTACTTTGGTAGATAACTGTTCCAATGAGGAGGTGGTTGCTGATGACTTAGGGGTAAGTAAAGGCAAACAAAACTCTTCAATTAATCTTGACTTGGTTAGGGAGGAGGGATCTTGTAAAGTTGACTCTAATAAAGTCAAAAGAAAGTTGGGTAAAGAGCTGAAAACTCTTGGTCCAATTAAGCTTTTGTCAAGAAATAGAAAGGTAGATGGAGGAAATAGAAGTATGGGTGTTGGGGTTAACTCCCCTACCAATCAATGAATTCCATAGCCTTTTGGAATTGTAGAGGAGCAAGGAAAATTCATGCTTCTCTATATCTTAAAGAGTTTGTGAAGAAGAATGGGGTTATATTTGTTGGTTTATTGGAAACTAAAGTTTCTTCTATGGATAGGAAGGATATTAATTTGCTTATTGGTGAGGATTGGAACTTTTTTCATTTTCCATCAGCTGGACATTCTGTTTGATTGAAAAATATAGTTTTAAAAAAAAATGTTTAATTTTCTTTGGGAAAGTTAAATTTCTGGAATTTTGATTTTATAACCAAACACTTATTATGAATAATATATCACCTCGAAAGGTGAACATATCGTTCCCTAATAGGTTCAGATTATAAATCTTCGAATTTATCTGATTATCATAGTCAAACTCAAGGAGAAACAACACACGATCTCGAAAGATCAAAATGATGTTTAATCAATTGTTTGATTATGTTAATCTGAATAGGATCATTAATTTCATAATTAGAACTATGATTGTAATTGACATATCTATCCGAAGAAAGAAGATATCAATCATATCAATAGTTTGAATATGAAAATAATGATCGCCATTTTTTGTTTTGATTTCCCAAAGATAATTAATTAAAGGTTTTGAAAAGGTTTGATTTTGAAATCAGGTCTGGGTTTCTAAATCTCCTACGAGCGCAAGCCCTCGTAGTTAATTACATCATAGGAAACCAGAAAATTTTCTACTAATACTCTCGATTAAAATAGCGATACGAATTTAATTTAAGATTTTCAAAGCATGATATCAAAGAGGTTAAGGATTGGGATTTCAAGTGGGAATGGTTCAAGGTTGAGCACTTATTTCTGGAGTCAAAGGAGAAGAGTAGGAGGTGTTTTGAGATTCTGAATTACTTCAGAAACACCTCAAACTATCCTAAGTGTTGGGCTTGAATTTGATTGAAAGAGATTTTTAATTTGAATGGTCAATTTTATTAGAAAGTGGGAATTAGATTCCCAGAAGATTGAGGTCTAAGGATTGAAGATATGCCTCAGAACCTAAGTCTAAAATGGGTACTGAGAATCAGTGACCCGGATCCTAGCTAATGCAATGCAATCTGGACTTACCCCGGCCTGAATTGGGGAGCCAGCTAAACCACCTAAACGCTTCAAAACCATGAGTCAAAGTATTTTAAATGTAGAGTGGTTAGGGGACATTATTTAAGATTAGTTTAAGGAGAGTAGGGCTGACATCTAGAGCAGATTCCTATTTAGCCCTTTAACATATGTTGGGTTAAATGCTTAAGCTAAAAAAATGCAATTAAAATTTAGACTCAATTTTTAATTTATATCTAATGCAATACATGCTAGTTGACTCGATAAAATGCTTAAATTAATATGAAGCAGTTTTAAAATAGGCTTAAAAATAGATTTTATCCTAGAGATTGCACAACATCCCCTTGGACAGAACTGCACCCTAATAGGTCAGGTGGTCTGCCAGAACCCGCAGGCGGGGAGGTGCCTAACAAGGTAGAGAAAAGTTCAATATGATGCATGAAAAACTCCCGATGAGTCCGGGCTTACTTCTTAAGAGCGTTAGAGTTTCTATCTGAGCTTAAAAATTTTAAATTTTGTTTAAGTAGAAAAAGTTAATGACCGTACCCTCACGAGCCTCCGATCGGGTTCCAGGCTAAATCAAATGCGACATGCAAGAACGCCAAATAACTACTAAAAGCATGCAAGTCCTTAATCGCAATCAACATCAGGTAATCAAATCAATTAAATAATTAAATCAATTAAATAATTAAATCAATTAAATAAATGCTCAAACTGAAAGTCAATGTGGCAAGTGCCACTTAATTATACAACCCAGGGTCTGCAGTAAAGTAAAGTGGTCGGGTACCACTGACTACAACCCGGATTCTACTCCTAAGACTCAAGTGACTTTGAGATTTGAGATTCTTCTCGTTCTTCACTTCTTTGTCTTCTTGAACCTCCTTGGATCGTCAGATCTGGATATCCAAATGAAAAGAAACTCCCCCTGAATAGGGGTGTTATCTTTTCTCTTTGGATACTTGAACTTCATCCTAATTTGGATCTCCAAATGGATAAGAACTCTCCCCTAAGGGATGTTCCTTCCTCTTTGGATCCCAAATTGGATTTTTAAGCATCTTGATCTCAAATCACTTTAAACATTACAACTCAATTTAAATCAAATTACATCAATTAAAAATTAAAAAATCTAGACTCAACAACCTGCAGGGTTATCCTAATAATCAATAGTTATATTTACATCCCAAGAAATTAATATATTTGAAATTTAAATGCTCAAACCAGCCACACTTGGCCATGCTCTTTTAATTTTAAAGGGGGACTTAAGCATGCTTAGCACCTGTGCAATTTAATAATTATGATTTTTTTTGCCCCCTTTAATTTATGCCCTGTATGAGCATGGCCACCTGTATAAGATCGAATTAGTATAAAACGTCCCTAGCCTAGGGGTAAGTCTAACGTACAATCAATTACATCACAGAGTGCAGTAAATAAGTAAACAAACACATCAATTCTACTACTAGCAAACAACATGCAATAAAAGCTCGAAAACCCGGCACACAGTAGAAAAGTAAACACCGGCCTAGCCTAATACTAGAGTTGGTTGTCCTAGCAAACCATCTAAAGTGTGTGAGGTAGGCTGTGTGGCTTTGATATGTCCTAAATAGGCAATTGATTGAAGTTGTTTAAAGTTCTGGTTGGTTGAAAGGCTTTAGGGGGATTTAATTTGAATTTAAATATTAATGACTTGAAATTGATTTTAAATTTGATTTTAATTGTTTGTTGGATATCACCTTTGTTGCACACCGAGGCCATGAAGTTTATTTCACCTTCCTTGGGGCTAATTTAATAGCCTCGTAGGCCTGGGTTACCCACTGGTACCCTATATAATTAAGTGATTTGAGTTTGATTAAGGTTTAAAGGTTGATTAATTTTAATTAGAATTAGTTAGTTGCTGGTTTTAAGTTTGAATTAATATTTTCTGGAATTTTGAATGATTTATTGAATTTTGGTATTTTCTGGATTATTTTAATGATTTAATTCAAGGTCAAAATTTAACTTTTTGATTTAAAGTGTTTTCTGAAAAATTAATATTTTATTAAAATATTAGACCTTAATACGATCAGTTAGACAGTAAGTACACTGAAATTGGATTTTTCTACATTTTATTATGAAGGTTTGAAGTTTTGACTTGAATTTGAACTAGGTTTGACCAAAAGTTGACTTTTTCAAAATTGATTGATTTCTGGAAACTTAACATTTTTGTTAAATATTAGACCTTAAGATGAGTCATATGACTTTGAGTTTGCTCAATTTGGAGTTTATTTGAATTAGTTATGAATTTATGAAGTTTTGAGTATTTATTGAATTTTCAAAAATTGTTTAATTAAGACCCTTTTTATGGTTTGAATCCAAATGACCTCCAAACTTCTTGAAATCAATTCCAAAGGTCAGGAATGACCTAAGGAGTGATTTCCAAGTGTTTGGAAATTTTCTGGAATTTTTAATTATTTTTAATTAATTAAATTAATTAATTATTAAATTTCAATTAAACTTAAATTAAACTTATTTTTGAAGTCCAGTCAAGGGGTTTTTATTTTTCATTGATTAAGGGTTCAATTCTGGTCAGTTTGAGGTATCATATGTAATTTTTGGATTTAAACTTGATTTATTAGAATTTCTGAAAGTTTAATTGGCTTAATTAAGCTTTGATTTTGATTAGATTAATTAAAGGGCTTAATGATTTTAAAATTCAGTGAGAAAATTGCTATGGGCTGAATATGTCACTATGTTTAAATGTTTTGAGTTTCAAGTCAATAGGAGGTCAATCCTAATTATGGGAAATATTCTAAGTTCTCTAAATCAAGTCCTTAATTATTGTCCTTAATGATGTCACTAAGTTTGAGTAGGTTTGAATCAAAGTTCAACTAACCCTTGACGTACAAATATAAGATGCACATATCAAACAATAAATCCTAGATCTAAAAGAACCTTAAAGCTAGGTGGTGTGTGCATCCTAAACATGCAAGGGTTAAAAGGCCTTAATTAATTTAGAGATTATTCAATGGGTAACTAACTTAAGTAATTACTCATTGGATAATCACCATCCCACATTAATGCTATTCAAGTATGCTCAATTAATGCTTGAAATTTCAAGCGACCTCTCAAAAATTAAAGATTTAAATAATTATAATTTTAAAATAGATTTCAAAATATACATATATAGATATATCCATATATATCTAGTGTATAAGTTTTAAAAATAGAATGATTAAAGAAAATATTGTTAAAATAATTTTTAAAGATTTGAGAGGTCTTTTGATCTATTTAAAATGATTTGAAATTAATTCTTAATTTTTTTTTAAAAAAAATTAAATGAATATTTAATTAAATGTTATTTAAATATTAAAGTAATTAGATAATTAAAATTAAACGAGATGAATTAAACTTTCAATTTCTGAACTTAATCCCAAATTAAAATATTTAATTTCTTGAAAACTTTAAGTATTAAATTATTTTTTTGATTCAAACTGAATTTTTTTTTAATGATTTTTTTTAAGCTTAATTTGAGTTCATTAGAATATTTAAGTTAATCTATAGTTAATTAATCATTTAAAATAATTCTTAAATTTCATTAAATTAAATGTTAAAAGTTTCTGGAAATCTCTTTTTTTTTTAATTACTTAAAGTAATTTTATTTACATTCTAAAATTATTTGACTTTTAATCTCAATTAAAGTATTTAAATATAGTTTAAATGATTAAATATTTAATTAAATAGTTAAATATTTACTTAAGAAGTTAAAATAGGTTAGGATATATTAGATAATTTAAATTGGATTTAATTTTTAAGATATTCAAATTATATTTTCTGATTAATTAATATGTTTTAGATAGATTTGAATTTATTTAGAAATATTTAATTAATCATTTAATTAAATGTTTTAAATTTATTTAAGATATATCAAATATTCTAAAATAATTTAAATTTTAGGTTAAAGAAAGTAATTTTCTGGTAATTATAATATATTAAACTTGATTTTTTTTAAATTAATTTATAATAAATTTTTTTATAATTTTCTGTATTTAAAAATAATTTTAAAATGATTTAAAATCATTTTTTTAAGGTGGGGGCGCCGGCGGCAGCGGGATGCCACGTGGCGGCTCACGGTTGGCAAGTTCAAACCACGCGGCGGCGGGCCAATCATTGGCAATGATTGGCCGCCATAATTATTGCCCCGTGATTGGCAAATGCACGTGGGGTTCAGGCGAGATCACTTAAATGACTCAGCGGCCCGCGGCAGCCGTTAGATTCCCCGCTTTCTCGCATGGACGGTCATGATCTCGTCAAACGGAGATCAGAACAACCACACGGATCGCGCGGTTGGGAGATACGATGGAAAAGCACGATCGGAGCCGTTGATCGGAAGATCAACGGCTCAAATGACCTGGAGTTCATGCGTAGGCGGACTAAGCCCTAAAATCAATCTTTTGGCTCGTTCTTCCAAACCCGGGCATCAAATGGATTGAAATTTTAATATTAAATCACATACATGAAATGAAGCAATGTGGAATCCTTGATTTAGCTTAAATAAGACTTAATGAAAAGCTAATTTAACATAAGTGATTCTACCTAGGGTTCGAGTTTTACCTTGATTCAATCAATGGATTAGGATGATTTTGATTGCTCTGAACTTGTGGACTGTCCACGCTTAACTTTGTAGAAGACGCCACGAGCTTCCGACGTCTGGATGGAGAGATGTAAGCCTTGGACGGTCTTCACGTGAGGGTAGCCGGAGAGTCGTCGCCGGCGAGCTCTTGATGGTCGAGTTTTGATCTAAGAGACTTGAGGGAATTCTGGAGGCATTAAACGAAATGAGATTGGGACTTGAGAGGGCTTGAGTGGAGAGAGAGTGATAGCTTGAAGAATGAGGGCCTAAGAGAGCTTTACCCTATTCAAATGATCCCAGGTTCATTTGAACGATCAAGATCGTCTTGGGGACTTGCTAGATGGTTGCCATCTGTCCCCAAGCAGTTAGAATGCCAGGGAATAAAAAGGACTAAAGGACAATGACATGGAAAGGTGATTTTGTCCTTTGGAATACATGTGGCCATGTGCTTTAGGTTTAGCTCTAATCCAAAGCTTAAAACCAACTTAAGAACATTCCAGAAAATGTTTAAAGCTGCTGGAAGGGATTGGGTTTGGAGTTAATTAGCTTAAGCAAGGGTTTTGGCCATTCAAAGCCATTTGGAGGCTTCTTTGACCATTAATTGACTGGTTTGACCAGTCAAATGATCAAGCTTGCTGATGTGGCAGTCAAGTGACCTCAAGAACTGGTTTGAAAAAAGGTTGGAGCGGATTTGATGATTAGGGCTTGAGTTTTGAATATTTAGAAGGGAGTTTGAGATGGTTTGACCAAGCTTAGTTGAGTTGACTTGGTCAAGTTGACCATGGTTTGACTCAAACTAGATTCTAAAGTATTTGAAACATTTAATAGAGTGAAATTAAAGGTTTTCAAAACAAAGGGATTTTAGAATTTAAATGAGAAAGCATGTAAAGTGTATGGTTTGACCATAAATTAGTGTTTGACCAAGTCAAACATACATGGCTTAACTCATGAATGATTTAAATGTGTTTAAATCATACCTTGATATGAATTTAAGAGGTTAGAAGGTCTAACTTAGCTTGATGAATTGAATTAACCCATTAGAGCTTTCATATGATTAAAGGTTGAAGTTTGACCAAGTCAAACTTGACATGGTTTGACTCCAAATATATTTGAATATATTTGAGTCATTACTTGAAATGAGTTTGAGAGTTTGAGGAATTTGATGAGATTTGAATGAATTGATTCATTAAGAGTCATTAATTTGATTCAAATGAGTCAATTTTGACTAATGTTGGACTCAGTTGACTAAGTCAACTGTTGACTGGGTCAATGGGTCTAGTCAAATCCAAATCATTGGGGAATGTGATCAAAGAAGTTTGAATGGGTTTGAAGCTGATGTGGGGCTTGATTCAAAGTGAATGAGCTTAAGGGTTGAACTGGTCAAACAAGGTTGACTTGGTCAACCAGGTTGACCCAGGGTTAGGGGTTAAGCTCAACAGGTTTGAAATGATGAATGGGGTCTGGTAGAAGTGGTTTCAAAGTCTGGAAAGGTCATTTGGTCAAAATGACCTATTTGGGCCCTTAATGGGCCTTTAGGTCAACCCTGGTTGACTTGGTCAACCAGGTGGGTCCAGGGTCTGGAAATGGGTTCAACAGATTTGAAATGATATTTGGAGACCAATGGAGGTGGTCCCATGGTCAGAGGAGGTCACTTGGTTAGAATGACCTGTTTTGACCCTAAAGGGGCCTTCTAGGTCAACTAGATTGACTTGGTCAACCAGGTTGACCCAGGGGCTGGTTCTGGGTTCAATGGGTTTGATTTGAGATTTGAAATTTGCTGGAAGTGACTGCATTTGATTTGAAGCTCATTTGACCAAAGTGACTATTCAAGCACCATAAGGGTATTTTGGTCATTTTGACCACTGGTCAACTGGGGGTCAAATTGAGTCCAACAAAATGCAGTTTAATGTTTAGTGAGTCATAATCAAGGGTCTGGAGGTGATTGGAGGCTTTGAAGAAAGCTCAAGGGTCAAAATCGACTGGGTGGTAGGTCCAGTGGCATGGACTGTAAATATTTAAAGGTTTTACAGCCTTTGAATTTCAATTGAGTTTCTGGGGTTAGAGATCTTAGAATGAGCTCAAATCTGGAGGGTTGCCTCTAGAGACATGTCACATCAGTGTGGAACTGATAGATCTTGAATCAGAGGTCATTTGATAGGGTTTTGAGGTGTTCAAAAATTTACTGGAAAAGGCTTTCAGGACTTAGACCTTTGGCCTTGGATTTGAATCTGGAAATTTGGTTTTGAATTGGATTTTGAGCTTGAATAATTGGATTTGAATTAAGTTTAGATTGAATTGAAACTTGGATTGATCTAGAAGAATCCTAGGGTTTAGAATAGGTCCTAGGGTCCAAATCAGCTTAAGGGAATCCTAGGGTCTAGAATAGATCCTAGGGACTGGAGTCTGGGAAGATCCTAGAATCTAGAAGTCCTAGGGAAATCCTAGGATCTGGGGTCTGGAAGAATCTTATAATTTAGAAGAATCCTAAGATCTAGGAATCCTAAGATTCAAGATCTAGAAGGATCTTAGGGTCTAGAGTAGATCCTAAAGTTTGATTTCTAGGAAGATCTTAGGGTTTGGAAGTCCTAGAGCCTGGGATCTAGAATAGTCTTAGGATCTAGAAGAATCCTAAGCTCTAGATATATCTAGGAGAATCCTAAAATCTAGATTTGTCTTAAATTGCATTGATCTGGGGTCAGGATTGTTTTGAATTTGGATTGATCTTAAAGTCTGGATTGATCTAAGATCAGATTGATCCTAGGGTTAAGATTGATCTTAAGGATTGGAATGATCCTAAGGTTTGGATTGGTCCTACTGAGCTCATACAAAAATGAGGTCAACAAATGGACCCCCAATATGTGTAATAGAATGTAGTTCTATTGCACATATTGGTGTTGACCGAATAAAATGGTCAAGTCTGGAGTTTTGATCCTGAGGGAAAGAAAAATCTATCCCTGGGGAATTAGAGTTTGAATAGATACTAGGGTAGTGCTAGAAAAAGCGTATTCTACCACTAATGGGTCTGGTCCTAAGGGTAGGAGAATCCTAACCTTAAGGGTAGAGGAAGTTTGGGTGATCCTATAGGAAGGAAGAACTCCTAACTATAAAGGATTGAATCTAGATTTGATTCTAAGGGAAAGGAAATCCTAACATTAGAAAATTAAATTTGAAATGATACTAGGGTAGTGCTGGGGATAGCGTACTCTACCACTAGTAGGTCTAATCCTAAAGGAAGGGAATTCCTATCTCTAAAGGAAAAGAAGGACTAGATGATCGTATAGAAAGAAAGAATTCCTAACTACAGAGGATCGAGTCTAGATTTTGATACTAGGGTAGTGCTGAGGCAGCGTACTCTATCGCTAGTGGGTCTGGTCCTAAGGGAAAGGAAGAATCAATCCCTAAAGGAAAAGAAGGTCTGGATGATCGTATAGAAAGGAAGAATTCCTAACTACAGAGGATCGAGTTTAGATTTGATTCTAAGGGAAAGGAAATCTTAATCTTAGAAAATTAAATTTGAAATGATACTAGGGTAGTGCTGGGGACAGCGTACTCTACCACTAGTAGATATAGTCCTAGGAGAAGGAAGAAAACCTATCCCTAAGGAAAAGAAGGCCTGGATGATCGTATAGAAAGGAAGAACTCCTAACTATAGAGGATCAAGTATGAATTTGATTCTAAGGGAAAGGGAAATCCTAACCTTAGAAAACTAGATTTGAAAGGATACTAGGGTAGTGCTGGAAACAGTGTACTCTACCACTAGTGGATCTTATCCTAAAGGAAGGGAAAGAATGCTATCCTTACAGGAAAAGAAAATCTGGATGATCATATAGAAGGGAAGAATTCCTAACTACAGAGGATAAAATTGCAATTCAATACTAGGGTAGTGCAACGAGGGGTGTACTCTACCACTAGTAGATCTAGTCCTAAGGGAAGAAACATCTAACCCTAAGGAAAGGAGGGTCTGGATGACTCTGTAGAAAGAAAGAATTCCTAACTACCGAGGATCGACTTTGAATTTTGATACTAGGGCAGTGCCAAATAGGGCGTACTCTACCACTAGTAGATCTAATCCTAAGGGAAGGGAGAAAAGCCTGACCTTGAGGAGAAGAAAGTTTGAATTTGGAGTTGAAATTGAATCCAGGACGGGGCCACAAGGGACTTATTCCATCACTGGGGAATCAAATCCTAAGAGAAGGAGAATACTTACTCTTAAGAAAAGAGAACTGGATGATATCATAGGAAGATAGTATTGCTTCCTATAGGAGATCAGACTTAAAGATTTAAATTTTGAAACTAGAATGGTGCTGCCGAGGGCGTTATCCATCACTAGTAGATCTAATCCTAAGGAAAGAAAGCACGATGACTCACATCTGTCCTTAAGGAAAAGAAGACTGGAGGACCCTGAGGGAAGAAAACATTACTTCCCATAGAACGTCGGATCTAGATTTTGAATCTAGGATGGTGCCACAGAGGGCGTACTCCATCACTAGAGGATCCTGAGGGAAGAAGGTATTGCTTCCTGTAGAAGGTCGAATCTGGATTTTGAACCTAGGATGGTGCCATAGAGGGCGTACTCCACCACTAGAAGATTTAATCCTAAGGATAGAAAGCACTATGACTCACATCTAACCTTAGGAAAAAGAAAACTATAAGAAGCTAGGATAGTGCCACAAAAGGGCGTACTCCACCACTAGCGGATCTAATCCTAAGGATAGAAAGCACGATGACTCACATCTAACCTTAAGGAAAAGAAAACTGGAAGATGCTAGGATGGTGCCACAAAGAGCGTACTCCACCACTAGCGGATCTAATCCTAAGGATAGAAAGCACGATGACTCACATCTAACCTTAAGGAAAAGAAAACTGGACGATCCTGTGAGAAGGAAGCATTGCTTCGCACAGAATTGGGTCTGGAGTGATCGTATATAAAGGAAACTTGCTTTACACAGAGGATCCGGTCTGGATGATCATGTATAAAGGAAACTTACTCTATACAGAGGATCAGATCTGGAATGATCGTATGTGAAGGAAACTTGCTTCACATAGAGGATCGGATCTGGATGATCGTGTATAGAGGAAACTTGCTCTATACAGAAGATCGAGTCTGGAATGATCGTACATGAAGGAAACTTGCTTCATATAGAGGATCGAGACTGGAATGATCGTGTGTAAAGGAAACTTGCTTCACACAGAGGATCGAGTTAAGGTGATCGTATATAGAGGAAACTTGCTCTATATAGAGGATCAGGTCTAGAAGATCATGTGTAGAGGAAACTTGCTCTGCACAAAGGATCAAATCTGGATTGATCATATGTGAAGGAAACTTGCTTCACATAGAGGATCGAGTCAGGGTGATCGTATATAGAGGAAACTTGCTCTATACCGAGGATCAGATTTGAATTCTGGAACTTGAGAATTAAATGATTTTTGAATTTGAGTTTGAAAGTGTTTGAATTTGAAACTTAATTTGACAAATTTGAATTTGAAGAGTTTTGAATCTGGGATGTATTTTGAATTTGATTTGAATTATTTTTGAATTTGAAAAGTTTGAATTTGAAATTTGATTTTAATTGATGTTGAATTTGATTTCGAATTTTGAATTTTGATTCTGTTTGATTCGATTTTGATTTGTTTGAATTTGATTTTGAATTTGAAGTGTTTTGAATTTAATTTTAAGTTTGACACTCATCTGGCATGGTACTTCCTGAAGAGCCTCCCCAGTATTTGAAAAAAATTGGGTGGCACTCTTCAGGGTTGATCAGTCAAAGGGAAATTTCCTCAAAGATCATCATTAAAAATGAAGGATCCAGTCTACATTGACTCAAGCTTTCCATTGAGTTTACAACGGATTAAAAGCGGTCTACAAAAGACTACGACCAAGTCTCCTACTTGGGGAGTTCTAAAGTGACACAATTTATCAGTAACTTGAATCAAATGTGACTTATAAATTTTTGAAACTTTGTTGAGCATGTATTGATTTTTATTTGATGCCCTTGAGCTCCTTGAATTGGAGTCAAGCATTCTGCTCAGTTAGAGTTTGATTTTAGACAGCAAGTCTCAGCTCAAGAAACTACGCTTCTAGTTCAGAATGATCTAGGACCAAGCACAGGGTGTGGTTTGATTGTGAACGATAATTTCCAGCATTATAAAATACTCCTCCAATGGGATTGAACTTCGACCCAGCATAGAGTGTAATTTTATAAAGAAGGCCTTAAAGGAAGGATGCTTATGTGGAAGGGCTTACACACACTTCTCAAGGACCAGATTTTGAATTTTTATCAAGAATAGAAGATTCATTCTTCTTATTAGAAAACTTCCTCTAGATACTTGGACCCTGTCGGAATGACAAGCGGGAACAAGTTCAGAAGCACAGTGAAAAGTTTGAGTGACCCCAACTATCCTGAAAAGGTTTGAGGATTTAGGTTTTGTTGACCCAGACCAAGTTTCGTAGAAACTAAACTGGGGTCTCCCTTAAGTATTTTGAATTAAAATCAATTTCAAAGAGGTTAAAGTCAACTAGAGAAATTCAATCTTTTCAATTCTCTTGCACAAGAGATTTTTGTATCTTTATAGATTATCGATGCATGGTAAAAATTCTGGATTCAAAATTTATCAAAGTCAAGTAATTTAAAGTTGCTGGGTCTTTTGAGATTTAAGGATTTTAGAAGAAGGGAGCCTCTTTCTTTTTTTTTTGGTGGTGCATATTACGCATCTTTTGATTTATAGTGCATTTTGCACTATTTTTTAACTTGTGGCGCTCATTGCGCATCTTTTTGATTTTTAGTGCACTTTGTGTATTTCTTGATTGTTGGCGCATTTTGCGCATCTTTTGAATTCAATTGAATTTAAGAAGAGGCTACACCTTCTCTATTTTAATACCGGGATTACATCTCAAGTATAAGAGAAGAAAACTCATTCTCTTATGCAAGGACGAATAATCCTCAAGGTAGGACCCAGTCTTTTAAAATGAATATTGGCTTGACTTTTAAAAATCATTGAACAGATTTTAAACACGCAAAAGATATCTATTAGGATAGAAAATTGCGAGAAGATTGAGAAGATTTTCATTTCAAAGATCAACTTAAATTTAATATTGATTTAACTCAACAGTTGAATCAATCCCACAAAAGAGGTGGGAAGCAGGGGTATTCAAACATTTGATGGAGTCAACAAGAACTTTCTCCTGCTTAAAACTTAACGTAGAGGTCAATTTCCATTAAAAAGATAACTCAATTATCTTGGAAGTTTGAAATCAGTAAACTTGAGAAATTGAAAGCTTTTCCTTAAAAAGAAATTGCAAATCTAGGTGGCAAGACCCCAGTAGTACGGAATTAGATTCCTACGATCTCCTCGGAAAGAGAGACTATTATTGGGTCTGCGCTATCCTTAGAAGTTGCTACATCACTTTAATCAAAAGATTTATCTCGATAGGACCCCGTTGAAAGTTGAATTTTAACGGTATCACTATCTGATATAATCCTAGATTATTTCTCCTCTCTTATTACTAGTGGTCTAGTAATTAACAGAGTGGCACCCCGAGTGGTTTCTATACCTCCTCCTCTCTAGTTGATGTAGTGGGACACGTATAGAAATGTGATCTAACATCATCTAGTAGAGTGGACGGGTCATAACCTTCAACTGGGGGCCTAGGGCCTGGTGCTGGTGTTTGATCAGTTCTGGCTTGATTAATTCTTGTCATGTAGTAGTCAAGAAGATGTATTGAAGATCGTGCTCTCGTCTCTACAACCTCCCTCCTTTGAGTAACAGAAGAAGGGTGGAAATGATTTCCATCCGGGAAGGGGTTCGTAGAAGGAGCAACGAACTTTTGATTAGCCTCGGACTTGACGTGCTTTAAGGCTTTCGCCTCAGCAGTCTTCCTGGCCTTCACAACCTTCTTTCTGACTCTACGAAGGTAATTCTTCATTTTATTCTTGCTGGCCTTGCTGACTACATGGGTACTAGAACTTGACCCAATTTTAGGCTGAGATGGTAGCTCTTCTATTGTTATTGACTTCTGGTTCCTATCCTCCTCAATAAAAGATACAGTGGGTAAAGGGGTGACAACAGCCTCCATCTCGGAGATAGGGGAGTCAACTCCTGACCCTAAAGTAATCTCAACCAAAGGGACATTCCTTCGTATTCCAACAGACAGATCAATCATCTCTTTTCCATCAACGGATAACTTGAAGTCTTGGAATTGCATTTCAAACTGGATGAAATTACCAGAAGTGATTCCTTCGACTATCAAATTTCTATCTAGAGAGAAGATGAGTTTCCCAGCCATTTGAGTGCTTAAATCCTGAAATTAATGAACAATGATTTGAATTAGTTAATCTTGAATTTGAATTTGAATTTTAAACTTGATTAATATTATTAAAAATTTGATAATTCAATCATGTTAGGCTTAGATTCAAAACAGTTGTTCATAGAATTGACAAGGACTTAAAGGTTAAACCCGACACTTTCGCTACACCAATTAACATGGGGAAAAATGTCAAAGTTCAAACTCAAACTTGAATTCAAAATTGAATTTAAAATTTAAGGTGACAATCAAATTTGAACTTAAGGTTGAGATTGTATTTTGAATCAAAATTGGATTTGAATTTGAATTTAAGATTGAAGTCGAATGGACCCTTCTTACAATTTTGTGACTCAACAGATCGAGTTTCATTCAATCATGTAGGTACACAAAATTGATATGAAAGATTCAAGGATTGGGCTCGACTCTTTTCATTTCACCAATTGACTTGGGTCGAAATGTCAAAGTCCTGATCAAAATTGAATCGACTTTAAATTAGAAATCAAATTTAAATTTTGGGTTGAAATTATGTTTGGATTCAAAGTTAAATTTGAATTTGAGGCTCAAGTCAAATGGGTCTTTCTTCAAATTTTATGACTCAACAGACTGAGCTTCACTCAATCATGTAGGTGCATAAAATTGATATAAAAGATCTGGGGATCGGGCTTGACTCTTTTCGTTTCTCCAATTAACTTGGGTCGACATGTCAAAGTCCCGAATTTGACCTTGAAATCAAATCTGAAGTTTGAATTTAAGTTTGGAATCAAATTTGAGTTCAATTTTAAAATTGAATTTGAACTTAAGATTGAATTCAGTTTTGAGGTTGAATTAAAATTTAAATCTTGGATTCAAATTCAAGCTTGAAGTTGGATTTAAATTGAAATTGAATTTGAATTTGAATCTAGATTTAAACTCAAGGTTGAAACTGAACGGATCCTCTTCAAAATTTGGAACTCAACATATTGAATTTTGTTCAAATATGTAGGTGTGCCAAATTAGCCTGAAGATCCTAAGGCTTGACTCTTTGCACCCCACCAAGCAATTTAGGGGTGAAATGTCAAAGCCCAGAATTGACTGGAGAATTTTGAATTTGAATTGCATATGTTCAACTACAACAGAATATTGTAGAAGACACATAGCAACGACGATTGAAGTTGATTTGAAAGATTTTTCTTGACTTTTGAAACTCAAAAATGTTGAGTTTTATTTTCAACATAATGGTTAACAAAAGTTAAGGGAAAATCTAGAGACCTGGTTTGACTCTTTCATCACACTGACTAGTTTAGGGTGAAATGTCAAAATCCAAGTTGAATTAAAGAAATTTTGAATCTGGGTTTTGAGATTGAGGAATTTTTTTATAAATTGTGAAACTTGGCATGGGGAAATTTATTCGCATGCGAGTTTACAACATATACAAAAAGATTTTGACAAGCTTGGCTTGACTCTTTTGCTCTACCAATGAACTTGGAGGCAAAATGTCAAAGCCCAACTTGGAGGGAGGTTTCCTACACTCACCTCTCTTTTCACATGTCTTAATTGAGTTGACCACACTCACCCAAGGGAGAAATGGGAGAGGGACCAACGGAAGAAAGGTAGTCAAAACTACCGATGTAACAAAATTTATATCGCTATTAAAGATGGAGAGAGAGATGAATACCCAGCGGAGTCGCCAATTTTTGTTTGATTGAAAAATATAGTTTAAAAAAAAAATGTTTAATTTTCTTTAGAAAAGTTAAATTTCTGTAATTTTGATTTTATAAACAAACACTTATTATGAATGATATATCACCTCGAAAGGAGAACATATCATTCCCTAATAGGTTCAGATTATAAATCTTCGAATTTATCTGATTATCATAGTCAAACTCAAGGAGAAACAACACACGATCTCGAAAGATTAAAATGATGTTTAATCAATTATTTGATTATGTTAATCTGAATAGGATCATTAATTTCATAATCAGAACTATGATTGTAATTGACATATCTATCCGAAGAAAGAAGATATCAATCATATCAATAGTTTGAATATGAAAATAATGATTACCATTTTTTGTTTTGATTTCCCAAAGATAATTAATTAAAGGTTTTGAAAAGGTTTGATTTTGAAATCAGGTCTGGGTTTCTAAATCTCCTACGAGTGCAAGCCCTCGTAGTTAATTACAACATAGGAAACCAGAAAATTTCCTATGAATACTCTCGATTAAAATAGCGATACGAATTTCATTTAAGATTTTCAAAGCTTGATATCAAAGAGGTTAAGGATTGGGATTTCAAGTGGGAATGGTTCAAGGTTGAGCACTTATTTTTGGAGTCAAAGGAGAAGAGTATGAGGTGTTTTGAGATTCTGAATTACTTCAAAAACACCTCAAACTATCCTAAGTGTTGGGCTTGAATTTGATTGAAAGAGATTTTTAATTTGAATGGTCAATTTTATTAGAAAGTGGGAATTAGATTCCCGGAAGATTGAGGTCTTAGGATTGAAGATATGCCTCAGAACCTAAGTCTAAAATGGGTACTGAGAATCAGTGACCCGGATCCTAGCTAATGCAATGCAATCTGGACTTACCCCGGCCTGGATTGGGGAGCCAGCTAAACCACCTAAACGCTTCAAAACCATGAGTCAAAGTCTTTTAAATATAGAGTGGTTAGGGGACATTGTTTAAGATTAGTTTAAGGAGAGTAGGGCTGACATCTAGAGCAGATTCCTATTTAGCCCTTTAACATATGTTGGGTTAAATGCTTAAGCTAAAAAAATGCAATTAAAATTTAGACTCAATTTTTAATTTGTATCTAATGCAATGCATGCTAGTTGACTCGATAAAATGCTTAAATCAATATGAAGCAGTTTTAAAATAGGCTTAACAATAGGTTTTATCCTAGAGATTGCACAACATCCCCTTGGACAGAACTGCACCCTAATAGGTCAGGTGGTCTGCCGCAGGCGGGGAGGTGCCTAACAAGGTAGAGAAAAGTTTAATATGATGCATGAAAAACTCCCGGTGAGTCCAGGCTTACTTCTTAAGAGCGTTAGAGTTTCTATCTGAGCTTAAAAATTTTAAATTTTATTTAAGTAGAAAAAGTTAATGACCGTACCCTCACGAGCCTCCGATCGGGTTCCAGGCTAAATCAAATACGACATGCAAGAACGCCAAATAACTACTAAAAGCATGCAAGTCCTTAATCGCAATCAACATCAGGTAATCAAATCAATTAAATAATTAAATTAATTAAATAATTAAATCAATTAAATAAATACTCAAACTGAAAGTCAATGTGGCAAGTGCCACTTAATTATACAACCCAGGGTCTGCAGTAAAGTAAAGTGGCCGAGTACCACTGACTACAACCCGGATTCTACTCCTAAGACTCAAGTGACTTTGAGATTTGAGATTCTTCTCATTCTTCACTTCTTTATCTCCTTGAACCTCCTTGGATCGTCGGATCTGGATATCCAAATGAAAAGAAACTCCCCCTGAATAGGGGTGTTATCTTTTCTCTTTGGATACTTGAACTTCATCCTAATTTGGATCTCCAAATGGATAAGAACTCTCCCCTAAGGGATGTTCCTTCCTCTTTGGATCCCAAATTGGATTTTTAAGCATCTCGATCTCAAATCACTTTAAACATTACAACTCAATTTAAATCAAATTACATCAATTAAAAATTAAAAAATCTAGACTCAACAACCTGCAGAGTTATCCTAATAATCAATAGTTATATTTACATTCCAAGCAGTTAATATATTTGAAATTTAAATGCTCAAACCAGCCACACTTGGCCATGCTCTTTTAATTTTAAAGGGGGACTTAAGCATGCTTAGCACCTGTGCAATTTAATAATTATGATTTTTTTGCCCCCTTTAATTTATGCCCTGTATGAGCATGGCCACCTGTATAAGATCGAATTAGTATAAAACGTCCCTAGCCTAGGGGTAAGTCTAACGTACAATCAATTACATCACAGAGTGCAGTAAATAAGTAAACAAACACATCAATTCTATTACTAGCAAACAGCATGCAGTAAAAGCTCGAAAACCCGGCACACAGCAGAAAATAAACACCGGCCTAGCCTAAGACTAGAGTTGGTTGTCCTAGCGAACCATCTAAAGTGTGTGAGGTAGGCTGTGTGGCTTTGATATATCCTAAATAGGCAATTGATTGAAGTTGTTTAAAGTTCTGGTTGGTTGAAAGGCTTAAGGGGGATTTAATTTGAATTTAAATATTAATGACTTGAAATTGATTTTAAATTTGATTTTAATTTTTTGTTGGATATCACCTTTGTTGCACACCGAGGCCGTGAAGTTTATTTCACCTTCCTTGGGGCTAATTTAATAGCCTCGTAGGCCTGGGTTACCTAGTGGTACCCGATATAATTAAGTGATTTGAGTTTGATTAAGGTTTAAAGGTTGATTAATTTTAATTAGAATTAGTTGATTACTGGTTTTAAGTTTGAATTAATATTTTCTGGAATTTTGAATGATTTATTGAATTTTGGTATTTTCTGGATTATTTTATGATTTAATTCAAGGGTCAAAAGTTAACTTTTTGATTTAAAGTGTTTTCTGAAAAGTTAATATTTTATTAAAATACTAGACCTTAATACGATCAGTTAGACAGTAAGTACACTAAAATTGGATTTTTCTATATTTTATTATGAAGGTTTGAAGTTTTGACTTTAATTTGAACTAGGTTTGACCAAAAGTTGACTTTTTCAAAATTGATTGATTTCTGGAAACTTAACATTTTTGTTAAATATTAGACCTTATGATGAGTCATATAACTTTGAGTTTGCTCAATTTGGAGTTTATTTGAATTAGTTATGAATTTTTAAAGTTTTGAGTATTTATTGAATTTTCAAAAATTGTTTAATTAAGACCCTTTTTATGGTGTGAATCCAAATGACCTCCAAACTTCTTGAAATCAATTCCAAAGGTCAGGAATGACCTAAGGAGTGATTTCCAAGTGTTTGGAAATTTTTTGGAATTTTTAATTATTTTTAATTAATTAAATTAATTAATTATTAAATTTCAATTAAACTTAAATTAAACTTATTTTTGAAGTCCAGTTAAGGGGTTTTTATTTTTTGTGGATTAAAGGTTCAATTCTGGTCAGTTTGAGGTATCATATGTAATTTTTGGATTTAAACTTGATTTATTAGAATTTCTGAAAGTTTAATTGGCTTAATTAAGCTTTGATTTTGATTAGATTAATTAAAGGGCTTAATGATTTTAAAATTCAGTGAGAAAATTGCTATGGGCTGAATATGTCACTATGTTTAAATGTTTTGAGTTTCAAGTCAATAGGAGGTCAATCCTAATTATGGGAAATATTCTAAGTTCTCTAAATCAAGTCCTTAATTATTGTCCTTAATGATGTCAATAAGTTTGAGTAGGTTTGAATCAAAGTTCAACTAACCCTTGACATACAAATATAAGATGCACATATCAAACAATAAATCCTAGATCTAAAAGAACCTTAAAGCTAGGTGGTGTGTGCATCCTAAACATGCAAGGGTTAAAAGGCCTTAATTAATTTAGAGATTATTCAATGGGTAATTAACTTAAGTAATTACTCATTGGATAATCACCATCCCACATTAATGCTATTCAAGTATGCTCAATTAATGCTTGAAATTTCAAGAGACCTCTCAAAAATTAAAGATTTAAATAATTATAATTTTAAAATAGATTTCAAAATATACATATATAGATATATCCATATATATCTAGTGTATAAGTTTTAAAAATAGAATGATTAAAGAAAATATTGTTAAAATAATTTTTAAAGATTTGAGAGGTCTTTTGATCTATTTAAAATGATTTGAAAACAATTCTTAATTTTTTTTAAAAAAAAAATTAAATGAATATTTAATTAAATGTTATTTAAATATTAAAGTAATTAGATAATTAAAATTAAACAAGATGAATTAAATTTTCAATTTCTGAACTTAATCCCAAATTAAAATATTTAATTTCTTGAAAACTTTAAGTATTAAATTATTTTTTTGATTCAAACTGAATTTTTTTTTTAATGATTTTTTTTTAAGCTTAATTTGAGTTCATTAGAATATTTAAGTTAATCTATAGTTAATTAATCATTTAAAATAATTCTTAAATTTCATTAAATTAAATGTTAAAAGTTTCTGGAAATCTCTTTTTTTTTTAATTACTTAAAGTAATTTTATTTACATTCTAAAATTATTTGACTTTTAATCTCAATTAAAGTATTTAAATATAGATTAAATGATTAAGTATTTAATTAAATAGTTAAATATTTACTTAAGAAGTTAAAATAGGTTAGGATATATTAGATAATTTAAATTGGATTTAATTTTTAAGATATTCAAATTATATTTTCTGATTAATTAATATGTTTTAGATAGACTTGAATTTATTTAGAAATATTTAATTAATCATTTAATTAAATGTTTTAAATTTATTTAAGATATATCAAATATTCTAAAATAATTTAAATTTTAGGTTAAAGAAAGTAATTTTCTGGTAATTATAATATATTAAACTTGATTTTTTTTAAATTAATTTATAATAAAATTTTTTATAATTTTCTGTATTTAAAAATAATTTTAAAATGATTTAAAATCATTTTTTTAAGGTGGGGGCGCCGGCGGCGGCGGGATGCCACGTGGCGGCTCACGGTCGGCAAGTTCAAACCACGCGGCGGTGGGCCAATGATTGTCAATGATTGGCCGCCGTAATTTTTGCCCCGTGATTGGCAAATGCACGTGGGGTTTGCCCCGTGATTGGCAAATGCACGTGGGGTTCAGGCGAGATCACTTAAATGACTCAGCGGCCCGCGACAGCCGTTAGATTCCCCGCTTTCTCGTGTGGACGGTCATGATCTCGTCAAATGGAGATCAGAACAACCACACGGATCGCGCGGTTGGGAGATACGATGGAAAAGTACGATCAGAGCCGTTGATCGGAAGATCAACGGCTCAAATGACCTGGAGTTCATGCGCAGGCGGACTAAGCCCTAAAATCAATCTTTTGGCTCGTTCTTCCAAACCCGGGCATCAAATGGATTGAAATTTTAATATTAAATCACATACATGAACAGAAGCAATGTGGAATCCTTGATTTAGCTTAAATAAGACTTATTGAAAAGCTAATTTAACATAAGTGATTCTACCTAGGGTTCGAGTTTTACCTTGATTCAATCAATGGATTAGGATAATTTTGATTGCTCTGAACTTGTGGACTGTCCACGCTTAACTTTGTTGAAGACGCCACAAGCTTCCGACGTCTAGATGGAGAGATGTAAGCCTTGGACGGTCTTCACGTGAGGGTAGCCGGAGAGTCGTCGCCGACGAGCTCTTGATGGTCGAATTTTGATCTAAGAGACTTGAGGGAATTCTGGAGGCATTAAACGAAATGAGATTGGGACTTGAGAGGGCTTGAGTGGAGAGAGAGTGATAGCTTGAAGAATGAGGGCCTAAGAGAGCTTTACCCTATTCAAATTATCCCAGGTTCATTTGAACGATCAAGATCGTCTTGGGGACTTGCTAGATGGTTGCCATCTGTCCCCAAGCAGTTAGAATGCCAGGGAATAAAAAGGACTAAAGGACAATGACATGGAAAGGTGATTTTGTCCTTTGGAATACATGTGGCCATGTGATTTAGGTTTAGCTCTAATCCAAAGCTTAAAACCAACTTAAGAACATTCCAGAAAATGTTTAAAGCTGCTGGAAGGGATTGGGTTTGGAGTTAATTAGCTTAAGCAAGGGTTTTGGCCATTCAAAGCCATTTGGAGGCTTCTTTGACCATTAATTGACTGGTTTGACCAGTCAAATGATCAAGCTTGCTGATGTGGCAGTCAAGTGACCTCAAGAACTGGTTTGAAAAAAGGTTGGAGGGGATTTGATGGTTAAGGCTTGAGTTTTGAATATTTAGAAGGGAGTTTGAGATGGTTTGACCAAGCTTAGTTGAGTTGACTTGGTCAAGTTGACCATGGTTTGACTCAAACTAGATTCTAAAGTATTTGAAACATTTAATAGAGTGAAATTAAAGGTTTTCAAAATAAAGGGATTTTAGAATTTAAATGAGAAAGCATGTAAAGTGCATGGTTTGACCATAAATTAGTGTTTGACCAAGTCAAACATACATGGCTTAACTCATGAATGATTTAAATGTGTTTAAATCATACCTTGATATGAATTTGAGAGGTTAGAAGGTCTAACTTAGCTTGATGAATTGAATTAACCCATTAGAGCTTTCATATGATTAAAGGTTGAAGTTTGACCAAGTCAAACTTGACATGGTTTGACTCCAAATATATTTGAATATATTTGAGTCATTACTTGAAATGAGTTTGAGAGTTTGAGGAATTTGATGAGATTTGAATGAATTGATTCATTAAGAGTCATTAATTTGATTCAAATGAGTCAATTTTGACTAATGTTGGACTCAGTTGACTAAGTCAACTGTTGACTGGGTCAATGGGTCTAGTCAAATCCAAATCATTGGGGAATGTGATCAAAGAAGTTTGAATGGGTTTGAAGCTGATGTGGGGCTTGATTCAAAGTGAATGAGCATAAGGGTTGAACTGGTCAAACTAGGTTGACTTGGTCAACCAGGTTGACCTAGGGTTAGGGGTTAAGCTCAACAGGTTTGAAAAGATGAATGGGGTCTGGTAGAAGTGGTTTCAAAGTCTGGAAAGGTCATTTGGTCAAAATGACCTATTTGGGCCCTTAATGGGCCTTTAGGTCAACCCTGGTTGACTTGGTCAACCAGGTGGGTCCAGGGTCTGGAAATGGGTTCAACAGATTTGAAATGATATTTGGAGACCAATGGAGGTGGGTCTCAAGGTTAGAGGAGGTCATTTGGTTAGAATGACCTGTTTTGACCCTAAAGGGGCCTTCTAGGTCAACTAGGTTGACTTGGTCAACCAGGTTGACCCGGGGGCTGGTTCTGGGTTTAATGGGTTTGGTTTGACATTTGAAATTTGCTGGAAGTGACTGCATTTGATTTGAAGCTCATTTGACCAAAGTGATTATTCAAGCACCATAAGGGTATTTTGGTCATTTTGACCCCTGGTCAACTGGGGGTCAAATTGAGTCCAACAAAATGCAGTTTAATGTTCAATGAGTCATAATCAAGGGTCTGGAGGTGATTGGAGGCTTTGAAGAAAGCTCCAGGGTCAAAATCCACTGGGTGGTAGGTCCAGTGGCATGGACTGTAAATATTTGAAGGTTTTACAGCCTTTGAATTTCAATTCAGTTTCTAGGGTTAGAGATCTCAGAATGAGCTCAAATCTGGAGGGTTGCCTCTAGAGACATGTCACATCAGTGTGGAACTGATAGATCTTGAATCAGAGGTCATTTGATAGGGTTTTGTGGTGTTCAAAAATTTGATGGAAAAGGCTTTTAGGACTTAGACCTTTGGCCTTGGATTTGAATCTGGAAATTTGATTTTGAATTGGATTTTTAGCTTGAATAATAGGATTTGAATTAAGTTTAGATTGAATTGAAACTTGGATTGATCTAGAAGAATCCTAGGGTTTAGAATAGGTCCTAGGGTCCAAATCAGCTTAAGGGAATCCTAGGGTCTAGAATAGATCCTAGGGACTGGAGTCTGGGAAGATCCTAGAATCTAGAAGTCCTAGGGAAATCCTAGGATCTGGGGTCTGGAAGAATCCTATAATTTAGAAGAATCCTAAGATCTAGGAATCCTAAGATTCAAGATCTAGAAGGATCTTAGGGTCTAGAGTAGATCCTAAAGTTTGATTTCTAGGAAGATCTTAGGGTTTGGAAGTCCTAGAGCCTGGGATCTAGAATAGTCTTAGGATCTAGAAGAATCCTAAGCTCTAGATATATCTAGGAGAATCCTAAAATCTAGATTTGTCTTAAATTGCATTGATCTAGGGTCAGGATTGATTTGAATTTGGATTGATCTTAAAGTCTGGATTTATCTAAGATCAGATTGATCCTAGGGTTAAGATTGATCTTAAGGATTGGAAAGATCCTAAGGTTTGGATTGGTCCTACTGAGCTCATACAAAAATGAGGTCAACAAATGGACCCCCAATATGTGTAATAGAATGTAGTTCTATTGCACATATTGGTGTTGACCGAATAAAATGGTCAAGTCAGGAGTTTTGATCCTGAGGGAAAGAAAAATCTATCCCTGGGGAATTAGAGTTTGAATAGATACTAGGGTAGTGCTAGAAAAAGCGTATTCTACCACTAATGGGTCTGGTCCTAAGGGTAGGAGAATCCTAACCTTAAGGGTAGAGGAAGTCTGGGTGATCCTATAGGAAGGAAGAACTCCTAACTATAAAGGATTGAATCTAGATTTGATTCTAAGGGAAAGGAAATCCTAACCTTAGAAAATTAAATTTGAAATGATACTAGGGTAGTGCTGGGGATAGCGTACTCTACCACTAGTAGGTCTAATCCTAAAGGAAGGGAAGTCCTATCTCTAAGGAAAAAGAAGGACTAGATGATCGTATAGAAAGAGAGAATTCCTAACTACAGAGGATCGAGTCTAGATTTTGATACTAGGATAGTGCTGAGGCAGCGTACTCTATCGCTAGTTGGTCTGGTCCTAAGGGAAAGGAAGAATATATCCCTAAAGGAAAAGAAGGTCTGGATGATCGTATAGAAAGGAAGAATTCCTAACTACAGAGGATCGAGTCTAGATTTGATTCTAAGGGAAAGGAAATCCTAACCTTAGAAAATTAAATTTGAAATGATACTAGGGTAGTGCTGGGGACAGCGTACTCTACCACTAGTAGATATAGTCCTAGGAGAAGCAAGAAAACCTATCCCTAAGGAAAAGAAGGCCCAGATGATCGTATAGAAAGGAAGAACTCCTAACTATAGAGGATCAAGTATGAATTTGATTCTAAGGGAAAGGGAAATCCTAACCTTAGAAAACTAGATTTGAAAGGATACTAGGGTAGTGCTGGAAACAGCGTACTCTACCACTAGTGGATCTTATCCTAAAGGAAGGGAAAGAATCCTATCCTTACAGGAAAAGAAAATCTGGATGATCATATAGAAGGGAAGAATTCCTAACTACAGAGGATAAAATTGCAATTCAATACTAGGGTAGTGCCACGAGGGGCGTACTCTACCACTAGTAGATCTAGTCCTAAGGGAAGAAACATCTAACCCTAAGGAAAGGAGGGTCTGGATGACTCTGTAGAAAGAAAGAATTCCTAACTATCGAGGATCGAGTTTGAATTTTGATACTAGGGCAGTGCCACAAAGGGCGTACTCTACCACTAGTAGATCTAATCCTAAGGGAAGGGAGAAAAGCCTGACCTTGAGGAGAAGAAAGTTTGAATTTGGAGTTGAAATTGAATCCAGGACGGGGCCACAAGGGACTTATTCCATCACTAGGGAATCAAATCCTAAGAGAAGGAGAATACTTACTCTTAAGAAAAGAGAACTGGATGATCTCATAGGAAGATAGTATTGCTTCCTATAGGAGATCAGACTTAAAGATTTAAATTTTGAAACTAGAATGGTGCTGTCGAGGGCGTTATCCATCACTAGTAGATCTAATCCTAAGGAAAGAAAGCACGATGACTCACATCTGTCCTTAAGGAAAAGAAGACTGGAGGACCCTGAGGGAAGAAAACATTACTTCCCATAGAAGGTCGGATCTGGATTTTGAATCTAGGATGGTGCCACAGAGGGCGTACTCCATCACTAGAGGATCCTGAGGGAAGAAGGTATTGCTTCCTGTAGAAGGTCGAATCTGGATTTTAAACCTAGGATGGTGCCACAGAGGGCGTACTCCACCACTAGAAGATTTAATCCTAAGGATAGAAAGCACTATGACTCACATTTAACCTTAGGAAAAAGAAAACTAGAAGAAGCTAGGATAGTGCCACAAAAGGGCGTACTCCACCACTAGCGGATCTAATCCTAAGGATAGAAAGCACGATGACTCACATCTAACCTTAAGGAAAAGAAAACTGGAAGATGCTAGGATGGTGCCACAAAGAGCGTACTCCACCACTAGCGGATCTAATCCTAAGGATAGAAAGCACGATGACTCACATCTAACCTTAAGGAAAAGAAAACTGGACGATCCTGTGAGAAGGAAGCATTGCTTCGCACAGAATTGGGTCTGGAGTGATCGTATATAAAGGAAACTTGCTTTACACAGAGGATCCGGTCTGGATGATCGTGTATAAAGGAAACTTGCTCTATACAGAGGATCAGATCTGGAATGATCGTATGTGAAGGAAACTTGCTTCACATAGAGGATCGGATCTGGATGATCGTGTATAGAGGAAACTTGCTCTATACAGAGGATCAGGTCTGGAATGATCGTATGTGAAGGAAACTTGCTTCACACAGGATCGAGTCTGGATGATCGTATATAGAGGAAACTTGCTCTATATAAAGGATCGGGTCAGGAATGATCGTGTATAAAGGAAACTTGCTCTATACAGAGGATCAGATCTGGAATGATCGTATATGAAGGAAACTTGCTTCACATAGAGGATCGGATCTGGATGATCGTGTATAGAGGAAACTTGCTCTATATAGAGGATCAGGTCTGGAATGATTGTATGTGAAGGAAACTTGCTTCACACAGGATCGAGTCTGGATGATCGTATATAGAGGAAACTTGCTCTATATAGAGGATCGGGTCAGGAATGATCATATGTAAAGGAAACTTGCTTCACATAGAGGATCGAATCTGGATGATCGTGTATAGAGGAAACTTGCTCTATACAGAAGATCGAGTCTTGAATGATCGTATATGAAGGAAACTTGCTTCATATAGAGGATCGAGACTGGAATGATCGTGTGTAAAGGAAACTTGCTTCACACAGAGGATCGAGTCAAGGTGATCGTATATAGAGGAAACTTGCTCTATATAGAGGATCAGGTCTAGAAGATCATGTGTAGAGGAAACTTGCTCTACACAAAGGATCAAATCTGGATTGATCATATGTGAAGGAAACTTGCTTCACATAGAGAATCGAGTCAGGGTGATCGTATATAGAGGAAACTTGCTCTATACAGAGGATCAGATTTGAATTCTGGAACTTGAGAATTAAATGATTTTTGAATTTGAGTTTGAAAGTGTTTGAATTTGAAACTTAATTTGACAAATTTGAATTTGAAGATTTTTGAATCTGGGATGTATTTTGAATTTGATTTGAATTATTTTTGAATTTGAAAAGTTTGAATTTGAAATTTGATTTTAATTGATGTTGAATTTGATTTCGAATTTTGAATTTTGATTATCTTTGATTCGATTTTGATTTGTTTGAATTTGATTTTGAATTTGAAGTGTTTTGAATTTAATTTTAAGTTTGACACTCATCTGGCATGGTACTTCCAGAAGAGCCTCCCCAGTATTTAAAAAAAATTGGGTGGCACTCTTCAGGGTTGATCAGTCAAAGGCAAATTTCCTCAAAGATCATCATTAAAAATGAAGGATCCAGTCTACATTGACTCAAGCTTTCCATTGAGTTTACAACGTATTAAAAGCAGTCTACAAAAGACTACGACCAAGTCTCCTACTTGGGGAGTTCTAAAGTGACACAATTTATCAGTAACTTGAATCAAATGTGACTTATAAATTTTTGAAACTTTGTTGAGCATGTATTGATTTTTATTTGATGCCCTTGAGCTCCTTGAATTGGAGTCAAGCATTCTGCTCAGTTAGAGTTTAATTTTAGACAGCAAGTCTCAGCTCAAGAAACTACGCTTCTAGTTCAGAATGATCTAGGACCCAGCACAGGGTGTGGTTTGATTGTGAACGACAATTTCCAGCATTATAAAATACTCCTCCAGTGGGATTGAACTTGGACCCAGCATAGAGTGTAATTTTATAAAGAAGGCCTTAAAGGAAGGATGCTTATGTGGAAGGGCTTACACACACTTCTCAAGGACCAGATTTTGACTTTTTATCAAGAATAGAAGATTCATTCTTCTTATTAGAAAACTTCCTCTAGATACTTGGACCCTGTCGGAATGACAAGCGGGAATAAGTTCAGAAGCACAGTGAAAAGTTTGAGTGACCCCAACTAACCTGAAAAGATTTGAAGATTTAGGTTTTGTTGACCCAGACCAAGTTTCGTAGAAATTAAACTGGGGTCTCCCTTAAGTATTTTGAATTAAAATCAATTTCAAAGAGGTTAAAGTCAACTAGAGAAATTCAATCTTTTCAATTCTCTTGCACAAGAGATTTTTGTATCTTGATAGATTATCGATGCATGGTAAAAATTCTGGATTCAAAATTTATCAAAGTCAAGTAATTTAAAGTTGCTGGGTCTTTTGAGATTTAAGGATTTTAGAAGAAGGGAGCCTCTTTCTTTTTTTTTTGGTGGCGCACATTGCGCATCTTTTGATTTATAGTGCATTTTGCACTATTTTTTAACTTGTGGCGCCCATTGTGCATCTTTTTAATTTTTAGTGCACTTTGTGTATTTCTTGATTGTTGGCACATTTTGCGCATTTTTTGAATTCAATTGAATTTAAGAAGAGGCTACATCTTCTCTATTTCAATACCGGGATTACATCTCAAGTATAAGAGAAGAAAACTCATTCTCTTATGCAAGGACGAATAATCCTCAAGGTAGGACCCAGTCTTTTAAAATGAATATTGGCTTGACTTTTGAAAATCATTGAACAGATTTTAAACACGCCAAAGATATCTATTAGGATAGAAAATTGCGAGAAGATTGAGAAGATTTTCATTTCAAAGATCAACTTAAATTTGATATTGATTTAACTCAACAGTTGAATCAATCCCACAAAAGAGGTGGGAAGCAGGGGTATTCAAACATTTGATGGAGTCAACAAGAACTTTCTCCTGCTTAAAACTTAACGTAGAGGTCAATTTCCATTAAAAAGATAACTCAACTATCTTGAAAGTTTGAAATCAGTACACTTGAGAAATTGAAAGCTTTTTCTTAAAAAGAAATTGCAAATCTAGGTGGCAAGACCCCAGTAGTACGGAATTAGATTCCTACGATCTCCTCGGAAAGAGAGACTATTATTGGGTCTGCGCTATCCTTAGAAGTTGCTGCATCACTTTAATCAAAAGATTAATCTCGATAGGACCCCATTGAAAGTTGAATTTTAACGGTATCACTATCTGATATAATCCTAGATTATTTCCCCTCTCTTATTACTAGTGGTCTAGTAATTAAGAGAGTAGAACCCCGAGTGGTTTCTATACCTCCCTCCTCTCTAGTTGATGTAGTGGGACACGTATAGAAACGTGATCTAACATCATCTAGTAGAGTGGACGGGTCATAACCTTCAACTGGGGGCCTAGGGCCTGGTGCTGGTGTTTGATCAGTTCTGGCTTGATTAATTCTTGTCATGTAGTAGTCAAGAAGATGTATTGAAGATCGTGCTCTCTTCTCTACAACCTCCCTCCTTTGAGTAACAGAAGAAGGGTGGAAATGATTTCCATCCAGGAAGGGGTTCGTAGAAGGAGCAACGAACTTTTGATTAGCCTCGGACTTGACGTGCTTTAAGGCTTTCGCCTCAGCAGTCTTCCTGGCCTTGACAACCTTCTTTCTGACTCTACGAAGGTAATTCTTCATTTTATTCTTGCTGGCCTTGCTGACTACAGGGGTACTAGAACTTGACCCAATTTCAGGCTAAGATGGTAGCTCTTCTATTGTTATTGACTTCTGGTTCCTATCCTCCTCAGTAAAAGATACAGTGGGTAAAGGGGTGACAACAGCCTCCATCTCGGAGATAGGGGAGTCAACTCCTGACCCCAAAGTAATCTCAACCAAAGGGACATTCCTTCGTATTCCAGCAGACAGATCAATCATTTCTTCTCCATCGACTGATAACTTGAAGTCTTGGAATTGCATTTCAAACTGGATGAAATTACCAGAAGTGATTCCTTCGACTATCAAATTTCTATCTAGAGAGAAGATGAGTTTCCCAGCCATTTGAGTGCTTAAATCCTGAAATTAATGAACAATGATTTGAATTAGTTAATCTTGAATTTGAATTTGAAGTTTAAACTTGATTAATGTTATTCAAAATTTGATAATTCAATCATGTTAGGCTTAGATTCAAAATAGTGGTTCATAAAATTGACAAGGACTTAAAGGTTAAACCCGACACTTTCACTACACCAATTAACTTGGGGAAAAATGTCAAAGTTCAAACTCAAACTTGAATTCAAAATTGAATTTAAAATTTAAGGTGACAATCAAATTTGAACTTAAGGTTGAGATTGTATTTTGAATCCAAATTGGATTTGAATTTGAATTTAAGATTGAAGTCGAATGGACCCTTCTTCAAATTTTGTGACTCAACAGATTGAGTTTCATTCAATCATGTAGGTACACAAAATTGATATGAAAGATTCAAGGATTGGGCTCGACTCTTTTCATTTCACCAATTGACTTGGGTCGAAATGTCAAAGTCCTGATCAAAATTGAATCGACTTTAAATTAGAAATCAAATTTAAATTTTGGGTTGAAATTATGTTTGGATTCAAAGTTAAATTTGAATTTGAGGCTCAAGTCAAATGGGTCTTTCTTCAAATTTTATGACTCAACAGACTGAGCTTCACTCAATCATGTAGGAGCATAAAATTGATATGAAAGATCTGGGGATCGGGCTAGACTCTTTTCGTTTCTCCAATTAACTTGGGTCGACATGTCAAAGTCCCGAATTTGACCTTGAAATCAATCTGAAGTTTGAATTTAAGTTTGGAATCAAATTTGAGTTCAATTTTGAAATTGAATTTTAACTTAAGATTGAATTCAGTTTTGAGGTTGAATTAAAATTTAAATCTTGGATTCAAATTCAAGCTTGAAGTTGGATTTAAATTGAAATTGAATTTGAATTTGAATCTAGATTTAAACTCAAGGTTGAAACTGAACGGATCCTCTTCAAAATTTGGAACTCAACATATTGAATTTTGTTCAAATATGTAGGTGTGCCAAATTAGCCTGAAGATCCTACGGCTTGACTCTTTGCACCCCACCAAGCAATTTAGGGGTGAAATGTCAAAGCCCAGAATTGACTGGAGAATTTTGAATTTGAATTGCATGTGTTCAACTACAACAGAATATTGTAGAAGACACATAGCAACGACGATTGAAGTTGATTTGAAAGATTTTTCTTGACTTTTGAAACTCAAAAATGTTGAGTTTTATTTTCAACATAATGGTTAACAAAAGTTAAGGGAAAATCTAGAGACCTGGTTTGACTCTTTCATCACACTGACTAGCTTAGGGTGAAATGTCAAAATCCAAGTTGAATTAAAGAAATTTTGAATCTGGGTTTTGAGATTGAGGAATTTTTTTATAAATTGTGAAACTTGGCATGGAGAAATTTATTCGCATGCGAGTTTACAACATATGCAAAAAGATTTTGACAAGCTTGGCTTGACTCTTTTGCTCTACCAATGAACTTGGAGGCAAAATGTCAAAGCCCAACTTGGAGGGAGGTTTCCTACACTCACCTCTCTTTTCACATGTCTTAATTAAGTTGACCACACTCACCCAAGGGAGAAATAGGAGAGGGACCAACGGAAGAAAGGTAGTCAAAACTACCGATGTAACAAAATTTATATCGCTATTAAAGATGGAGAGAGAGATGAATCCCCAGCGGAGTCGCCAATTTTTGTTTGATTGAAAAATATAGTTTTAAAAAAAAATGTTTAATTTTCTTTGGGAAAGTTAAATTTCTGGAATTTTGTTTTTATAACCAAACACTTATTATGAATAATATATCCCCTCGAAAGATGAACATATCGTTCCCTAATAGGTTCAGATTATAAATCTTCGAATTTATCTAATTATCATAGTCAAACTCAAGGAGAAACAACACACGATCTCGAAAGATCAAAATGATGTTTAATCAATTGTTTGATTATGTTAATCTGAATAGGATCATTAATTTCATAATCAGAACTATGATTGTAATTGACATATCTATCCGAAGAAAGAAGATATCAATCATATCAATTATTTGAATATGAAAATAATGATCGCCATTTTTTATTTTGATTTCCCAAAGATAATTAATTAAAGGTTTTGAAAAGGTTTGATTTTGAAATCAGGTCTGGGTTTCTAAATCTCCTACGAGCGCAAGCCCTCGTAGTTAATTACATCATAGGAAACCAGAAAATTTTCTACGAATACTCTCGATTAAAATAGCGATACAAATTTCATTTAAGATTTTCAAAGCTTGATATCAAAGAGGTTAAGGATTGGGATTTCAAGTGGGAATGGTTCAAGGTTGAGCACTTATTTCTGGAGTCAAAGGAGAAGAGTAGGAGGTGTTTTGAGATTCTGAATTACTTCAGAAATACCTCAAACTATCCTAAGTGTTGGGCTTGAATTTGATTGAAAGAGATTTTTAATTTGAATAGTCAATTTTATTAGAAAGTGGGAATTATATTCCTGGAAGATTGAGGTCTTAGGATTGAAGATATGCCTCAGAACCTAAGTCTAAAATGGGTACTGAGAATCAGTGACCCGGATCCTAGCTAATACAATGCAATCTGGACTTACCCTGGCCTGGATTGGCGAGCCAGCTAAACCACCTAAACGCTTCAAAACCATGAGTCAAAGTCTTTTAAATGTAGAGTGGTTAGGGGACATTGTTTAAGATTAGTTTAAGGAGAGTAGGGCTGACATCTAGAGCAGATTCCTATTTAGCCCTTTAACATATGTTGGGTTAAATGCTTAAGCTAAAAAAATGCAATTAAAATTTAGACTCAATTTTTAATTTGTATCTAATGCAATGCATGCTAGTTGACTCGATAAAATGCTTAAATCAATATAAAGCAGTTTTAAAATAGGCTTAAAAATAGGTTTTATCCTAGAGATTGCACAACATCCCCTTGGACAGAACTGCACCCTAATAGGTCAGGTGGTCTGCCAGAACCCGCAGGCGGGGAGGTGCCTAACAAGGTAGAGAAAAGTTTAATATGATGCATGAAAAACTTTCGGTGAGTCCGGGCTTACTTCTTAAGAGCGTTAGAGTTTCTATCTGAGCTTAAAATTTTTAAATTTTGTTTAAGTAAAAAAAGTTAATGACCGTACCCTCACGAGCCTCCGATCGGGTTCCAGGCTAAATCAAATATGACATGCAAGAACGCCAAATAACTACTAAAAGCATGCAAGTCCTTAATCGCAATCAACATCAGGTAATCAAATCAATTAAATAATTAAATCAATTAAATAAATGCTCAAACTGAAAGTCCATGTGGCAAGTTCCACTTAATTATACAACCCAGGGTCTGCAGTAAAGTAAAGTGGCCGGGGTACCACTGACTAAAACCCAGATTCTACTCCTAAGACTCAAGTGACTTTGAGATTTGAGATTCTTCTCGTTCTTCACTTCTTTGTCTTCTTGAACCTCCTTGGATCGTCGGATCTGGATATCCAAATGAAAAGAAACTCCCCCTGAATAGGGGTGTTATCTTTTCTCTTTGGATACTTGAACTTCATCCTAATTTGGATCTCCAAATGGATAAGAACTCTCCCCTAAGGGATGTTCCTTCCTCTTTGGATCCCAAATTGGATTTTTAAGCATCTCGATCTCAAATCACTTTAAACATTACAACTCAATTTAAATCAAATTACATCAATTAAAAATTAAAAAATCTAGACTCAACAACCTGCAGAGTTATCCTAATAATCAATAGTTATATTTACATCCCAAGCAGTTAATATATTTTAAATTTAAATGCTCAAACCAGCCACACTTGGCCATGCTCTTTTAATTTTAAAGGGGGACTTAAGCATGCTTAGCACCTGTGTAATTTAATAATTATGATTTTTTTTGCCCCCTTTAATTTATGCCCTGTATGAGCATGGCCACCTGCATAAGATTGAATTAGTATAAAACGTCCCTAGCCTAGGGGTAAGTCTAACGTACAATCAATTACATCACAGAGTGCAGTAAATAAGTAAACAAACACATCAATTCTACTACTAGCAAACAGCATGCAGTAAAAGCTCGAAAACCCGGCACACAACAGAAAAATAAACGCTGGCCTAGCCTAAGACTAGAGTTGGTTGTCCTAGCAAACCATCTAAAGTGTGTGAGGTAGGCTGTGTGGCTTTGATATGTCCTAAATAGGCAATTGATTGAAGTTGTTTAAAGTTCCGGTTGGTTGAAAGGCTTAAGGGGGATTTAATTTGAATTTAAATATTAAGACTTGAAATTGATTTTAAATTTGATTTTAATTGTTTGTTGGATATCACCTTTGTTGCACACCGAGGCCGTGAAGTTTATTTCACCTTCCTTGGGGCTAATTTAATAGCCTCGTAGGCCTGGGTTACCTAGTGGTACCCGATATAATTAAGTGATTTGAGTTTGATTAAGGTTTAAAGGTTGATTAATTTTAATTAGAATTAGTTGGTTGCTGGTTTTAAGTTTGAATTAATATTTTCTGGAATTTTGAATGATTTATTGAATTTTGGTATTTTCTGGATTATTTTAATGATTTAATTCAAGGGTCAAAAGTTAACTTTTTGATTTAAAGTGTTATCTGAAAAGTTAATATTTTATTAAAATATTAGACCTTAATACCATCAGTTAGACAGTAAGTACACTGAAATTGGATTTTTCTATATTTTATTATGAAGGTTTGAAGTTTTGACTTGAATTTAAACTAGGTTTGACCAAAAGTTGACTTTTTCAAAATTGATTGATTTCTGGAAACTTAACATTTTTGTTAAATATTAGACCTTAAGATGAGTCATATGACTTTGAGTTTGCTCAATTTGGAGTTTTTTTGAATTAGTTATGAATTTTTGAAGTTTTGAGTATTTATTGAATTTTCAAAAATTATTTAATTAAGACCCTTTTTATGGTTTGAATCCAAATGACCTCCAAACTTCTTGAAATCAATTCCAAAGGTCAGGAATGACCTAAGGAGTGATTTCCAAGTGTTTGGAAATTTTCTGGAATTTTTAATTATTTTTAATTAATTAAATTAATTAATTATTAAATTTCAATTAAACTTAAATTAAACTTATTTTTGAAGTCCAGTCAAGGGGTTTTTATTTTTCATTGATTAAGGGTTCAATTTTGGTCAGTTTGAGGTATCATATGTAATTTTTGGATTTAAACTTGATTTATTAGAATTTCTGAAAGTTTAATTGGCTTAATTAAGCTTTGATTTTGATTAGATTAATTAAAGGGCTTAATGATTTTAAAATTCAGTGAGAAAATTGCTATGGGCTGAATATGTCACTATGTTTAAATGTTTTGAGTTTCAAGTCAATAGGAGGTCAATCCTAATTATGGGAAATATTTTAAGTTCTCTAAATCAAGTCCTTAATTATTGTCCTTAATGATGTCACTAAGTTTGAGTAGGTTTGAATCAAAGTTCAACTAACCCTTGACATACAAATATAAGATGCACATATCAAACAATAAATCCTAGATCTAAAAGAACCGTAAAGCTAGGTGGTGTGTGCATCCTAAACATGCAAGGGTTAAAAGGTTTTAATTAATTTAGAGATTATTCAATGGGCAATTAACTTAAGTAATTACTCATTGGATAATCACCATCCCACATTAATGCTATTCAAGTATGCTCAATTAATGCTTGAAATTTCAAGAGACCTCTCAAAAATTAAAGATTTAAATAATTATAATTTTAAAATAGATTTCAAAATATACATATATAGATATATCCATATATATCTAGTGTATAAGTTTTAAAAATAGAATGATTAAAGAAAATATTGTTAAAATAATTTTTAAAGATTTGAGAGGTCTTTTGATCTATTTAAAATGATTTGAAAACAATTCTTAATTTTTTTTAAAAAAAAAATTAAATGGATATTTAATTAAATGTTATTTAAATATTAAAGTAATTAGATAATTAAAATTAAACAAGATGAATTAAATTTTCAATTTCTGAACTTAATCCCAAATTAAAATATTTAATTTCTTGAAAACTTTAAGTATTAAATTATTTTTTTGATTCAAACTGAATTTTTTTTTAATGATTTTTTTTTAAGCTTAATTTGAGTTCATTAGAATATTTAAGTTAATCTATAGTTAATTAATCATTTAAAATAATTCTTAAATTTCATTAAATTAAATGTTAAAAGTTTCTGGAAATCTCTTTTTTTTTTAATTACTTAAAGTAATTTTATTTACATTCTAAAATTATTTGACTTTTAATCTCAATTAAAGTATTTAAATATAGATTAAATGATTAAGTATTTAATTAAATAGTTAAATATTTACTTAAGAAGTTAAAATAGGTTAGGATATATTAGATAATTTAAATTGGATTTAATTTTTAAGATATTCAAATTATATTTTCTGATTAATTAATATGTTTTAGATAGATTTGAATTTATTTAGAAATATTTAATTAATCATTTAATTAAATGTTTTAAATTTATTTAAGATATATCAAATATTCTAAAATAATTTAAATTTTAGGTTAAAGAAAGTAATTTTCTGGTAATTATAATATATTAAACTTGATTTTTTTTAAATTAATTTATAATAAATTTTTTTATAATTTTCTGTATTTAAAAATAATTTTAAAATGATTTAAAATCATTTTTTTAAGGTGGGGGTGCCGGCGGCGGCGGGATGCCACGTGGCGGCTCACGGTTGGCAAGTTCAAACCACGCGGCAGCGGGCCAATCATTGGCAATGATTGGCCGCCGCAATTATTTCCCCGTGATTGGCAAATGCACGTGGGGTTCAGGCGAGATCACTTAAATGACTCAGCGGCCCGCGGCAGCCGTTAGATTCCCCGCTTTCTCGCGTGGACGGTCATGATCTCGTCAAACGGAGATCAGAACAACCACACGGATCGCGCGGTTGGGAGATACGATGGAAAAGCACGATCGGAGCCGTTGATCGGAAGATCAACGGCTCAAATGACCTGGAGTTCATGCGCAGGCGGACTAAGCCCTAAAATTAATCTTTTGGCTCGTTCTTCCAAACCTGGGCATCAAATGGATTGAAATTTTAATATTAAATCACATACATGAACAGAAGCAATGTGGAATCCTTGATTTAGCTTAAATAAGACTTAATGAAAAGCTAATTTAACATAAGTGATTCTACCTAGGGTTCGAGTTTTACCTTGATTCAATCAATGGATTAGGATGATTTTGATTGCTCTGAACTTGTGGACTGTCCACGCTTAACTTTGTAGAAGACGCCACGAGCTTCCGACGTCTGGATGGAGAGATGTAAGCCTTGGACGATCTTCACGTGAGGGTAGCCGGAGAGTCGTCGCCGGCGAGCTCTTGATGGTCGAGTTTTGATCTAAGAGACTTGAGGGAATTCTGGAGGCATTAAACGAAATGAGATTGGGACTTGAGAGGGCTTGAGTGGAGAGAGAGTGATAGCTTGAAGAATGAGGCCCTAAGAGAGCTTTACCCTATTCAAATGATCCTAGGTTCATTTGAACGATCAAGATCATCTTGGGGACTTGCTAGATGGTTGCCATCTGTCCCCAAGCAGTTAGAATGCCAGGGAATAAAAAGGACTAAAGGACAATGACATGGAAAGGTGATTTTGTCCTTTGGAATACATGTGGCCATGTGCTTTAGGTTTAGCTCTAATCCAAAGCTTAAAACCAACTTAAGAACATTCCAGAAAATGTTTAAAGCTGCTGGAAGGGATTGGGTTTGGAGTTAATTAGCTTAAGCAAGGGTTTTGGCCATTCAAAGCCATTTGGAGGCTTCTTTGACCATTAATTGACTGGTTTGACCAGTCAAATGATCAAGCTTGCTGATGTGACAGTCAAGTGACCTCAAGAACTGGTTTGAAAAAAGGTTGGAGGGGATTTGATGATTAAGGCTTGAGTTTTGAATATTTAGAAGGGAGTTTGAGATGGTTTGACCAAGCTTAGGTGAGTTGACTTGGTCAAGTTGACCATGGTTTGACTCAAACTAGATTCTAAAGTATTTGAAACATTTAATAGAGTGAAATTAAAGGTTTTCAAAACAAAGGGATTTTAGAATTTAAATGAGAAAGCATGTAAAGTGCATGGTTTGACCATAAATTAGTGTTTGACCAAGTCAAACATACATGGCTTAACTCATGAATGATTTAAATGTGTTTAAATCATACCTTGATATGAATTTGAGAGGTTAGAAGGTCTAACTTAGCTTGATGAATTGAATTAACCCATTAGAGCTTTCATATGATTAAAGGTTGAAGTTTGACCAAGTTAAACTTGACATGGTTTGACTCCAAATATATTTGAATATATTTGAGTCTTTACTTGAAATGAGTTTGAGAGTTTGAGGAATTTGATGAGATTTGAATGAATTGATTCATTAAGAGTCATTAATTTGATTCAAATGAGTCAATTTTGACTAATGTTGGACTCAATTGACTAAGTCAACTGTTGACTGGGTCAATGGGTCTAATCAAATCCAAATCATTGGGGAATGTGATCAAAGAAGTTTGAATGGGTTTGAAGCTGATGTGGGGCTTGATTCAAAGTGAATGAGCTTAAGGGTTGAACTGGTCAAACTAGGTTGACTTGGTCAACCAGGTTGACCCAAGGTTAGGGGTTAAGCTCAACAGGTTTGAAATGATGAATGGGGTATGGTAGAAGTGGTTTCAAAGTCTGGAAAGGTTATTTGGTCAAAATGACCTATTTGGGCCCTTAATGGGCCTTTAGGTCAACCCTGGTTGACTTGGTCAACCAGGTAGGTCCAGGGTCTGGAAATGGGTTCAACAGATTTGAAATGATATTTGGAGACCAATGGAGGTGGTCCCAAGGTCAGAGGAGGTCATTTGGTTAGAATGACCTGTTTTGACCCTAAAGGGGCCTTCTAGGTCAACTAGGTTGACCTGGTCAACCAGGTTGACCCAGGGGCTGGTTCTGAGTTCAATGGGTTTGGTTTGACATTTGAAATTTGCTGGAAGTGACTGCATTTGATTTGAAGCTCATTTGACCAAAGTGACTATTCAAGCACCATAAGGGTATTTTGGTCATTTTGACCCCTGGTCAACTGGGGGTCAAATTGAGTCCAACAAAATGCAGTTTAATGTTCAATGAGTCATAATCAAGGGTCTGGAGGTGATTGGAGGCTTTGAAGAAAGCTCCAGGGTCAAAATCCACTGGGTGGTAGGTCCAGTGGCATGGACTGTAAATATTTGAAGGTTTTACAGCCTTTGAATTTCAATTCAGTTTCTGGGGTTAGAGATCCCAGAATGAGCTCAAATCTGGAGGGTTGCCTCTAGAGACATGTCACATCAGTGTGGAACTGATAGATCTTGAATCAGAGGTCATTTGATAGGGTTTTGAGGTGTTCAAAAATTTGCTGGAAAAGGCTTTCAGGACTTAGACCTTTGGCCTTGGATTTGAATCTGGAAATTTGGTTTTGAATTGGATTTTGAGCTTGAATAATAGGATTTGAATTAAGTTTAGGTTGAATTGAAACTTGGATTGATCTAGAAGAATCCTAGGGTTTAGAATAGGTCCTAGGGTCCAAATCAGCTTAAGGGAATCCTAGGGTCTAGAATAGATCCTAGGGACTGGAGTCTGGGAAGATCCTAGAATCTAGAAGTCCTAGGAAAATCCTAGGATCTGGGGTCTGGAAGAATCCTATAATCTAGAATAATCCTAAGATCTAGGAATCCTAAGATTCAAGATCTAGAAGGATCTTAGGGTCTAGAGTAGATCCTAAAGTTTGATTTCTAGGAAGATCTTAGGGTTTGGAAGTCCTAGAGCCTGGGATCTAGAATAGTCTTAGGATCTAGAAGAATCCTAAGCTCTAGATATATCTAGGAGAATCCTAAAATCTAGATTTATCTTAAATTGCATTGATCTGGGGTCAGGATTGATTTGAATTTGGATTGATCTTAAAGTCTGGATTGATCTAAGATTAGATTGATCCTAGGGTTAAGATTGATCTTAAGGATTGGAAAGATCCTAAGGTTTGGATTGGTCCTACTGAGCTCATACAAAAATGAGGTCAACACTTTCAGGAGGGATTTTGGTCCTATGGAATACTAAGGTAGTTTCGTTTACTACCTTGTTCTCTTCATTTCAATGTGTAATTGGAGACTTAGAATTTCAAAACAAGGATGTTTGGAGGATATCCACTATTTATGGGAATAAGAACTTGTATACAAGAAGGGAATTATGGAGATCTTTGGAGGAGTATGCTTCTAAGGATCTTCCATCAATTTTTGGGGGTGACTTTAATTATATACTTTCTAGAAATGAGAAAAAGGGAGGAAAATTTTTTTCTTTTTCTCAAGGTCCAATGGAGATGAAATTTTTTGTTTCCTCTAATGATCTCCATGAAGTGGAGTTCATGGGACCTTCTTATACTTGGTGTAACAATAAGTTGGGGGGAGCTCGGATTCTAGAAAGGTTGGATAGGTGTTTGGTTAACACTATGGCTATTAAATCTTCTAGATTGTTGGTGGTTCGTCACTTACCCAGAGTGGCCTCGGATCATTGCCCAATTGTAATGGAGATTGGGAATCATCCTTTGACATCCAAGTTTAATTTGAAGTTTGAAGACACTTGGGCCTCTCAATATGCCTCTACGGGTATTGTGAGAAAAGCTTGGAGTAAGAGAATTTCTGCTGGTAATGCAGACATTCTTAGCATTAAATTCAGGGGGTCTTTAAAGGCTCTTTACTATTGGAGCAAAGCTAAGTTGGATAATATTCAGCATAAGAAAGAGGTCCTTATGGAGGAGATTCTTCAAGTACAAATGGAGGAAGCTTCGGGTGGCCATGTACGTGGGGAGCTGGTTCTTGTTCTAAGGTCTAAAGTTAATGATCTAAACTGTATTTTAGCTCAGCTGAACACTTGGTGGAAGCAACGGGCAAAGGTTAAATGGAGCAAGGAAGGTGATTTAAATACTAATTTTTTTCATTCTTTTGCTAGTGCTAGAAGGAATGCGAATCATATTTTTAAAATCAAGGATGAAGATGGTATATTGATGGAGGAGCAAGAGCACATTGAGCAGATTTTTTATAACTTCTTTGCAACAAAATGGAAGGATAGATCATGCACCTTTGATGGCTGGCCGTCCACTAGAAGTATGCTGAATGATCAAGATAGAGTTGTTCTAAATGCTGAGCTTTCCATGGGAGAAGTTATCAAGGTGGTGAATGAGTTTGGTGGAGGTATTTCACCCGGAATTGATGGTATTTCAAATCTTTTTGTTAAATGCTATTGGTCCATCATTAGGCTTGATATTTGGGATGCTTTAAAAAGTTTTTTTGATAAGGCTATCATGATGGAAAATTGGAAGGACACTCAAGTGAGGCTCATTCCAAAGGTTAAGAACCCAATTGTTCCGGCTGATTTCAGGCCTATAAGCCTTTGCAAAACCATTTACAAACTTGCTGCAAAAATTTTGTTAAACCGTATGGTTTCAATCATTCCTAAATTGATTTCGGTTAATCAGGCGGCTTTTATTAAAGGTCGTTCTCTCTCTGATCAAATGATGGTTGCTCAGGAGATCTTTTAAAAGTTTAGATACTCTAGAGCTTCAAAAGGGTTGGTTGCTTTAAAAATAGATATGGAACAAGCATATGACAGTATGTCCTGGAGAACTCTTGATCAGGTTTTAAAGTACTTTGGGTTCCCTACTCATTTTTGTAGACTCATTATGGAGTGTGTGGAGAACCCAAAGTTTACTATTCTTATCAATGGAAATACTTCAAGGTGGATCTCGGCTAAGAGTGGATTTCATCAAGGTTGTCCACTATCTCCATTCCACTTTGTTCTTTGTTCTCAGTTGCTATCTAATGCTCTCATCCAGGAAGAGAGGGTGATTGGGATTAAAATTAATCCAAATTCTCCTATGATCTCTCATCTGTTATATGCAAATGACGTTTTAATCTTCTCTGAGGCTAATGTTAAATTGGTGAAGAAGATTAGGAGAAATCTTGGTGACTACTGTAAGTGGACGGGCCAGAAGATTAACTTAGCTAAGTCTTCATTGATTTTCAGCAAAGTAGTTAAGAAAAAGAAAAAAAAGGCAATTGCTCGAATTATGGGTTTCAAACCAGTTCAGGAATTCTTCTATTTGGGTGTCAAAATTGCATTGAGGAGATTAGTATCTTCGGATTTCTACTTCTTGTCGGAAAAGGTTATGGGTAAATTAAACATTTGGGGAAGTAAGTTGATTTCGCTTCCTGGTAGAATTACTCTTACCAAATCTGTTCTTCTGTCTATACCGGTGTTTCATTGTACTCATGCCTTGATTCCAATTGGTATCTTGGCAGAAATTGATAAGGCTTGCAAGAATTTCATTTGGCACAAGAATAGCAATGATAAGGGAATGCATTATGTTGGCTGGGATGCATTATGCAGGTCTGTCCAAGATGGAGGGCGTGGTCTCCATTCTTCGGTTAAAAAGGTGGAAGCTTTAAGAGCTAAGATGGCTTGGAAGTATCTTAATGATAATGATTCACTGGTGCATCGCATTTTGGAACCGAAGTATGGCAGGCCCTGCTGGAATTTCGCATCAAAGCAGACTGGGTCTAGTGCTTGGAAGATTATCTTAAGTGGCGCTAAGGCTCTCAGATCAATTGTTAGATGGAAGATCTCCAATGGTACAAATGTTAATGTGCTAGAGGATGTTTTGATTTTGGACAAACCTCTAAACAAATGGCCTACTTTTATCTCAAATTCCATTTCTCTAGAGTTGATGGTGGATCAGTTTATTATTAATGGGCAGTGGGATGTTGATAAGATTAGTCATATGGTTGGTGAGGATTTAATTAATCTGATATGTAAGATACATATTGATCTTGATGAAGGTTTAGACAAACCAGAGCTTCTCAATTTAAAGACTGGAACTACTTTATCTGCCATGGTTTCTAGACAGCTGAGTAAAGTTCTGCCGTGCAAGCAGTATTGGCCTTGGATTGGTAAATTAAGCTTAAATTCTAGAGTTGAAAATTTCTGGTGGCGCTTATATCACAAGGCAATTCCTACTTTTAAATTCCTGGAAGTAGAAGATTGAAGGTAGGAAATTTATGCCCTTTCGGCTACGAGAAAACAGAGGACTTAGACCATGTGGTGGTGTCTTGTACTAAGGTGTTCAATGTGGTAGGTATTCTGAATCAGTGGGGGTTCCATTTACCAATCTTTGGATGCTTTAAGGATTGTTGTAGCTGGTTAAAGAGGAATGATTCTTCACAGAAGTTCATTGCTAATGTATACTGTTCTATGGTCTTTCTTTGCTGGAAATCCAGAAATAGATTTACTCATCAAGGCAAGGTTGATTCTATTATATGGATTGCGGCTGAAGCGCTAGGACTAGCTTCCATTTCTATGGAAAAGGGAAAGCATTCGGGCCTGTGGGATGTTAATCAACCTCTTCGGTTGTCTTCAAACTGTTGGCATCCTCCTCCACCTGAATGGATAAAGATTAATGTAGATGCTGCTTTGTTGAATTCATATGCTGCTGGTATTGGAGTGGTGGCACGAGATCACAAAGGTCGTTGTTTGACAGCGTTTGGAATGCAGGATATACACTGGGATATCTCTCGTTTGGAGATGGAAGCATTCTTCTCTGCAAAACAGCTTCTTAGTGAGTGGAAATTTCAATTCAAAGGAATTATTTTGGAAGGAGATAATGCAAATGTGGTTAAAAGCTTGCAACAGGGCTATAACAGATCGGATTTCAGGATTTCAGGATCTGAGCTTGTTTTTCTTTCATTTATTAAAGAGTTTGATTTTGTTATATTTAATTGGGTTCATAGGGATTGTAATAAGTTAGCGGACTTATGTGCTAACTATGCTCTTCAAGGGAATTTTTTTTGGGATGATTTTAGTTTGAATAACATTCCTCCTGCCTTTTATCAGTTGTTAAAGGAGGAATGTGATGCTATTGGGTTGTAACTTCTTTCTTTTTTCTTAATGCAATTGTTTCTTGCACTTTTCAAAAAAAAAATCATAAATTAACTTCACCATAACATAGATATTATAGAGATTTAATTACATTAACTTTTCTATAATTTTTTGGCACCGATGCAAATCCTTAAGAAATTTGCCTCTATAAATACAAGTGAGGGTTTTTGGACTGTCTCATGTCTGTTTTGCAAACCAATTTCACAAAACATTTTAAACAAAATATGTTATTTTATGGATTTTTTTTATAATTTTTAAAGCCCTAAAAGGAATTTATATGAATTTTAAGCTAAAAACTAAATAAATTATATAATTATATTTATATTATATTATTAATTTATTATAAAATAAAATATCTGAAGTCGCTAAAGTAATTAAAACTCCTTTTCTCTTCTTAAAATGGGTTAATAGAGAATGAGAAATAAATTTAGGAAAAATAAGGAAAGGAGATAAGAGGAAAGGTTAAGATTTAGAGGCCACATAGTGATTTTCATCAAGCGATCATGTTTGGAGATTTGCTATTCTCATTGTAAGGAACTATTTTCCTATTTTTTATTTCAATAATTTGTTGTTTTTGGTATTTTTTATCAAATTTTTATTTCCATTATAAAAAAAATGAGAATAATTTTGTATTGATTAAATTTTCATCGCATAACGTTTTATATATTATAGAGATTGAAATTATAAACTTTATGAGTTTTTATTTAAGATTTTTTTATCAAGTCATGATTTTGAAAAAATAGCAAGTTTTACCAATTTAATATTTTATTTTGACATCTAAAAAGGTGTTTTGATTTAATTAAAATTTCAGCATATTATTACATATAATCTTTAAAATTTTGGTTATGTTGTAAATATGGGCCCAAGTACAGTGATTTTGATGATAACAAATATTACTGTTTATTTACTTCTACTATTCTTTGATATCTGCTTTTGTTTGCCTTACTTACTAACCTGTCAAGTCCACAGGTTCACTTGGAACATTAATCAGCTCAAGATCAAGATTGAGTCAGTCTATAATTTTTGTTCCAATGCATCTTTTGCCTTTTCTTGAGTCAAATGTACTGTGATGGATCCTGAAGCTAAGTAACCTTATAACTTAAGTCAATCTTAGTCTACCCTTAGGGGAGAAATTTTATGAGTTAGAGAGTTTTCTGATTTTTGATCATATCATACAAATCATCATGGATGATCAGTTAAAATAGAAACCCTAATTATTGCATCCCTGATTATTAAGTTAGTTTAACTAATCATCCTGGATGATTTATATCATACAAGACGATCAGTACAAATTGAAACAAATAGCTGCCAATCATAATTTAAGTAAGATTTTATAGTTCAAAATTTGTTCTAATCATATAGGACGATCCCTATCATCTTGGATGATCCATGACAATCATGCCTAAAATAATCCCTTAATTAAGGGATTAATTATAATTAAATTGATCGATCAAATCATACAAAATGATTAGAAACCATCATCCTGGATGATCAGAGCTCTGCATGATAAGATAGTTAGTCACCACCTATTATACAGGACAAAAACTTTAACTTTTTAACTAATCATCTTAGACGATACCTATACATCGTATTAGACAAACCGTATACTGCATGGGATGATAATTAATCGCCAGCCATCGTACTGGATAATCAACAGCCTTTCATGAACTAATCATCCAAGATGATAGAAATATCGTACGGTATGATTCGTTCAAATACTTGAACTAATCATACAGAGTAATGCTAATCATATTAGTTGAAAGGGCTATTTTGTACTAATCATACATGATGATATTTGAATCATCCTGGATGATCTTGGCAGCCAAATTATAAATTAGGGTTATTTTTAAAACCTCCTATTTAAGCTCTCCTAACTGCTGGTGTTCTAACTTGAGGGAGCTTAGAGAATGAGAAGGAGAGTTTGTGTGTGAGAGAGAGAGAGAGAAAGGATCTTGTGAGGGGGAGTTTGTGAGGCGATTCACAAAGGTTGCTCCAAGAAAGGATTCGATCATCTTCCTTCTTCATCCTTGGTTCCCTGGTAGCTCTGGGGAGACAATCATAAGCATCAAATCTAGGTTCTCTGCCTACTCCATGAGGGAGTAAAAGAATTGTCAGGTTCATTACCTACTCTAAGAGGGAGTAAAATGATTATGTATTCTCTACCTCACCAGATCGATGGAAATATTTTGTAAGGGCTTCTCCGCCTTACTGTAAGAGCAAAAAGAGAGACACTAACTGATTAATACAATACCTAGAACGGGAGGTTTTGGGGAGTGGACGTAGGTCAAGTTAACCGAACCACTATAAATATGCTGTGATCTTTCTACTTATTTTTCTGTATTCATTTTCACATGTTTCTGTGATCTGTTCTGTGATTGAAATCTTTGATATTGGTGAAAGTAAGAAATGCACCAAGAGGGGGGCTAAATTGATATTTTAAAAATAAATCCTAAACACGAGTTCTAGATTTTTAATGGATTTTTTTTATTTTTAAAATAAAAACTTAACTAGTCAAATACATAAGCTAATGATTCATTCATAATTACAATAGTGGAGATACAATTTCAAATCTCACAATGAAAAGCTAAAATCAGATTTTTCACCAAATAGTTAAAATAAAAAAAAATGCAAGAAAAGTAAAATACGTAAAATGAAAAGTGCACACCAAAAATTTTTATAATGGTTTGGCCACTTGGCCTACGTCCACTCCCCCGGATTCCCCCACTCTGAGAGTTACTCTACTAAAAGTTGACTCTCCTTCTGCTTGCACAGTAAGGCGAAGAAGCTTTTATAAAACTCACTTTCACCTTCCCCGATGTGGTGGAGTGCCAAACTCTATGTCACCCTCCTGGTGATGGTAGCAGACCTTCTCCTTTTCTCCCTCCTGGAGAAGGCAAAGAACCTCGACGATGTCGACCTTAAAGCCTCTCTACCTAAAGAGCTTCCATAAGAATCACCAAGGCCACAGGAGGAGCAAGCGTGCAGCTAACTCGGAGCAACTATATAATCCCCTCACACTCCTTCTCCCTTACACTCAAGCTCACCTTCTCCTTCCTCTCACAATGCCTGGATATCTTCAAAAGCTCCCTCTCAAGAATTCTTTCAATTATCACGTTCCTCCTCTTCACAATAATAACCCTTTGAATAAGAAAAACTTCTTTTTAAATTAGGCTTAAAAAAGCCCTAATAATTTTATTCAGGTGATACTGTTCATACAAGACAATCTAATATCGTACAGTACGATCAGTTCAAAATCAGTTCTATACAGTACAAAGGCAGAAAAACATATCACAAATTTTAAGCATATTGTACAGTACAATCAAGAGATCATCATGGACGATCATTTTATCTTCCATTGTTCATACGGGACAACTTATGGGATGATAAAAATCATCTTTGTAAATCATCCTGCACTGTACATTTCATACAGTACGAATAGTTTAATTCAGATTTTCATCCTATACGATATAAATATCATCCGGGATGAATAGTTCAAAAAAATCATGGTTTCATCTGGTACGATATTTGGGACGACAAAATTCATCTCTGTTATTTGTACATTATGATTAATATCATACAGTATAAATGACAGTAATTAAGAAACTATGATTAAATTACCTGATTATGGGGGATAACTTAGGCAAGATTTCAAATGATTATATCATACGATTAAGATCATACAGTACGATTATCTTAAAAGTTCAAAATCAAAATCTTACCTAAATTATGCTGGCGGCTAGGGTTTTTAGATGGAAATAAATTATACAGTACTATTAATTTACAAACTAATCATTCAAAATTAGCTGTTAAGCCTGAGTTTTAATGACAGGTCATACAGTATGATTAAAAATCACACAATATGATTTTATTTAAAAAAATTTAATCTTTAAAAAAAAAGAGAAACTCTCCCCTTGTGTGTGTGTGCATGGTTACCCCATTTGCATACACTCCTTTGTGGCAGACTCAAAAAATAAAAATAAAGATAATATAAAATAAAAATTCTTTTACATCCTATTATATCCAATCTTGAGTCTCCAGCAGTCATGAGCGGTGAGTATTTTACCTGAAATGTTAAAGCTCACAGACAAAAAATAACATCTATAATTTTTAAGAAAGAATATAGTAATCCAGTTAATATTATTTGTCATCATTAAAATCAGAGACTAGGGATCCTGGATTGCAACAATCTCCCCCTTTTTGATGATGCTAAATAATGTTATCTGATATGCAAGATAAATGTTATTTCTTGCTTAGCTCCCCCTCACTAGATGATGGATTTTAAAAGAGGGGAGGATTTACAAACATTCCTTTTTTATTTAAAAAAATTATTTTTTATTTTTTTATTTTTTTATTTTTTTATTTTTTTAAACAACACAAATAAGGCATAATGGGATTAAAAGAAAAAACACAACATAACAAAAACATACGCAGCTTGAAAAATATCATAGCATACAAATAAACAGAAACATAGAACTTTGTAAGAACATAACATAGAACTTCTCTCCCTTTTGACATCAATAAAAAGAGGAGTACATACAAAATAGGGAAGTAAAAGTAGTACAAGAAAAAGAAATACATTACAAACAAGCAAAAGCAACTAGTAGTCGGGATCCTGATCAGGTGGTGGTGGCTAAAAATAGTGATGGATGGACACAAATTGATGATTGATCGAGGTGAATCATTCGCCAAACCATCGCATATCATCTTCATGCTATCGGTGTTATTGGTAAATGTGGTAGTTCAGCCGAGTTACCAGTCGATAAAGCTGCTAAATAATATCGTCCGTAGGGTAGGTAGGCTAGGCAGGTCCAGGTGGTGGTATTGGTGGTGGTGGAGGTCCTCCTACAGGAGCAGCTTCCCCTTCTTTATCAAAATTAGGATCAGCGTGCTCTTGTCCTCGATGGAAAAGAATACAGAATGAGGTGTCAGTGTAAAAGATAGGAATATTATCAGGTGGAATAGGAAAGGTAAGTTGATATTTGTCGTTGAGGATGTATCCTATGATATTTCCTAAGGCTAGGTTTTGTTTATGTCGGGCACTTGGATATCTAAGAGCAGATAGGTTATAAAAGTAGTCTAGGATCATTTGGGCTTCATCAATTTTGGTGGTGGACATGATTAAGTAAGTGACTATAGATAGAAGCGAGGTAGTGTGTATGCGATCTCCAGCTTTTGGTATAATGGATGTTCCAAAAATGTACTGGATGATGCGGGCATTCTGAGTTAGAGTTTGGACAAGTGGTAGGTATTAGTTTGTGGGCACATTCCTAAGCAATATATTAATAGAGGTCCAATCATAATCATTAGTAAGTAGAGATTGGGGATGAGGTCCTTTGGTAGAGAGTCCAATGTGCATACAAAGGAGGTCAAGGTTGTGCATTCGAAATCTTTCTTAAGATTTGCTAAAAATTTACAGAGGAGTTCAGAGTGAAAAGGAAAACTAGGTAAGAAGAAACTGGAGAGTGGAGGAGGTAAAAAGATTCATAACCTTAAAATTTAAGGCAGCTTGGTTAAGAATTCGTGACAGAGTGATCTTTGCCCCTTTAAACTTGCTATTGGCTTTTTCATCAGCGGTGAAGAGAAAATGGTTGTCAAATTATCGAGAGGAGGAGGAGCTCCCCTCGATAAGTATACCATTTTTTCTTCCACTGGCCATTGCACATAAATAGTGAAGGGATGAGAGATTTAGAGAAGTTGAGAATGAGTTGAGCCAATGAAACCCTTCAATTTATAGATTTTTTGGATGATCGTATGGTACGATAGGAATTCGTACAGTACGATCAAGTGAATTAATTCGTCTGGACAACTTGTCAGAAAAAGTAGTCAAATTATACAATATGATCAGGATCGTATTGGATTATCTTAAGAAATTTTATCCGTCCTGAGGAGTCATCGGTATGACCTTTGACAAAAGGTATCATACAATAAAAATAGGTGTTCGTGCAGTACGAAGAGCAATTATGATCGTACCGGCCAGGTTTAAATTTGTCCCAATCCAGTTTGATACGTGGATCGTACAGTACGAGTGGTGGTTCATACAGTACGATTATCAATAATGTGTATCATACAGTAGAGTGGTAGTTCGTATAGTATAATGTTTATATCAGCAAGCAAATATGAACCGTTGATGGAATTAAGGGCCGTGATTTATGCATTTGTGAAGATCATACAGTACGATATAAATAAAATTTTAAAGTTTTGATGTCACTAAGATGTTTGTGAGATGATCAGGAAACCCCCCCCCCTTTTTAAATTTTCTAACAAAGTAACAACACACAAAAACGAGTACAAACACATGAGTTTTAAAAACATTTTTTATTTTTTTGGTTTTTTTGTTTGATTAAGCATAAGCGTGTATGACACCCAATTTTGTCCTCAAGGTGCTATAGGTGTCAAAAGCTAATGGTTTTGTGAATATATCAATCAGTTGATCTCTGGTAGCTATATGGTGTAGTTTGATATCTCCTTTGGCTAAATGATCTCTTATGAAGTGATGCCTAATATATATATATATATATATATATATATATATATATATATATATATATATATATATATATATATATTATACGCGAGTGTTGAATTATATTTTTAGATATACAAATTACACTAGTGCTGTCAGACATAATTAGGATGGTTCGTATATGTAGTCAAAGATCTAAAAGTTATTATTTTAACCATAAAACTTAAGCAACAAAACTTCCTACTGGTATATATTCTGCTTCAACTGTTTAAAGGGCTATCGAATTTTATTTTCCATTGGACCATAAAACTAAGGATTGTCCTATGAATTGACGGGTATCAGAGGTGCTTTTTCTATCTATCCTACATCCTACAAAATTAGAATCTGAATACCCTAAGATTTCAAACTTAGTGTTGTGTCTAGAATACTAAATTCCTAAGTTCGGGGTGCCTAGTAGATATCTAGGAATTTTCTTGATAATAGTCATGTGGGATTCTTTTGGATTAACTTAAAATCAGGCGCAGAGACATACACTAAATATTACATCTAGTCTGCTGGTAGTTAAATAGAGAAGTGATCTAATTATTCCCATATACTTCTTCTGGTCTACTGACTTTCTATTTGGATATTTATCTAATTTAATGGTAGAACTCATGGGAGTATTTATGGCCTTAGCATTATCCATTTCATACTTTTTTAGAATATCCATGATGTACTTAGATTAGCTAAAGAATGTTCTATCTTCTATCTATTTTACAATGAATCCAAGGAAGTAATTAAGTTCTCCCATCATGCTCATTTTGAACTCATTACTCATTATTTTTGAAAATTCATCGCATAAGATTTTCTCTAAAGATTCAAATAAGATGTCATCTACATAAATCTAAACAATGAGTATCTCATCTTCTACCCTTTTTAAGAAAAGGGTGATGTCCACACTACCCTTAACAAAGCATCTATCTAATAGGAATATGTTAAATCTTTCATACCAGGCTCTAAGTACTTGCTTTAACCCATACAGTGCCTTTTTCAATTTAAACACTTGATTTGGAAATTGTGAGTTTTCAAATCTGGGGGGTTGCTCAATATAAACATCTTCTTTGATTATCCCATTTAGGAAAGCACTCTTAACGTCCATTTAATATAATTTAAAATCCTCGAAGCAAGCAAAGGCTAAGAGTACCCTTATGGCTTCTAGTCTAGTTACTAGGGCAAAGGTTTTCTCAAAATATATTCCCTCAATCTGGTTATACCTCTTAGCTACTAATCTGGTCTTATTCCTCACTACTATTCTAGAGTCATTCATCTTATTTTTAAAGACCCACTTTGTTTCAACCATACTTTGTTCCTTAGGTCTCTTGATTAATCCCCACACATCATTCCTTAAAAATTGGTTTAGCTCTTCTTGCATTACTAGGATCCAAAATTTATCTCCTAAGGCTTGATCTCTATTGGTGGGTTCAATCATGGAGATAAATACAGAATGACTAACTTTCTTCCTAAATCCATGCCTAATTTTTAGACCTTTAGATGGGTCTCCTAGGATCAACTCTCTAAGATGACTAGAAGAATATCTCTAATCTCTAGGCAATCGCTCCTGAGGTTCTACTCTATCTTCTATGGCAGTGGTTTTTACCCCTGAATGACCTCGACTTCTTCTTCTTCAGGATTAGGTTCAGAGGTCTTATTTGATTCATCAAATACCACATGGGTAGACTCTTCTACTACAAGGGTCCTCTTATTGAAGATTCTATAGGCTTTACCTACAGATGAATAGCCTAAGAAGATGCCTTCATCAGATTTAGGATCAAATTTTCCTAAGGGTGACTTATCATTAATTAAGATAAAGTATTTGCATCCAAAAATATGTAAGTGAGAGAGATTAGGTGTCCTACCCTTAAGGAGTTCATAGGGTATCTTATTAAGTTTGGGTCTAACATTCACCCTATTTAAAACATAACAAGCAGTATTCACTGCTTCTGCCCAAAAATATCTAGGAATAGTGTATTCAGCTAACATTGCCCTAGCAGTTTCAACCAAGGTTCTATTCTTTCTCTCAACTATTCCATTTTATTGAGGGGTCCTAGGGACAGAGAAGACATGTTTTATTCCTATCTCTTGACATAATGATTCAAACCTATCATTCTCAAATTCTCCACCATAATCGCAATGGATTGTTGAGATTTCACATCCTAATTTCCTTTAAATCCAAGTGGAGAAGGTTCTAAACTCTTCAAAAGACTCATTCTTATGTGGTAAAAATCTTACCCAAGTAAATCTAGAGTAGTCATCCATAATTACAAATTAATAAGATTTCCCTCCTAGGCTTGCTATACTAATAGGTCCAAATAGGTCCATGTGAAGAATTTTTAGTGGCCTAGTAGTGTTGATATCCTTGATTGAATGAAATTATGATTTTACTTATTTTCCTAGTTGGCAGACATCACATAAGTGGTCCTTAGTGAAGTCTAACTTAGGTATGCCTCTAACTAGGTCTTTCTGAGTGATATTCCTAAGTATTTTCATGCTAGCATGTCATAGTCTCCTATGTCATAGCTAAGAGTCATTAGCTATTATTTTAAACATAAAGGATTTGAATTTTCAATTCAATTGAGGTCTAACTTATAGGCATTATTTATCCATTTTCCTTCTAACACAAGTTTATCGTTTAAGCTAATTATATATTTATTAGAAAGAAATTTTATGTCAAAACTCTTATCACACAGTTGGCTAATGCTTAACAGATTGTTCTTTAAACAATCAACTAAAATAATATTTTCAATTACAAAATTTTTAGAATTTCCAATGATACCTGAGCCCACCACTTTCCTGGTGGTGTTGTCTCCTAAAGTCACCTTGCCTCCTAACTTGGCCTCCAGTGTCATGAACTACTTCACATCTCCAGTCATATGTCTCGAACAGCCACTGTCTAAATACTACATGCTCTCACTAGATCTTTTGTGAGAGCACCCCTATAATGCTAATCAAAGATTAGTTTTGGGAACTCAAGTGAGTTTGAGTTCCTCCTTATACTTGAATGAATTAGATGTATGCATGGTATGCTGTAATGAATGTAGCTTAGGTCTCCACACTAGATGTGTCCTATAGTAAATTATGCAAGTGCAGGCTATATGACCTAGGATGCCACAAGAGTAACACCTAACACCGGGAAATGGGTTCACTAACCTATGTGGGTGATGGCGCCTCTTCCTAAGTCTGTGTGATGCGTTCAATATAGAGCGGTTATCCCATTGGACACGTGAGGGTAATGGTTTATTATTTTTTAATGCAATCACCTTTGCTCTTAAGTATTCATTTGCACTTTCATAGCTTAATACTTCTTGTTTCAATGTATGCTCATTGTTATCTAGTTTAAATGCAAGTTCTTCTAATTCCTTAAATATACAACATATAATGATTTCAAGGAATCGTGTGCAACAGTTAATTCAACATGCTTCTTGTTTAATGTATCAAATTTATCAAGTAATGATATGTGATCTCTATCTAAATTAGAATATTTTTTAACTAAAGTAGCATGCTCTTTTTGTAAAGTATTAAAATTAGTGTTAAGATTAGCATGCATTTTCTTTAACTTTCTATACGAGTCATGAATTTTTTCAGAAATAACTAATAGATCATCATAAGAGAGTTGACATATCTCATCTTGATTTGATTGATCAAGGTTATCGTTAGTCATAAGATACAAATTCGTTACCTCCTCCTCTGCCTCTTCTTCTGACAATTTTGAAGCAAAGTCAGCCTAAAAAAGCTTTTTGTATTTTTAGCTTGCCCTTCTTGTAATTTGACTTCTCCTCGTCCTTCTCCTTGGTTGGGTGAGTCTTTATGTTGGGGCAATCAGCTCGGAGATGACATGGTTTCCTACACTCAAAGCAAATTGTGTCAGATGAAACTTTAGTATTCTTTGAGCTTTTACCTTTGTTCCAGTTCTCTTGATGATGTCGTTGCTTTCTTTTTAGAAAATTCTTGAACTAACGAGTCATCAAAGCTATGTCGTCATCTTCCTCTGCTATAGAGCTGTCATTTTCTGAATTGTTCACTTTTAGAGCCACAGTTTGCTCCTTCTTTTCTCCGGCATCACTTTGCCTTTATCTCACTCCTTGCTCGTAGGCAATGAGTGACCCAAGTAAATTATCAATTGAATAAATATTTAAATCTTTAAACTCAGTTATTGCAGTTATTTTTGCATCGTAAGAACTAGGTAAGCATCTCAAAATTTTATTAACTTTTTAGAATTAAAAAACTCTCTTCCTAAAGCATACAAGGATATTACTTTTTGGATGAATCTAGTGTATATTTCAGATACAGTCTCACTAAGTTTCATGCGAAAGAGTTCGTAATCATGTAGTAGTATGTTTAGCCTAGACTTTTTAACCTTACTGGTTCCTTCATACGTGATACATAATCTATCCCAGATCTCCTTACCAGTACTACAAGTAGACACTCACATATAATCTTCTAATTTCAATGTGCAAAAGAAATAATTCAAGCATTTTGCATTTAATTGCACAAGTTCTCTATCCTTATTACTCAATTCATTAAATAATTAAATAATTTTAATGCCATTCATGAGACGAAAGGTGCAGAGTAACCTTCTTGAACTAACATCCACATGCGATAGTCTATAGATTGTAAAAATGTAGACATGCAAATTTTCCAGAAATTAAATGGTATATTGTCAAATAAGGGTGGGCGGGTTATTGAATAACCCTCTGCAATATTACAGTTATCAAACTGTGTCATCGATCATATGTTTCTAGGTTATCTAAAACACTTTTTTTGAAACCCCATTCTTATACCAATTGAAAGTATGTGATACGCTAAGAGGGGGGGATGAATTGATATTTTTAAATATAAATTCTAAACATGAGTTCTAGATTTTTAAAGGATTTTTTTTATTTTAAAATAAAAACTTAACTAGTCAAATGTGGAAGCTAATGATTCGTTCATAATTATAATAGTTGTGATACAATTTAAAATCTCATAATCAAAAGCTAAAATTAGATTTTCACCAAATAGTTAATATAGAAAATAAATGCAAGAAAAGTAAAATGCAGAAAATGGAAAGAGCACACTAGAAATTTTTATTATAGTTCGGTCACTTGACCTACATCCACTCCTCAGAGCCCTCCACTCTGAGAGTTGTACTACTAGAAGTTGACTCTCCTTTTCCTCCCACTATAAGGCCGAGAAGCCTTTACAAAACTCACTTTCACCTTCCCTGGTGTGGTAGAGTGTCAGACACTATGTCACCTTTCTAGTGACGGTAATAGACCTTCTCCTTTTTCTCCATCCTGGAGAAGGCAGAGAACATCGAGGACATTGACCTTGAAGTCTCTCTCCCTAGAGAGCTTCCACAAGACTCACCAAGGCCACAGGAGGAGCAAGCGTGCAGCTAGCTCGGAGCAACCATGTGATCCCCTCGCACTCCTTCTCCCTTACACTTAAGCTCACCTTCTCCATCCTCTCACAATCCCTAGATCTCTTTAAAGCTCCCTCTCAAGAGTTCCTTCAGTTATCGCGTTCTTCCTCTTCACAATAATAACCCTCTGAATAAGAAAAACTTCTTTTTAAATTAGGCTTTAAAAATCCCTAATAATTCAATTCAGATGATACTGTTTATACAGAGCGATCCAATATCATAATATACGATCAATTCAAAATTAGTTCCGTCCAGTATGAAAGCAAAGAAATAATTCACAAATTTTAAGCATATCATACAGTACGATTAAGAGATCATCCTAGATGATTGTTTTATTTTCCACTATTCATACGAGATGACTTATAGGATGACAAAAATCATCTCTGTAGATTGTCTCGTATTGTACACTTCATACAGTACAGATAGTTCAATTCAAATCATCATCCTGTATGATATAAATATCGTCCAAAATGAATAGTTTAAAAAAACCATGATTTCGTCTGGTACGATCTATGGGATGACAAAATTCATCTCTGTTGTTCGTACAGTACGATTAATATCATACAATATGAATGACAGTAATTAAGAAACTATAATTTAATTACCTGATTATGGGGATAATTTTGGCAAGATTTCATATGATCATACCGTACGATTAGTTCAAAAGATCAAACTCAAAATCTTACCTAAATTATGGTGGCAGTTAGGGTTTTCAGATGGAAACAAATTATACAATATGATCACAATCGAACAACACGATTAGTTCACAAACTAATCATTCAGAATTAGCCGTTAAGCCTGAGTTTTAATGAAAGATCGTACAGTATGATAAAAAATCGTACAGTATGATTTTCTTTAAAAATATTTTAATCTTTAAAAAAAAGAGAAACTCTCTCCGTGTGTGTGTGTGCATAGTCACCCCATTTGGATACACTCTTTTGTGGTAGACTCAAAAAATAAAAAAATAAAGAAAATACAAAATATAAATTCTTTTACATCCTATTCTACCTAGTCTTGGGCAGTGTGTATCTTACTTGAAATGTTAGTGCTTACAGATAAAAAATAACATGTATAATTTTTAAGAAAGAACATAGTAATTCAGTTAATATTATTTGTCATTATCAAAATTAGAGAATTGAGATCCTGGATTGCAACACTTGGTTATCTGCTTCCACTTAAATTATTTATGTTTAAAATATTTAAAAAGACAAAAAGATTTTTCATTTTTGTTTAAGAAATTTTAAAACACCAATTCACCCCCCTCTTAGTTAGCCTCGGGCTAGTTCTATAGGGTTTAAATCCCCTCACAAACTTTCAAGTTAATTTTTGAAATATGAATTTTTGCTCAGTCGAATTTTCTGTTACCACTGTTAGGATATTTTAGCACATTATGAATCAAGCCCAATTCTGCCTTATTTTCTGTAATGCGTTGGAAATAAATATGTATATGTGATTGAGTAATAGTTGGTCACTATTAATATTATAGTACTATGATAAGAATGTGTGTGTGTGTAAAAGATAAGTAAAGACTAGTTAACCTATTGATTGGAGATTGATTGATCTGTACATGATGGTGGACCGATGAGATTTTTTTTTAAATACTATGATTGAGTGTTATCCTCTACCGATATAACTATATAATGATACGATGATTAACAGTTATAAGGAGTTATAACTGTTCCAACGAACAAAGAGTGACAACTTTATTTACTGAGCCAATAGTTGCCGACTATTCATTACTTATTTCTGAAAAATATCGTGACAGTCTCTTGCTTATTTAATATGACTACTAAAATGTAATTTTATATATTCATTATTACTGTATAGCTTTACTGATACTATCACTATATGAATTTATTATTAGTACATGGATTTACTATTGCTACATTATTTTACAACTCCTTCCATTAATTTTATTATTATCGATAGGCACATTAATCATATTTGATACCTAGTTCGCTGTATTGTTCCTGAGCATATAACTAAGCATGTTATATACTAAACATACATTAAGATACTGAGTTGATAGTGATTAGAATAACTGGATATCATATGTATATCATTATAGGGTTTTATTATATTGATATGATTCTGACATCCTTTATCGATGCTTTGATTTTATCGCTTTATATGATTTCTTTATTAATTGATAATACTGATATGATTATTGTTTTATTGATTTGACACATGTACTGTTTATTAATTTTCCCATTATACTATTTTACTAGCTTCTGTGTTGTACTATTTTACTATTTATAAATTCTACTATTCTGCATATGTGTTTTAGTATTTTTATACTGATTCTTACTCATATGATTATTACTATTATGAATTAATTGACGACATGCATACTATTTTTTACCAAGTTTTGAATTCAGTTATAAGATTTAAGTGACATATTTAGTTATTTAGGTCACTATATATGGTTTACAGGATTTTATATTAGGGAAGAGGTTCATGAGTGTGAGATTGATCATGATTCCTCATGTTCCATTTCTTTTTATTTTAGTTATTATTTTGTACTTAGGAATATAATGATATGTTATGATTATATAATTTCTAAGTATTATATATTGATTTACGTTTGGGTCAATGATTATATATGTGTATTAATATTTTTAATTATAGAATTTATTTGTGTTATTTATTATTGACATATGAAGTTAGATAGCTCTGATGTGTTATTAAAAGATTAAAACAAAATTCTTCCAAATTAGATTCTAGAGCATGAAAGTTATCTCCAAACAGATGGAGGTACAAGCTATATCCTAAATTCTCCATAAACTCCTCCTAAGTAATCAGTAAGGTTGCAAATGAATTGAGTCGAGCTGAGTATGTGAGTGTTCATGTTTCAGTTCATTTATTACCAACTTGTTCATGTTTGGTTCATGTTTGATTCGAGCTTTATTGTTTGTCTTCATGTTTGGTTCATTTAAATTAATGAGCGTTCATATTTGGTTCATATTTGATTCATTTAGTGCTTATCAAGCTTTAAACAATAAGCCTTAACGAGCTACAAATGAGCTCTACTTCTAGATGTCCATTAACTTAACAAATGAGCTCTATTGAGCCTCTTAACAAATAATTACATCGAGCAATTTTGTGAACATATTTAGCATTTTTTTAAACTATCAAACAAGCACGTTTATGAACATATCTAATGAGTATTCTTGAGCTATCAAATGAGCAAGTTTATGAACACTAGTTTTTTTTTTTTTTTTTTGAGCTACCAAATGAGCTAGTTCATGAACAAGCGATCTATGATTCATCTTACATTTGCTCAAATATTTTAAACAAACAATCTAGCAAACATGGATAAATATGAAATGTCTCTTTTTATGAATAAATTCATTCATTGAAGGTATAAAATAAAATGAAGTTAAATTTATAATAAAAGCAGTTGTCTATATAAAATCAAAATAAGATTAATCTATATGAATAAATTTTCAAATGAAGCTTACCTGTTGCATTTCTCTCCATTTCATACAACAGCTGAAAGATTATCTTCTACATTCATAGAAAGACTTCAATAGTTCTATTAGCATATATTATTATAATATTTAACTACTTTAATTTTTATTATTTAATAATAATTATATAATTATAATAAATATAAAATATTTATATTATGTATATTTATCAATTTTATAATTAAACATTAATTGAGTTTTTATTGAGTTTATTCACAAGTTTTGAATCGAACACGAATCGAGCTGCTTATCGAGCTTAATGTCGAGCTTGTTCACGAGCTTCAAATGATGTTGTTCATGAACATAAATGAGCTGAACACATTAGTATTCAAGCTTGTTTATTTAAGGGTCTAGTATTTAAAATATTATTTAAGTTTATTTATTTAGTTAATTGAACGATGACAAATAAGCTTTAATTAAACCGAGCAACAAGTAGCTTGTTGATTGTTTGGTTCACTTCTAGCCCTAGTAATCATGGTATTTATACTCCCTAAAACTTCTCCTTTTGCTAACACAACCACCTGCATTCTACTTACCATCTAATAGAAATACAACTAATATAACTCTCATCTCAGGAGGATAATACGTCCCATCCAGAGTCATCTCTATCCTCATCAGTCAATTCTCATCTACTCTAAGCTCAATAATAGCTAAAAGTGTAGGAGGCTATAATCTCATAAAATTTTGAGATTCATTAGTCTTGTGCCTTATTTATATTTAGTAGTGCCTTTATGTTGTGTTTCACCTATTTTAGTTTTTAATAATTTATGTTTTTTGTATTTTTTTTATCAAAATTATATATTCATTACCAAAAAAAGAGGATAACTTTATTTTTATAAAACTTTCACCTCATAACTTTTTATGTTATAGAGATTGAGAATATAAATATTTTGAGTATTTATTTAAAAATTTTTGTTCGGAGATTTTGAAAAAGCAATAATTTTTACCAATTCAAAATTTTGTTTTACATCTAAAAATAGTGCTTTAATTCAATTAAAGCTTCAAAATATTATTATACATAATCTCATGTAATTTGATTATATTTTGAAATAATGAATTTTCGCTCAATAATATTTTTGTTCCCTACCGTTAGTACATTTTGACAGTTTTTTAATTAAGTTAAATTATGCTTTATTTAATGAAATGAATTGAATATGTGTATAATATTGAAAGAAATGTGACACTCTGAATGTGAGAAAGGATTTTGTTATGCTAGAGCCTGTGGGTTGCCAATGTGGGATTTTGTTCTGCAAAAGCCAATGGGCTGCTGAGGTGGGATTCTATTATGCATGAGTCGATGAGCTGCCAAGTTAAGATTCTGATATAATATGTGATGTTATGCAAGAGCGAGTGGGCTAACAAAGTAGGATTATAATATGAGATGTGTTATGATGCTGGAGCCTAAGGGCTATTTTAAAAATTACTATAAGACATTTATTTAAATTTCAATTTTAGTACAATTCATTGGTTAATTAAATGCATTTAGTATTAGTATATATTTCAAATTTATCTTTTCATATAATACTTTGATTTATTATTATAACATAATATTTTTAATTTTTTATTTCAGTTATTGATTTTTATTTCAGGCTGTGATAGCCTGCTGAGTCGTAATAGCTCACTCATACTTTTACTTTTATTTTTTGGCCATGGAAAGGGTAAGGAGTGAGCTAAGTAGTTAAATTTGGATAGCAGACTCTAATCTATAATGTAGGTTTTTTTTTGTTTTAATTTTTTTGTAGGCATGACTTTTATTTTGATGTGTTCTCTATTATCAAGCATTATTATAGATATCTTAGATTATATTTATATATTTGAATGATAAATAGAAAATTATTTTGAGATTCATTAGTCTTCTACCTTATTTATATTTAGTAGTGCCTCTATGTTGTGTTTAAATTGAAAGTTTTATTTCAGTACTTCTCTAACTGGATGTTAGGGTCAGTCTTGTTATAATTAAATATGATATGACATGTGTGATGCCATGTCATATCAGGTTGGGTTATGATAAGCATTTTTTATTTCAAAGCATCAATTAGAGAAGCAAATATTAATTTAGCCATAAGATTTAATCTATAGAAGAGTGAGATGCTTCGAGGTAGTTTTGGCACTTATTTCATTTATTTTTCATATGTATGTGTCGCATACAGCTTTGTTCAGTATTTCTGTGATGGCTAATCCACATTAGCCTGATCCAGATATGACAAATAGTCAAAGCTCTAGTTAGGCAACTCAGGTTCAAGAAACAGCTCTCGTGATCAATTTTGAGCCAATTTCTCAGATTGCTAGTATATTAGCATAGTTGGTAGATAAGGCCCATACATGGGTTTTTGGTACCCATTCTAATGATATTAAAAAATATTTATAAAATTTTATGAGATTATAGCCTCCTAGACTTTTAGCTATTCTTGAGCTTAGAGTAGATGAGAATTGACTGATGAGGATAGAGAAGACTCTGGATGGGACGTATTATCCTCCTGAGAGGAGAGTTATATTAGTTGTATTTCTATTAGATGGTAAGTAGAATGCTGGTGGTTGTGTTAGTGAAATATAACCTATCTCGAAATGAACAAATTTTTCAATTGGTCTAATAGTAAAAAATGGCTCTACAACCAAAAAAACAAAGTTTTCTTTTTCTCTCTCCTCTCTATTCTTCTCATTTTCTCAAATCCATTCTTATTTGACTAAATGAGTGAAATGAGTATAATGGCTTTTTAATAATAGTGATAGTGAATTATAATTTTTTTATAATAAAATATATAAAATATATTTAGGGTAAAATAGTAATTAAGCTATTTAAATGCAAAGACCAAATAAATCCCTTTATATCTTCAAATCTAGATATTCAACAATTGTGAAAAAATAATTATAAGTTAGCTAAGCATATTTAGAAGATTCTGGAAAAATCAATTTGCAAAACGGTCGCTTAACGATCCCTAAAACTTTACTTGTACCTACATATGACAATTTTTTAAGAAACTACACCAATACCCAAAAATTAAAAAATATATATTATAACTAAAACACAGTAATGTCTATGTTATGATGAAGATGATTTATGATTTGGACTTATAATGACTCATGAATAAATTTTTTATTGTTTTAGGTCAAATTATATATTTTTTTTATTTGTAAAGTTATAATAGAGGTTTTAGCAGCCAAGATTGAAGATTCATCCATCAGGCTTGTTCATGATTTTTTAGAGTACGAGGTAGACTTCAAAACCCTTATCTTTGATTTCAATTGTTGTTGTTTTATAAAATATTATGAATTAAATGTATTTTTTTCAATTTTTATGAAGTTTTCACCATATAACTTTTAATATGTTGTATGCTTCACTATGAATGTTTTAACTGTTTGAAATCACATTTTTAATTGTTGGCTTTTCCTATGCAAGTTTTTGAGTATATATTTTTGTCGGGGCTTTTTTGGCAATTACATCAGTTATATAAAATTTTTAAAATGTTCTTGTGAATATTGCTCTGAAGTGAGAAGTTGAATAAAAACAGTTCAGTGAGTGTAATGTTATACATGCAATGTGAATTTTATTGGCAATTCATGCATTATTTGAATTCTATATTGAGTTCATAAATTAGCTATTATTGTACTTCCATTTATACTATTCATAATATGACATTAGAGATATTCTGATTGTGAAAAAGACTATTTTTCTATATATGACAAGGGTCCTATATGTTTTTTTCTTGCCCTATTCATCTAGTGTGAGTGTGCGAGAGATTCTAGCCCCACTTACTGAAAGCTTGTGTGGGAGGTTATATAATAGTGTTCTATTTAATTTTGACCCCACTTACTATTAAAAGAAGGTGTGGGTGGTTAAAGGAGGGCATAAGTGAAAGTGGAATCATAAACTTTCATCAGAATATAAGCATTCCATTTTTATTGATGAAATAAGTGCAAGTAATATTATTAATTAGAAGTTAAATTTTTTGAAATTCTATATGAATTCTAATGAAATATAAAAGTCAAGTGTAAGTGGATCTCTGATGGCAAGCATTCTGTGAAGTATCTGAAAATCCTTGAGGAAGTGGCTTACAAGTAAGTGAAAATTACAAGTATATACTTAAACCGGGGAAAGTTATGTTGTACTACTTTACTAGTATTTTATTTATTCTTTACTACTTTTCTTTATAATATAAATTTATCTTTTTATTTGGATATTGATATCTGTAATGGGAAAGGGTAGGAAGTCTACTGAGGTTGTTGTGCTCACTACATTCATTCTAACATTTCAGGAAAAGGGAAAGTCCTAGTGGAGCAGGTCAAGTGAAGATGCAGGATGTTTGGGGCTGAATAGCAAGGTATTATTTTGTAATCTAACATTTGATTAGTTTGATGCATATAATTTTTAAAACTAGATTAATGTATATGAGCTTTTCCATGAAATGAAAAGTGTTTGTATTGCTTTTATTTCATGGATTTGGTAGTATATTTGATTGATTTATATGTTGGTTAAGTAATAATTATAGTTTTTGGAATTTCAAACTTTAATTAGATCCTAGAGATTAGAGAGTGGTATCAAAACAATAGTTTGGAAGAGTTATAGATTATAACTAAAGTTATAAGAAATGATTTATATCAGTAAGAAAAATAAATTTAAAATCTAATGTAGAAATGTTTTGGTTAATCATGCTAAGTATGCATATAATTGAATTCTCCTATTCTTATATAGATCTAAGTGTTGCTACATCATGAAAACCTAAGAGTAAGAGGCAGTTGATGGATCGCGTTCCAGTTAGGCTGCAACAGTTTAAAGAATTGCATGGAATATAAATTCTGATTTAATGATTATCAGTGAATCACGCGAATCATTAGAGGATAACACAAAACATAATATTTAAAGAAATCATGTTGACCCACCATCCAATATAGGTCAATCAGTCTCTAGCTAATATCAGTAAAACCAATATTTACTTATCCTCACACATATTATAAAAATAATAATAACCAGCTATTATGCAATCACATGCTCATATTCTTTCACAATACTTATATTATAAATATAATTAAAATAAAATACCAAAATATCTATTCTTTATAAATCATTGAAAATATAATAACTTTTTCCTGATGAAATAAAAAAACCCTCCAATCAAAATATCCAGAATAATCAGTACTACGATATATAAAAAGTTGCGCAATCAAAGTTCACTAAATCTGGGAGAAATATAATAAAATTAATTTAGAAGAAGTCTGACAATCGTAGTCAAAATCTTAGAAAATAGGAATAAGATAAAAGTTGTCTACCATAATCTGAGCAACTTTCACAAAAGCTACGAAATAGATCGGTGATGGGGGCTGTGGAGTGAGCTTTTAAACTGTATTAAAATATTATCGAGCTTTGTCACCCCTAAACCAGGCTTATATTTTTTTTGATATAAAAATTACAAAACCCCACTTAATATACACAACTATACGTGCCCAATAAAGAAATATAGTGATATAGTGGAATATCGAACCCATGAGCAAGTATGCTTACTTGCAATAAACTAGTATTGTTTACTCTAATTATAATAATCATTCTACTGAAATAAAAAATGATAATTATGAAGATTAACTCACTGAATAAAATAGTAAAAATATTGGATATAATATTTAATTAAAATATTTTGGATTGATGAGCATAAATTTCATATATTTCTTAATGAGGCTCTTAATTATGGACGTGATTCAGAGCATATGTATCCCTTGATTTCTGTCGAGCATGTAGAGGTAAAAATGATATCTGCTAACGTCCTATAGTTATTGTTACACGTTAAAACCTAAAATATTTTATATCTTATGTTTAGGCATGCAAACGTTCTATCTTAATACTCCCAGTTGTTCTTGTATTCCTCCGTCAAGGCTATACATAACACTATAATTTAACTACACATATGGATACGATGTGTATTAAATAAAGAGTGGGATAAAATTGAAAATATCTTTTAATAATTATAGAATAAGAGTCTTCATTAGTACTCAATATATATTTTACATTATCAATTTAAAATAAGAGAATTAGGGAAATATATAATAAATAAATAGCAAACTCATTTTTATTAAACTTGTCAAAGAATAAAAATATAAGAGAGTGATATTACCAAGAAAGATCAAATTACTCCTCTACACTTCATCACCTTTAACTTGTAGGGTTGCTTTAAAAAACACATGCTAAATACTCTAAATGACTATATCTTATACTTCCCTAGTCTCCCTTAGGTTTTACTCTAAGAGAAAATTAGAGAAGTACTCTAAAAAGTGTCAAATTTTACACAAGTGATTGAACTTCCTTACAAATATAACATCATAACTATTTATAAAAAACATAAAAAAGGCATGTGGCATTACGACGCTCGAAATAATGGCATCGCGGCCTTGAAATGAACTAGCGCCTCAACGTTAAAGCTTTTGCACCGCCGTAACACTCACTAATGTGGATCATTTATTTAGTGAACAAACATGTATTTTCACTTAAAGAACATAGAACTTGGAAGTTATAATTGTAACATCATGGAGCTGATGATATTCGGGCGCTATAGTGCCTAAGTCACAAAAATGGTGCCAAGGCCTGATAGATTATGACGCTACGACATGTGAAAATAAAGAATCTGGTGCTACCAAGCTAACTTTTTGATGTCACGATGCTGGGTGTATTATCACTATAGCTCTTGCAAATAGAGAACTCAATGTCGTAATATCTAATTTATGGTGCCTCAGTAGAATTCGATGTGGCGATGCGGTGTTGTTTCGTCAGATGCCGCGGCGCTGTAGACTACTTAGAATTTTCTATCATTTTTTAATTTTTCCTCCATAAAAATAACTAAAATAACATATTTTTATTGAAAATAAAACACATAAAATAATATGAAATTTACACTTATCAATCGGCTACCAAAATGTGAACTTTTATTTCCTCTCTCTGCCTTCCTTCCTCCTTCTTCATCCTTCCATGGCAAGCCACATAATGGTGGCGGTGAGGAGGCGAGTGAGTGGATAGAAAAGGGTTTTGATATATATAAAAATATATTTTAATGCATAGCATTATAGCTCCACTACCTAGCATCACAGTGCTGCATTTTGAATTTTGAATTACTATAGAATAGAGCCTTCAATACTATGGAGATAATTTTGGCATCACTGCACTTACAGGCCAACAATGCCATCTTTACAATCTCAGCATCACAGCACTTTAATTCAAATAGAAATTTAGATTTTCAATTTAGATTTAATTAATAAAATTTTGGTTATTACAATAAAGGTCAGAAGGATCGTAGTCAGCGAGCGACGAAGGTTCGAGAGGCCATTGTTATTTGATAGTGGTTAGAGGGATCATAGTTGGCGAATGATAGAGGTTAGAAGGATTATAATTAGAGGATGTTGGAGATAGGAGGAACCACTGTTATATGATGGTGGTCAGAAGGACTGTGGTCAAAGGTTGACTATGGTAAGAGGGATTATAGTCAGATAATGAAGGTCAGAGGGACCATAGTCAGTGAGAGACTAAAGTTCAAGGGACCTTTGCCAGGCAACAAAGGTAATAGGTACATTTATCGGGTGACAGAGGTCAAAGGGATTGTTATCAGGTGACAGAGGTTAGAGGATCGTAATCGGTGGTTGACGGAGGTCGAATAATGGTAGTCGGGAGATAGAGGTCAGAGAACCGTATTTGGGTGACTTAGGTTGAAAGGATTATTACTAAGTGATAAAGTTTGGAGGGACAGTAGTTAGGTGATCGAGTTCAAGGGTACTGTTGTTGGGTGACAGTGGTCAGAGGGACCTTAGTCAATGGGCAACAAAGGCCCAGTAGATATCAAGTGATGGCGATCAGATGAAGGTCTGATGATAATGATTGGGAGGAGGTCTAGTAGAGGTGGTTGGGCGGAAAGGGCTCACCGGTGGTGTAGCCTAGTTGGAGATCCAAAACTCTTCAAGCCTCAGAGATATCTTGAGTCTCTAGCCTAGGGTACAATCCTCCCAAATGGCCCACCTCATGTACAGAGAGGGAGTCTATATATAAATTTTGAAAGCGGACTGTCATTCTCTCCAAATATGAAGAACATTCAAGCAAAATATGGTGTGCTCCCCATATTGATTCTCTCAACCATAGAGCATTCGTTCAGCATTTAAGTACCTCGGTGATGTCAAAATTAAGTGATCTTGGGCTTGTTGGATTCATCTCGTCAATTTACTCTATTTAACTATAATCATGCTATATTTGGATATCATTTGGTCATCCAATTAATGGTTTGTAGTTTCCAAATATACTTTAAGCCTTTGATTTGAGCTCATTTGGGCTAGGATTTGGATGAATTTTAGTGTTGTTGGGTTAATCTTGTAGAGACGTTCAGTTTGACTGTAAGTTTGCTTAGATAGGAGTTTGGATGGTCTTGAATTTAATTTTAAAAGTTTCTACTGAAAGTTCAAAGGATGGTTGCGAAGCCACTTGAACTATTGAACGACACTCCAAGAGGGGGGTGATTTGGTGTTTTTAAAAAAAAAATCAAACTTTTTTGAATTTTAAAACCAATTGCACAAACTTAAAATAAAATAAGATTTTTTTAATGCATAAGCGAATAATGAAATAAAACTATTTTTTTCTTTTTTATTTTTTGAAAAAAATTAAATAAATAAATACATTTTTTTTACTTTCTGATTTTTATTTCTTTCTCAACTAAGAAATAAACTCAATCAACCACATGTCTTAAATCACAATGATCAACAAAACAAACCAAATTACATGAAGTAGATTTGTAAGAAAATAAATGGCAAATATACTTCAGAATTGTATAGTAGTTCGATTAACTTGACCTATATGCACTCCTCGGAGTCCTTCTCTTTGAGTATTGTGTTAAACAATTTAATGTTTCTCCTTGAGCCCCCTCAGCAAGGTGGAGAAGCCCTCACAAAATCCCTTCCACTCTTAGTGCGGTAGAACCAACTCCCTTTCACCTTCTCCGGTGTGGCGAAGTAGCCGAATCCCTTTCACCTTCCCCTGTGCGGTAGTGTAGCCGAATCTCTTTCACATTCCCCGATGCGGTGGAGTAGCCGAATCCCTTTCACCTTTCCCAGTTAGATGGAGTAGCCAAATCCTTCTCACCTTCCCGAGGCGGTGGAGTTACCGATGGCCCTTTGACTCTAAGCTTCTTCACAGACTTTGTCTTAAAAGCTTCTTTGTGTTTAATAAAAAATCTTGAAACATGGAGAAATAAAGTGAACATTGGCTAGAGCAACCGTATGGAAACAACCTCTCACACTCCTTTGCACTCATAAGGCTCTTCTTCCTCTCTCTCTCACTTCACCTCTCCCTCTCTTAATCAAATCTCTCTCTCTTCAAATCCTTGCTTACAAAAACACACACCCTCATATTACCAAAAGACTCCCTCAAATGTATTAACAGAAGTTTAAATAGTTGGCATCTAAAAACCCTAATTTTTAATTTAGTCATCACTGTTCGTACAGTATGATCAATGTATCGTACAATACAATTAGTTTAAATATCCCATTGTAGTACTGTATGATGAATAATGCACTAGTTGGTCATTTCAATTTCATAACTGATCATACTATTTGAATGAACAATAGTACAATATGATTAGAACAAATCATGATCGACTTGTACATGAAAAATCAAATGTCGTCAAGAGAGTCCTCAGGTGAGTCATGCAGTACTATCATATGATTATACTGGATGATTTGAACTTTGTCCTGAGACTCATCAGGTGAATCGTACCATATGATCTATTATCATACAACACAATCTGTAATCAATTCATATCTAATTTGATTGCTTAATTAACTGACCTAATTAAGCAAGGATTTAAAAGATCATATAGTACAAATAGTATATAATTTTAAATTCGAATTTACCTATTTTAGTTAAGATATATTCTTTGGTGGGGTTTCTGGTTGTAGCTAATCCAATACGATGTGGTGGTCGTAGTGTACTATTAGTTATCATTCAAAATTATTATTTTTTCATTTAAATTAAATATTTTAATTAATTTTTATTTGAACTAATTGTACAATATGATTGAGATTATACAGTATAATTTAAAAGACAAATTAAAATATTTATTTTTTACTACCCATGTGTGTGTGCATGATTTCTAAGCTAACATACACCTTTACATACATTGACTTCAAGAAAAAGAAAAAATATAGACTTTTTAATACATAGTCTAAATCACACACTCATAACACATAGTCTTGAGCCTGAATCTTCAGCCTTTTTTGTGTATGATGTTACCTGAAAGGTTAGTAGTGCATAAAATAAATATCGAGAATAATATGCCGTAATAAGTAGATAATTATTCAATAATATTTATGATCATTAAAACACAAGGACAGGCTCTCAGATTATAATATCTAATTCAAATATGCCCCACGATTCATATCTAGTTACAGTGATTTTTAGTGACGTATTAGTTGCCCCTATTTTTTGATATTAAAGCTTGTAAAGTCCGAAAATATATATTTGAGCTTTTTGAAAAAAATTTCAATGCCAAATTACGAGGCGTGACCACATGGACCTCCCTTTGGGGTAAAGAACTAAGTAAAATGCCTTAGATCATATTTTTAGCAATTTATGAAGTTGACACATTGATTGGAGGAAACATTATCGATAATTTTTGAAATAAAACTTTTAAATTTCCTGAAAATGACTTTAGAGTCTATGTTGGGCTCTAAAAAAATACCAAAATGGAGTTTGGAACGTAAAAAATGGGCTCTAAGACCCCAAAAACGTCTGAATCAGACTACTTGCACAAAAAATCCAGCCCGAACATTGCTTTGCTACAAAACCAACCAATTGACTGACCAACCACTAGTAGGCCCATCATGGATTTGCACACAACATATATGCATACACCAGCACGTATTTTGTACCCCTCCCCTTTTTTTTTGGCCGCCCCTATGAGGCATTCAATAATTTTTTTAATATATTTATCTCTTTTTTTAATTATTTGAAGAAGAAAAAGTATTATTTTTAGCTCAAAAGTTTTGAAAAAAAATTTAAAATCAAAAAAAAAATTATTTTTTATTTAAAGATTTTATAAATATCCCCTCTTATGGGTTAGAGAAAAGGCACAATTCTCCTAAGCAGATCCAAAATTTCTCTTGAAATTTGAGGGAAAATTGTAGGCTCAAGTTTTCTCTCTAATAGGAGGGAAAAATTCTATGGCAAGAGTTGAATATTATATGTGGATATCAAAGTCTGGCTCTCTTATACAGGATACCTATCGATAAGAGTTGAATTCCATTGGCGGTGATCAAAGCCCTGTCCTCCTACACAAGTTCTTCACAATAAAAGAAGGGAAAACTATCTAAAAGAGTTAAATATCATTGGCGACAATTAAAGTTTAGTTCTATTATATATGGTGGATGTCAGGAAGAGTTGAATATCTTTGGCGATGATTAAAACTCGGTCCTCTTATACAAGCTATAGTTCTTGCTCATAAAAAGAAAGAAAACTATTTAGTAAGAGTCAAATACTGTTGGTGACGATCAAAGCCCAATCCTCATATGCATGGTGGCTGTTGACAAGAGTTGAATGCCGTTGTCAGTGATAAAAGACTGGTCCTCTTATCCTAGCCCTAATTTTCCCTCACAAAAAAGGAAAAAATTATCCAACAAGAGTCAAATACCATCGGTGGAGATCAAAGCCCGATCCTCTTGCAAAGATAATTACAGGTGTACGTTGATGGTGGAAGTCTAGTGGCATACTTATGGTGCCAATTGAGTGGAGGCTTAATGGTGGTGAGGCTCTGATCCTTCCTTGAAGAAGGTGTTAAGAGAGATGCTTCATAGTGTTGATGGTGTAGAAGACATTATGAGAAATCCACTTCGAATGTTTGACAACTTTGATTTAAAACCTAGACAACTTAGTGACACCTATGGACAAAAATTAAGAATAATTTTGAGAAATTTTTGAAAAAATTATAGAAATTAAAATATATACCCAATAAGGGTGAAATTCAAAATGCATAAACATATTGACACTATCTACCTTAGGTCAGGAAATCACTGATTTTAAAAGTCATTAGGCAAGAAATTTAATTAACCAAATATTAGCCCTTAATTAGGCTAAGAAATTAAAAAAATCATAACAAAGTCAAATTAAACCTAAAAAATATAAATAATATATCAAATTGACAAGAATTAAACCCTCAATCTAAGAAAATTAAAAGCCCCTTGACTGGACTTCTATTTCGAGCTTACTCTAATTTTTAATGAAAACTGGTATTTAATTAATTTAGTTAATTAAAAATAATTAAAAATCCCAAAAATATTTAAAATACTTGAGAACACTCCCTTGGGTCATTCATTACCTTTGGGAGTGATTTCAAGAAGTTTGGAATAAATTGGAATCAAAACCATTAAAACCCTTCTTATTTAAATGAATTAAAAATTTAATTAAATACTCAAATTTCAAAATTCATAACTAATTCTAGAAAATTCCAAATTGAAAAAAACTCAAAGCCGTAAGACTTAACTAGGGTCTATTATTTTTAAAAATGTCAAACCACTAGAAATAAGTTAAAGTCAAAAAGTCAACATTTTGGTCTACATTGTATAAATTTGAGTAAAAAATTTTAAAAATTTATAACTTAATCTAAAAAAATCCAATTCTAGCAAAATTACTGTCTAATTACTCACCTTAGGGTCTAGTATTTTTTTAAAATATCAAAATTCCATAATTTACTTTAATTTAAAAAATCAAATTTTGAACCCTTAATTTAATACATTAAATAATTCATAAAGATTTCCAAAATTCAATAATTAACTTAAAATTTAAAAAATATCAAACTCAATAATTAAAACCAACAATTAATTTGATTAAAAAAATAATCAACCCTCCAGCTCCAATCAATTAAATTAATTAAATCATACTAATTACTACTAGATAACCCGAGCCTATGAGGCCATTAAATTAGTCCCAAAGAAGGTGAAATAAATTTTACAGCTTTGGTATAAATAAGATAGTAACCAATTAAAACTTAAAATATATTTTAAAATTAACATTAAAATGCTAATACTTAAACCAAAATTAAAGTCCCTTAAGCCTCTCAACAAATCAAAAATAATTGAAAACTTTAACAAATTATCAGATATATGACATATTCAAGCCACACAGCCTACTCCACACACTTTAGATGGTTTGCTAGAACAACCGATTCTAGTTCTAGGCTAGGCTAGTGTTTACTTTTTTGTTACTTGTGTGTTAGATTTTTTTATGATTTTCACTATATATTGGTTAAAAATTGATTGATTGATGTGATTGTTTATTTATATATTAATTTTCTATAATTTGTGAATTGATGTGATGATCGTTAGATTACCCCTAGGTTAAAATGATCTGGATACTCATAGAATTTTTTGTAGGTGATCATACTCATGTAGGGCTAAATTAAAGGGGATAAAATTAAAAGCTTCAAAGTGACAAATTTTTTGCAGGTGCAAAAATGTTAAGTCTCCTTAAAATTAAAAGAGCATGGTTAAGCGTGATTGTGATTCAATGCAAATATATAACTGTTTGAGATGCTTTTCAATTATAACTACCAAGGATAATCATGCAGGTCATCTAAAATTCTTATAGTTTGAGTTATAATATATTTTTGATGTAATTATGTCTAGTGTTGTGAAAGTGAATATTTGAGATGGGATAATACTATCCAACCTGAAATCTAAAGAGAAGAGTCACATTCCCTAGGGGAGAGTTCCTCTTCATTTGGAGATTTAGGTTAGGATGATTTCAATATCCAAAGAGAAAACAATACCCATTCCGGGAGAAGTTTCTTTTCATTTGGATATCCGGACCTGACGAATCTAAGGAGCTCGTAGAATGAGAGAAGACGAAGAAATGAAAATAGAGAATAACCCACTCAAAGTCACTTGCATCATTTCTAGGATTAGAATCTATGTTATTATTAGTAGTACCCGACCACTTTTAATTTATGCAGACCCTAGGTTATAAATTAAGTGACACTTACTACATGGATATTTAATTTATTTAATTGATTGAATTAATTTATTTATATTAATTATACAGTAAAAATTACATGCTTTTTTTAGTCTTTTTTCTTACATGCCGTGTTTTGATTTTTTTCTTACATGCCGTGCTTTTGAGGGAATACTAAAAAAAACCTTTTATACTCAAATTAATTAAAAAAATTTTAAGCTCATATAGAAACTCTAACGATCTTACAAAGTAAGCTCGGGCTCGCCAAGAGTTCTTATACATACATATTAATTCTTCTCCTCCTTGTTAGGAACCTCCCCGTCTATGAGTTCTTGCATACCACCTAGCCTATTAGGGTGCAGCTCTGTCAATGTGATATTGTATAATCTCTAGAAAAAATATATTTTGATAAGCATGATTTTAAAACTATTTCATTCTGAATTATGCATTCAAAAGTCGATTGCATATATTGCATTAGAAACAGATTAAAAAAGAGTCAAAAATTTTAATTGCATTTATTTTGAGGTATTAATCACCCCTACATAAGTCAAGGGGCCACTTAGGATCTGCTCTAGACGCCAGCCTCAACTCCTCAAAACTTAATCAACAATTTTGTCTATCTTTTGTTAAAGATCGGATTCATGGATTTTAAGCTCCTAGGTCGTTAGCTGTGTGTAACCCCTTAAGTAAAAGAAAGCTAAACTCTTAAACATCGAGGCACCTTTTGGTGTAATGGTTGAAATTTTATTAAGAAACTCTACAATTAAGCGTGCTCATCCCAGGGCAGTTCTAGGATGGGTGACCTACTAGGAAGTTACACCAACAAGGCAAAACCATGAGGCTCTTAGGCCAAAGCAGACAATATTTAGATAGTTAAGAGTTTGGATTGTTACAAATGGTATCAGATCAATACACCAGCTGGAAGAGAGGAACTAAGTGCCATACATAAGATAAAGTGCTACGCCATGAGAGCCACCTCTTGAACCCTATATGGGATAAAGTGCTATATGATGAGACCCACCACTTAAATTTATAGGGGCCACCTCTAGAATCATATCTGCATGGTGGATGATTTTGGGATAAATATGCTGATGAGGATGTCAGTTACTTAAGCGGGGAGATTATGAAATCCTTAAGTAAAAAGAAACTAAACTCTTAAACATCAGGGTATCTTTTGGTGTAATGGTTGGAATATCATTAAGAAACTTAGCAGTTAAGTGTGCTCATCCCAAGGCAATTCTGGAATGGATGACCCACTAGAAAGTTACACCAACATGGCAAAACTGTGAGGCTCTTAGGCTAAAGTAGACAATATCTTGATAGTTAAGAGTTTAGGTCGTTACAAGCTGGATCCCCAATTCATACTGGGGTAAGTCCAGATTTGTACTGCATTAGCTAGGTTAGGGCTATTGTTATTCAGTACCCAATTTAGATCTGGGATCTAGGGCGGACTCAAAATCATAAGACCCTAAACTTTCGAGAATATAATCACAATTTTTTAATAAATTGACAAATCAAATTAAAATTTTTTCAAAACTAAAATTTAAAGCCCAACATATATGATAGATTGAGGTATTTCTAAAGTGTTTTAGAGTCCCAAAAAGCCTCCTACTTCTTCTCCATTGACCTCCAGAAATAAGTGCTCAAATTTGATCCAATTATAGTTGAAAATTCAAGCATCACTCATTTGATATCAATCCTTAAAAATTTAAAAAATAAAATTTATGCCGTTATTTTAATCGAGAGTTTTAGTAGGAAACTCAGGTTTTCTACGATATAATAA